>JAJIBD010003081.1:0-257950 GCA_021461705.1 Cryptotis parvus
ATGAGTGATTGAACCCAGGTCAGCCATGAACAAAGGAAGTTCCCTTCTTGCTGTAGTATGTCTCTAGCCCCATGGTCTCCAGCCCCTCTTGGAGTCAACAACGAACATGGCACTAACGTGGTTAAACAACCTTAATCCTCCTTAGTCATGTCTCAACCCTGTCCAGATTTCCCAGGTGACCTCCTTGGGAGCAGAGAGTGCTCTCGTCCAGGCTGTGTTCATGGCCTCCCTTTCACTAAGACCCTATAGAAAACTTCGCCTGTTGCACATATTCAAAAATAAGAACACCGTATTCTGCAGCACAAGGCTTCTGGGGTCACTCAGGATCCTTCCTCTTTCAGCATCTGCTTATTCACTGGTCTGTACACCCCTTCGGCGTGCCAGCTGCATGACTGCTGCCTCAGGCCTTAAGCTCTGCAACCAACACTAAATCCCAGCATGATGCTGATTTGTATATCACTGGGTCATGGGGAGCCTAGGCATTTAATTAGCCTTATTCTGGGCGTGTTTGAGGGGATCTTTTTGGATGAAACAAATCAGCAGACTAAGTAAAGCAGATAACTCCAGTAAACTGGTGGGGATTAGAGGGTATCGTATCAGTTGAAAGTCTATAAATAACAAAAAGACTATGACCATGACCTCCCCTGACTAAGGTAAAATATACCTCCTACCTGATTGCCTTGAGCTGGGACATGAGTTCTCTCCTATTTTTGGACTCACATTGAAATATTGCCTCCTCTAGGTCCAAAGCTTGCTTTGGACTAGAATTTATGCCTTTGTCTCTCTTAGGTCCAGCTTGCTGACTGCAGTCTTGGAACTTCTCAGCCCATTGCTTATAATAACCTGGCCTACCTATTTGTTTAGCTCTGTAAAATAAATGTCTATTGTCATTGAATAGCAGGTCTATTGTCACCTGATATTCTGTTGGATTTACTTCTTGGGCATTTACTCAGAAGTGTAGTTAGGGTTGAATAGTCCTAAGGACAATGAGCAGTGTTAGCTGTCTTCAGTCAGAGGACCACACCTGTAGTTGACCTAGTTTGGTTTATTATCGGAGAGAATACATATTGTGTCTCAGTGAGAGGTTGTTAGCAAGAATTTGAGCTTTGGAGCGATTGTGAAGAATCCCAGAAAGGAGCTTGCCCTGGATTTCATAAAAGAGTAGGGACCAAATAACGATTCTGTCATTGGTTACCTCAATACCTCTTGTCTGCAGAGGAGATTAACTAGAGCATGGTTGGGGCTGTAACTAAAGAAGCAGTAGTCCTCATATTAGCCAAAAAAGGGAAGTGGCTGGAATTTTGTGGGTGGCACAGTGACTTTATTTTTATCTGTGCTTAGATAAGAATTAGAAAATGAACTTGGTTTGCCGCACTTTATCATGGTCTGGTCTAATGGTGATATTATGGGAAGCTGTTTATTGTCCCCTACCCCATGTTTTCAGTCTTTTTAATTCCCCTATTTTAATATCCCCTCTCCCTGCCACTCCCTTCCTCTGATCTGCGTCTCCACCCAGAAGAGAGTGGAAGCATATTTGCAAGTTGAATGGGCTGTGTCTCCCTGTGTCAGCGGGAGGGGCCCTGGACCTTTTTCGCATGTTGTATGGTTACAACATACATAAACTTTTTTCTCTCCTTTTTTTCTTTCTATGCCACACTCGGTGATGCTCAGGGGTTACTCCTGGCTCTGCACTCAGGAATTACTTCTGACAGTGCTCAGGGTAACATATGGTATACTGGGGATCAAATCTGGGTTGGCTGTGCAAGGCAAACGCCCTAGCTGTTGTACTATTGCTCTGCCCCCTAAATTTTTCTCTTATTATTGTTACTCTTTCTGAACTCTTTCTACACTATGTTAACCAAATGAAGCCAAGTGCCATAATGAGAGCTTTAAAAATATTTATCAATCTAATAATTACAATAATGTAGGACATAAATTTTATACATGGTTTTCTTCATTGTGTAAAAAAAAGCAGCAAAATAAAACTCCAAGTCAAAAGAAATACCCATTAGTACAGCCCCCCCACACACACACTAAAAGTCTCTCCTATGCTTGATCATGTAACATGATGTTGCATCTGTATATTATGGGAAAGGCCTAATCTGCATGTCATTTTCAGAGTCAATTATCATTTGACCTTGGAGAAAAAAATCCTATACTGTTTCCTACTGCCTGGAAGATTTAAGACCCTATTCAGCCTCCACTCCTAACTGAGCTCTCTGGCATAGCACAGCCATGTGTTGGCTGCCCCTAAAATTCACATCCCTGGTACTCTGGCGAGCTGCTGCCTATTTCAGTCTCCATCCAATTTCAGCTCTATGTTTTTTTTTTTTCTCAACTCATCGGATTTCCCTGTGCTTCTCTTCCTGGCGAGTATCCCATACTACTTCACATTGCTATTTGTTTTTATGTATTACCCTTGTCCCAATGAGACCTATGACAAATAGAAAATACATGTGATAGTGTCCCTCATACACACTGCTTTGCATTGTAACTTAACTTTGTCCCTTCTATGTACAGTGACAGTCTGTGTCTGTGACAATCTATGTATGTCTGTGACAATCTATGTCTTCACTCCTTGAATTTGAGTTTAAATCTCAGTATGAATTTAAAAGACTTTGATCTCTTGGGCCATTGTTACATTAGATGACTCTGCGACCATTATGTAAGGATTTGGGGTTAGTAGTTAAAAGAATGTTGAGAAACAAGGAGCCTCGAGCCTACCCATCTAAGATGAGTTTTCCTAGGACAACTGCCAGATGTTTTAATGAAGATATACTAAGTGCACATTAAGCTAAGCTGGGCAGGAAAAGCCATCCCAGCCAACCCATGGAACTATGAACAAAATAGCAAGTTTTTTTTTTTTTTTTTGGGTCACACTCAGCAATGCTCAGGGGTTACTCCTGGATCTGCACTCAGGAATTAGTCCTGGCAGTACTCAGGGGATCATATGGGATGCTGGGGATTGAACCTGGGTTGGCCAATTGCAAGGCTAAAGCCCTACACACTTTCACTCTTGCCCCCCATAACAAGATTTTTTATATTCCAGTACATTTGGGGTCCGGAGTTGCAAGTCCTTAGGAATCACAAAGAATTCAGCCAGTAATGCAAAACACAAGCGGAGTTTATTAAGCTAGCTAGCTGGGGTCAAGCTTTAGGCACGCAGACGGAGCAAGACCCCAAGTAAAGGGAAGCTTTGGATTATAGCCACTATTAGTGCATAGCCTGCGTAAACTTAAATGTAAAGAAAAACATAGCTCAAGGAGGAACACAACTCGAGTTGCACAGACAGGTTATTTTAATGTTTCAGATGTTCCAAATGAGTTTGCAGTACTTGGGTCTGAAGGGGGAAGTCCTATTCTTCATAGGGGAAATATACTTGGCATTATATGAAAGTATTTGCCTTAATTTTTTTTTTTAACTTTTTTGGGTCACACCTAGCGATGTTCAGGGATTACTCCTGGCTCTGCGCTTAGGAATTACTCCTGGCGGTGCTCAGGGAACCATAGGGGATGCCAGGGATCGAACCCAGGTTGGCTGTATGCAAGGCAAATGCCCTACCCGCTGTGCTATTGCTCTGGCCCCATTTGCCTTAATCTTAAAACCTGAATTAAGTCAACTGGGTGATATTAGTGTTCACTGTCACTTACATGAACTCTGTGAGCCTTCTATCAGGAAATTCCTTTCTTTTTATAAAAGAGCTTATCTATGCACTTATTTAGCCAATACATGATGAATTCAACAGATAAGAGTAGAAGGAAGATTACCCTAGAAAAAGATGAGACTCCTATGGGGGTGGGCACATGCGTTTTACTACTCCTCTATCCATTATTGAATATTTCCTGAACATTTTCTATGTGCCTAGTAGTGGTGTGCTAAGGACTAAGGAGTGAGGATATAAATAAGCCCTGATCTCAGTTCTCTCTTTTTATTATTTTTTTTGGGTTGGGGGGGTGGTCATGGTCGTCATACCCGATAATGCTCAGCGATTTCTCCTAGCTCTTCTCTCAGGAATTTCTCTCTAGCAGTGCTCGGGGGACCATATGGGATGCTGGGGATTGAACCTACGCCGGCCGTGTGCAAGGCAAATGCTCTACCCGCTGTGCTATTGCTCCGGCCCACCTGATCTCAGTTGTCAAAGGACTTGAAGTCTGGAGAAAGACAAACATCAAGAACACATTGGACTAACTTCTGGCTTAAGTTCATCAAGAGATAAGATACATGTTCTAAGCTCATTTCCCCGAACAAACAATGCATCATTATTTAATCTCATTTACTTATAGAAATGTATAGGTAATTTTTCAAGGCTCTAAGTTTGCAGTCTTAACCATATTTAACTTTACTTAAGAAAACATACTAAGTCTCTTTGAAGGTAGGGGGTGGAAGTTGGGGAGGTTGAATCACACCTGGCTGTGTCTGGGGACTACTCCCAGCTCTGTACTCAGGGTTGTTCCCAGCAGTGAATAAGGTGCCATGAGATATTTGGGATAGAACATTGGCCCCACCCCCGGAGTGATAGTACAGCATGTAGGGCATTTGCCTTGCACTTGGTCAACCCACGTTTGATCCCTAGCATCTCATATGGTTCCCGATTGCCACCAGAGTAATTCCTGAGTGCAGAGCCAGGAATAATCACTGAGCATTGCCAAGTGTGACTCTAGCCCCAAAAGCTCCTAGTGTTATGGTAGTCTTCACCTAATTCCTTCACAGGTGACAAAACTGTGAAGGACAAAACTGTGAGGCCAGATCTTAGATGCCACATACTCCAGTGACAATGCCTCCAAGTATGCATTTGAAGAACAAATAAATTCTCAGACAAGGGTGGGGCTGGGGCCATGGCCTGAAGGACTGGAATATATGCTTTGTTTGCTGGAGGAGGTTTGATCCTGGCCCCACATTATCCCCCAGCACTGCTGGAAGTGGTTCTCAACCAATGTACTGGAAGGGCCCCAAGCACTGCCCGCGCCCCCTCAACTTCCCGCTATATCCCCAACATAAAAAAAAAAAAACTATGGTGCCTGGTGTCCTCCATCACTTCAGTGACACCCTGCTCAATCGAGGGCCTGGCGGCATGGTGACTCTCTAGGTGGATTATAGTAATATCATCGTCATTGACCACGAGGTATTCAGTGTTTGTAATGTGCTAACACCATAAATACTTTATCCCTTTTGATCTGCTCAGTAGCTCAGTAAGCAGAGCAAGAGCTATCCTTTATTTTTTCCAGATAAGAAAAGGCCTAAGAAGTTAAGTAATGTGTCCAAGGTCACAGCAATCTTGAAACTTGAACAGGAATGTTTTTCTTTTTCCTAAGGCTGACATCACTTTAGAAGGAGCCTGACGCCAGCACTGTGAGGACATTGTGTTTACTCCCTGCGTGGCCTTTCACTTCAGGACTCGTTTCTATAGCCAGTCAGTGACTTGGATAGTAACTGGTCTAAGGCTGTTAAGCACTTAGAGCACAGAAGCTCTTTGTCCACTCCCTTTTACTTCTTCTCTGGCTTATCTCTTCCAAAGCTCAAAACAAACAAGGGAGAAATTGACCTGTTCCCTCTAGGCAGTTTCTTAGAAGAACCTTCCAGAACTGGCAGCCAGCACTTGGCTCACTCTAGTCCAGCTCCAGGCAGCAAGTGACTGGGGGGAGAATCCCACAGATTTGCTGACTTTATTGGCCCAGTGCTGGACAGCAGTAACTCTGATTGAGTGGCCAGGAGATAGGAAACAAGTCTAGCTGCCAGTCTGATAACCAGCCTTTACTATTTTAAGAAAAAAGCATTTTAATGAGGAGAAAACCCTGGAGGCTTCTCTCCCAACCTAGATACCCCCAGCCCCCCAGTCCCTTTCTCCTCTTACTTGAGCTATTTCCCTCCTGTTCTTTCCAGTCTAATGAATACTTCTGTCTTCTCGTCTCTTTTGCTTCTGGTAGGTCCAACCTAGAGTAATTTCCTCGTATTTCAGATCAGTTTTCTGTGTTGCCATGGCAATGCACAGCTACTAAGGAATTTCAGCAGTCACTTTGCCCCTATAATTTTAACAGGAAATCTGCATTGTACAGCTTGTCCTTCTCTACTTGCTGCTGCAGTTGAGCAAAGTGTTAGCACCAGATGTTCAAAAGTCTTGACATGTTTTTTGTTGTTTTGTGTTTTGGTTTTGGGCCACATCTGGCTGTGCTTAGGATAAGTCCTGGCTCTGTGCTCAGGAATCACTCCTGGTTGTGCTTGTGGGAGAATATTGTTTGCTGGGGATGGAACCAGGGTTCAATGCTTGCAAAGCAAGCACCTTACCCACGATACTATCTCCTAGCGCCCTTGGCATTTTAAAAATATTTCTCTCTTAAACTGTTTTGGACATGTGAATATTTTTAGATATGTCATTTAAATAGGTAGATACAATTTTATTCATGAAGTAATCCTGACTTAATGAAGTTTGGCCAAACTGACTTTGCACTTCAGTAGAAGCCTTGACACAGTTTAAGTGTGAACGCTGAGCAGGAAAGTGATTCAGGTGTGACCATTGGTGTCTGAGAGGGAAGGCTAGAGCAAACCTAACCCAACCCATCCCAAACAGGTTAGATACAAGCTGGTGAAAACTGCAGTCACAAAAACATTCAGAACTCAGCATCCCTTCCAAGCTCTTGCTGTGCAGGTCACAAATCTGGCACAGAGAAAAGACTATGCCCTTTGAAATCAGGCAGAATAGAGTATTATTCACCATCTGTTGTTGACCTAGCTTTGCTGGATAAGCTTGGACAGCTTCCTTACTCTCTCTGAACTTCAATAGTCTGTCTTTCAGAGTTCTGGGATAAAGAAATAGGCTAATGGATAGAGAGAACTTAAAGCCGTTCTTAGTACATGCAGCAAGAAGAAGCTATTGTTGTTACAGTAGTATAAAGATGACAGAAGAATAAACTTGAAGACAGGTCAGTTGAAATTATTTGCTCTAAACTTCAAAGAAAAAAGACTAAATTAACAAAAAAGTACAGTGACTCAATATACAATACAGAGCAATATACAATAACACCTAAATCTAAAATAGAAAAGAACCAAATATGAACATCTTATGAACATCTTTGTAATTGTATATCTCATAGTGGTATAATAAAATACTTAAAAAATTTAAAAAATAAATAAAATAGAAAAGGAAAGGTAAGTAAGATGCCACTTCACACACACTAGTGAGAATTATTCATATATATTAATTATATTAAGTTCAGAGAGATCCAGAGACTCACACATGGGGCAGAGCTGCTGCTTGCTCTCCCTGTGCCCAGCTGATCACAAGGTGCCCAGGAGGGATGGTGGGTTCTAGCCCTGGCCCGTCACCCCAGCAGAGCCTGACAAGAAGTCAAAAGAGCCCCCACACCATGAGGTCCTCCATTTTCCACATCCAGACTAGTCAAAGCTCCACCCAGCAGAAGAGCTGATCACAGCCCAGCATACACAGCTGCTTTGCGGCCATGCGGTTCATCAATAAATGCTTGAAATTTGAGTTGACTACTAGAGTATCCCACCCACACGGTAGAGCCTGGCAAGCTACCTGTGTCATATTTGATATGCCAAATACCAGTAACAATTATAGACCTCATTCCCACGACTGATGGAATGGTTTTGAGGCTCCTTAGTTCCTGGAGTGGGCAGATGCCCTTGGGCTATCTAGCATGTGACAGGACATATTGAGATGTTACTCGTCCCACTAGAGCAAATCGATGATCAACGGGAAGTCAAGTGATCAGGTGAAGTTCAGAGAGAGTAAGGAAGCTGTCCAAACTTATCCGGCAAAGCTAGGTCAATAACAGATGGTAAATAATAATTATGAATATATGTAAATAATTATACTCATTTATATATTATATATAAATCTACATATTCATTATATATAAATTTATATATGATTTTATATACATATATTATGTGCTTTATATATACATATATAAATATGTATATTATATATAGTGTTGATGGAGATGCAATGAAAAAGGAACCTTTATTCACTGCTGGTGGTAATGCCTTCTAGTTCAGCATTTAGGGGAAAAGAGTATCACTGTATCACACTGTATCACTGTCTTCCCATTGTTCATCAATTTGCTTGAACGGGCACCAGTAACATCTCTATACGTCTTGTCCTGTGCTAGTGTAGCCCAAGACCATCTGCCCGCTCCAGGAACATGAAGAGCCTCAAACCAGGAAATAAGTGCCTAAAGGCCACAGAACTAGAGAACTGGTTTTCAGAAGTTTACCACAGTTTACTGGAAAGAGAAGGTAGGGTGGGACAGTCATGGAGGGAGTGGACACTGTGATGGAGGGTGTGGTGCTGTGTTGGATGGCATGGCCTAGCTAGCTTTGGATCTTTTCTATTTAAACTTCTTACAGTTTAAGCTATGTACACATCTTTAAGCCAGGGTTCATGCTAAAGGGATCTCTCTTCTGTGTAAACATTGATAGAGGGTTTGGCAGTTACAGGAGTCATTTTGACTCTGAATTAATGACTCTTGGAGTATTATTATAATCTCTACTATGATTTTAATGCTATCTAGATTGGGCACAATTCCTCTTAATACCCACTGGTCCCAGCTGGGACAATTAGAATTTACCAGGAGACCACCACCCTGGCTATTTTGAGACTAGCATTTATCAACTCAGCCAAGACAAAGGAGGGATCATCATGCTCATTTGCCCTCAGGCAAGCAAGCGTGACCCTCTTAGTAAACAGAGGACAGAACACTTAGAATTACCCTGTGCAGAGTAGAAATAAGAAGGACTTTGTGGGTTCCATCTAGATTGCATGAAGTCCACATGGCCCGAAATTATGATGTGATTCTCCCCATGAATATACATCATTGAGATGTATTTTTTATACCAGCCCCCTCTCTCTCCAGTGTTTTGACATAAGAGATAATTTCAGAGGAAGGAACTAGGCTGTGAGATTATCATTTGTTTAGACCTGAACCAGAGGTGTGGCACCACCTAACATCTACACCAAAAAGCTGGTTTGTTGATCTTTGTTGACACAACCCACCCTAAATAAAGGATTTTGGCTTTTGAGTATATTAAGGGACTCACTGGGAGAAAATCCATCCATTTCGGTGGGAGACCTGGGCATGATTGGAGATCTGGTCAAGAGCTAGATGTCTGGGAATTCCCATTATCTTGGATTGTAGTAGCAGAACTTGTTTAATTATTGGTGATTAGTAAAAGCCTATTGGAACTGCACTAAACTCATGTTTTGTCCCTCTGATACCAGTCCTTGAGATAAAAGGGAACTTGTTCCCTGATATTGTTGGGGATTCCCGCAGCTCCCCTACAGTGCTGAAATGTTTTATGCTGGAAACCCTACCATTAACACCATGTAAACCATGGAGCCTAAAAGAAATAAATATTTAAAAATAAAACTTAAAATAAAACGATCCCATTCACAATTGTGCCACAGAAAATCAAATACCTAGGAATAAGCTTAACTAAGAATGTAAGGGACCTGTACAAAGAAAACTACAAAATACTGCTTCAAGAAATAAAAGAGGGGGCTAAAGTGATAGCACAGCAGGTAGGGCATTTGTCTTGCATGTGGCCAACCTGTGTTCGATCCCTGGCATTCCATATGGTCCCCCAAGCACCTCTAGGAGTAATTCCTGAGTGCAGAGCCTCCAGTGCAGAGCATTGCCGGGTGTGACCCAAAAAGAAAGAAAAAAAAAGAAATAAAAGATGACACGAGGAAATGGAAATACATTCCCTGCTGATGGATTGGGAGAATTAACATCGTCAAAATGGTAATACTCCCTAGAGCTTTATACAGATTCAATGTGGTCCCTATAAGGATACCCATGACATTCTTCAAAGAAATTGACCAAACACTCCTGAAATTCATATGGAATAATAAATCCCATGGCTATCTAAAGCAATCCTTGGTAAAAAGAAGATGAGAGGCATCATCTTTCCCAACTTCAAACTGTACTATAAAGCAGTAATAGTTAAAACAGCATGGCGGGACCACCCTTCTGATGCCATCTGCCCCGATGCCCAACAGCTCCCCACTTTCCCCACCAAGTGCGTTCCCGCAGCAAGCAGCATAAAGGGCAGGAACTTTGAGAAGGGGGACCAAGCCACACCCAGCTTTTTCGGATCTTCCACTGAACTACCTCCACCCCGAACCCATGACTCGGAACCACCCAGCGACACTCCAAAATTCAAAACCCTGCAGATGATAGCACGTCCTCGCAAAGTAATATCTATCTACCTGAGATACCACTGAGCCCCTACATTCTTTGCTATACATCCCTAACTGCAAAGTAATTCAGGCACCTACTTGTCGGGGCGCTCCGCGGGTCCCCGACAGTGCCGGGAAGCGAAGTTCCCTTCTACCTCCGAAGCCGGCGAGGAATGGATGAACACTCAGGAATCCGATGCAGTTTTAAAGGGCTTTACTTATCACAGGTTCAGGCATACAAATCAGCAAAAGGAAAAACCCGATGCTTAGGATTCCAGGCTAGAACCCCAGCCACGTGTAGGCCAAGATGGCGACCACCACGTGTAAAAACTTCCAAGGGGAATAAACGCTCACAAGGCGAGATCCCACAGGGAAGAAGAAGGCCAAAAGCCAAAAGCCAAAAGCCGCAGGAGCCAAAAGCTGAAGGCTGAGGAACCAAAAGGCAAAAGGTGAAGGGGCCTCAAGTCAGCCCCTTATATACACCAAAGTAACCCAATCGGGAGGTTGTCATGCCAACAAAGAACCCTAAACAGAGTGTAGTGCCACACCCTATTGTAGGTATAAACAAAGGTTACACCAAGGACTAATCCCGAGATTATCTCTTATGTAAAACACTGGAGAGAGAGGGGGCTGATATAAAGTAATACATCTTAACTTCGTGAGCTTCATGTAATCTAGATGGTACCCACAAGGTCCTTATTATTATCTGCACCAGTGTGATTCTGAGTATCTTGTTCTCATGTACTGAAAGGGTCATACTCGCCTGCTTAGAGCAAACTAGTATGATCCTTCCTATAGTCTTCCTTTAGTCTCAGCGTAGCCAGGGTGGTAGTCTCCTGGTAAATTCTAACTGTCCCACGTTGGGTGCAGTGGGTATAAAGAGAAGCTGTGCCCAATCTAGAAAACATAGAAGTCTTAGTAGATGTATAAGTCAGAAGTTATTCAATCAAGGTGACTTCTGTAACTGCCACACCCTCTAGCAGTGTTTACATAGAAGAGAGATCTCATGAGAATGAACCTTGGCTTAAATAAGATTAAGCTGGGAGTGAGCAAAACAACAAAACTCCCAGATTAGCTAAACATGTCCTCCAACAACTCTCCCTTTTTTGTTTACAAAAATATAAAAATACAAGTATTCTAAATAATACATACAGAGGAGAGAAACAGAAAAGGAACAATTCCAATTACAAGGTAATATGTCCTCCAACACCTACTAACTCTATTGACTAGTCACCCAGAACACACATTTTCAACCTACGATAGTCATTATGGTAAAGCAATGCAAAATTTCTTCAAACTCCACCATTGAAGTCACTAACACAGATGAGTCAAGCAATAATGATGAGCTATATAACCTCTCTGAAAAGGAATTTCGGAAGGAACTGTTAAAGATTTACCAGGAAAGAAACAATGGAATACAAAGTCAATAAAATACAAGAGGACATGAGAGCAGAATTGAGTAAATTTCAGACCAAAGTACAAGCAGAAATAACAGATATTAAAAATGAGGTAAGTGAACTGAAAAACACAGGGGAAGGCCTCCAAAGCAGAGAAACAGCTACTGAAGAAAGAATTAGTGATCTCGAAGACGAGGTTCAGAGATTCTGTAGACAGCACCAGAAGATGGAGAAAAGACTCACAATCAACGAACAGACTACCAGAGAAAATCGTGATGAGGCCAAAAGGAACAACATATGCATCATTGAGGTCCCAGAAGGGCAAGAAGAAAACCCTGATGAAGAAGAAACTGTCAAAGCCATCATTGCTGAGTAGTTCCCTGAACTGAAGAAAGCATGCTCCCAGACACAGAAGACCCTTAGGATACCAGCTAAAAGAAACCCCGATAAGAATACTCCAAGACACATCCTTATTAAAATGACAAAAACTATAGATAGAGATAGAATACTGAAAGCAGCAAGATCAGAGAAGGAAATCACATACAAAGGAGCATCCCTGAGATTTACAGCAGACTTCTCAGATGAAACACTCCAAGCCCAAAAACAATGGTGGGATATTGTGAAAAGACTCAATGAACTGCAGGCTTCACCAAGAATTCTTTACCCAGCTAGACTTACTTTCAGATGTGAAGGAAAGATACACAACTTCACGGATAAACAACAACTCAGGAAATTCATAGTCTCAAAACCAACTTTAAAAGAAGGATTGAAGGGTCTATTGTAAAATAAGACAACCCAAAACCACAACAAGTTTAAACAGAAAGATGGCACAAAATCCAATGACAATAATATCTCTCAACGTCAATGGTCTAAATGCACCAAATAAGAGACACAGGGTGGCAAAATGGATTCAAAAACTGAATCCAACATTCTGTTGCCTACAAGAAACACATCTGAATAATCAGAGCAAACACAGATTCAAAGTCAAAGGCTGGAAGACCATTCTCCACACAAACAACTCCTCCAAAAAGGCGGGTGTGGCCATACTCGTATCTGACAATATAGACTTCAGGCTGAAAAAGGTTAAAAGGGACAATGAAAGCCATTTCTTAATAATTAAGGAGTATGTATACGAGGAAGAAATCACACTACTAAACATATATGCGCCAAACGAGGGGCCAGCAAAATACTTAAAATGACTATTAATAGACCTCAAAGAAGACATTAACAGTAGCACAATAATAGTCGGAGACTTCAACACTGCCTTATCGACTATGGATAGATCAACGAGACTGAAACTCACCAGGGAAATACTAGACCTGAAGGAAGAAATAGAAGAGAGCTGGTTGATATATGCAGGGCTTTTCATCCCCAAAAAAGCTGAATACACATTTTTCCAGTGCATATGGAACATTCTTCAAGATAGACCATATACTGAGCCACAAAGCATACCTCAACAAAATAAAAAAAATAGAAATTGTGTCAACTATCTTTTCAGATCATGATGCACTGAAAATAGTAGTTAACCATACACAGAAGCAGGGAGTCAAACCAAACACCTAGAAACTGAACAGCTCACTGCTGAACAGCCAGTGGGTCATAGAAGAAATCAAACAGGAAATCTAAAGATTCCTAGAAACAAATGATAATGAAGATACCAACTATCAGAACTTGTGGGACACAGCAAAAGCTGTGTTAAGAGGAAAGTTCATAGCTCTGCAAGCATTCATAAGGAAAGAAGGACCCACATAAATAACCTGACCTCCAGCTGAAAATATTAGAAAAAGACCAACAAAAGAAGCCCAACCCAGGAAGAAGGAAGGAAATAATAAAACTTAGGGAGGAAATCAATGAGCTGGAAACCAAAAAAACAATCCGAAAGATTAATGAAACCAAGAGCTGGTTCTTTGAAAAATTAAACTAGATCGACAAGCCACTGGCAAGACTTGTAAGGACAGGGAAAGAGAGAACCCAAATAAACAGAATCAGAAATGAAAATGGTGACATCACAACAGAAAAGACATAAATTCAAAAGATCATCAAAGATTACTTTGAGAACCTGTATGTCACGAAACATGAGAACCTAGAAGAAATGGATAAATTCCTGAAGTCCTATAACCTCCCACGATTGAAACAAGAAGACCTCCAATACCTGAATAAGCCTATCGCCATCAAGGAAATTGAAACAGTAATTAAAAGTCTGCCCAAACACAAAAGTCCAGGTCCAGATGGGTTCACTAGCAAATTTTACCAAACCTTTAAGGAGAACCTACTGCCTGTCCTGTTCAAACTCTTCCAGGAAATAGAAGAAACAGAAACACTCCCAAATAGCTTCTACGAGGCACACATCACCCTGATACCCAAAACAGGGAGAGACAACACAAAGAAGGAAAATTACAGACCAATCTCCTTGATGAACACAGATGCTAAGATCTTCAACAAAATACCAGCAAACATAATCCAAAGACTCATTAAAAATATCATGACCAAGTAGGATTCATCCCGGGAATGCAAGGATGGTTCAACATTCGCAAATCAATCAACATAATACATCATATCAATAAGAGAAAAAAATATATATGATCCTATCAATAGATGCAGAAAAAGCATTTGACAAGATCCAGCACCAATTCATGATTAAAACCCTTCAGAAAATGGGAATTGAAGGAAGCTTCCTCAAGATAGTCAAAGCCATCTACCAAAAGCCCACAGCAAGTATCATTCTCAATGGGGAAAAGTTGAAAGCCTTCCCCTTAAGGTCAGGAACACGACAAGATTGCCCTCTCTCACCTCTTTTATAGAATATAGTACTGGACGTACTCGCCATAGCAATCAGAGAAGAAAACGAACATCAAGGGCATCCAGATAGGGAAGGAAGAAATCAAGCTATCATTGTTTGCAGATGACATGATATTATACTTAGAGAACCCTAAACTCTCGACCCAAAAACTCTTAGAAACAATAGATATGTATAGTAGAGTGGCAGGGTACAAAATCAATACCCAAAAGTTGGTGGCTTTCCTATACACAAATAACGAAAGAGAAGAAAGGGATATTAAGAAATCGATTCCATTCACAATTGTACCACAGAAAATCAAATACCTAGGAATCAGCTTAAACAAGTGTGTAAAGGACCTATACAAAGAGAACTACAAGACACTGCTTCAAGAAATAAAAGAGGACACGAGGAAATGGAAACACATTCCCTGCTCATGGATAGGGAGAATTAACATTGTCAAGACGGTAATACTTCCTAGAGCTTTGTACAGATTCAATGTGGTTCCTATAAGGATACCCATGACATTCTTTAAAGAATTGACCAAATACTCCTGAAATTCGTATGGAATAATAACACCCCACGGATGTCGGGGGAACGCTGCCGGGGTCCCCGACAGTGTCAGGACAGAGGTTCTCTCTCTACCTCCCAGGACGCCGGGAGAAGAGATGAAAACGCACAAGTCCAGTACAGTTCCAA
The DNA here is from genome assembly GCA_021461705.1 of Cryptotis parvus. Lineage (NCBI taxonomy): Eukaryota > Metazoa > Chordata > Mammalia > Eulipotyphla > Soricidae > Cryptotis > Cryptotis parvus. The sequence goes on from JAJIBD010003081.1 coordinate 15,071, forward strand.
AAAGGCTTTTCATAGTACAAAAGCTCTTCCACAGCACTCCAATATAATGAACAAACTTTAGCTCTGGTCCAAACTTAGACCATACAAAAGAGCCTAAGTCTCCCACCAAAGAGAGGATCTCACCTGAGCTGAGTTCTACCCAGAAGGAGCAAAAGGCCAAAGAGCAAAAAGCCAAAAGCAAAAGGCCGAGGAGCCAAAAGCTGAAAGCGAAAAGGCCCAAAGCCAAAAAGGTGAAGGGGCCTCAAGTCAGTCCCCTTATATACACCAAAGTAATCCAACTGGGAGGGCAATGTAAACAAACAACCCTAAACAGAGTGTAGAAGAGCAGTGCCACACCCTATTGCAGGTAAAAACAAAGTTTACTCCAAGGACTAATCCTTTCTACCAAGATTATCTCTTATGTAAAACACTGGAGAGAGGGGGCTGGTATAAAGTAATACATCTTAACTTCATAAGCTTCATGTAATCTAGATGGTACCCACAAGGTCCTTCTTATTATTATCTGCACCAGGGTGATTCTGAGTATCTTGTTCTCTGAAAGGGTCACACTCGCCTGCTTAGAGCAAACTAGTATAATCCTTCCTATAGTCTTCCTATAGTCTCAGCGTAGCCAGGGTGGTAGTCTCCTGGTAAATTCTAACTGTCCCATGCTGGGTGCAGTGGGTATAAAGAGGAGCTGTGCCCAATCTAGAAAACATGGAAGTCTTAGTCAGAAGTTATTCAATCAAGGTGACTTCTGTAACTGCCACACCCTCTAGCAGTGTTTACATAGAAGAGAGGTCTCATTAGAATGAACCTTGGCTTAGATAAGATTAAGCTGTGAGTGGGCAAAACAACAAAGCTCCCAGGTTAGCTAAACCTGTCCTCCAACACATGTATAGCTAAAGCAATCTTTGGGAAAAAGAAGATGGGGGCCGGAGGCGATAGCCCAGCGGGTAGGGCGTTTGCCTTGCACGCTGGTCGGCCTGTGCTGGCCGGGGTTCGATCCCCAGCGTCCCATATGGTCTCCTGAGCACTGCCGGGAGTAATTACTGAGTGCAGAGCCAGGAGTAACCCCTGAGCATTGCCGGGTGTGACCCCCAAAAAAAAAGAAGAAGATGGGAGGCATCACCTTTCCCAACCTCAAACTGTACTACAAAGCAGCAGTAATAAAAAGAGTGGTACTGGAATAAAAACAGACCTGTGGATCTCTGGAGTAGAGTTGAGTATCCTGACACCCACCCTCAAAGACATGATCAGTTAATCTTTGATAAAGGTGCAAAGAGTCCAAACTGGAGTAAGGAAAGCCGCTTCAACAAGTTGTGTTGGGAAAACTGGACAGCTACATGTAAAAAAATGAATTTGGACCTGTGTCTAACACCTTGCACAAAAATCAGATCAAAATGGATTAAAGATCTCAATATCAGACCTGAATCCATAAAGTACATTGAAGAAAATGTAGGAAAAACCCTCCACGACATTGAAGCTAAAGACATCTTCAAAGGTGAAACACCATTAACAAAGCAACTAAAAGAAAAGATAAACATATGGGACTACATGAAACTAAAGAGCTTCTGCACCTCAAAAAAAACAGTGACTAAGATACAAAGGCAGTCTACAGAATGGAAAAGAATATTCACCCAATACCCATCTGATAAGGTATTAATATCCAGGATATATTAGGCACTGGTACAGCTATATAAGAAAACAGCCAACTCTATTAAAAATGGGGAGAAGAGATGAACAGAAACTTTGACAAGGAAGAAATTCGAATGGCCAAAAGGCATATGAAAAAATTTTTGCTCATCATCACTTATCATCAGAGAGATGCAAATCAGAACAACAATGAGATATGGCACCTCACACCACAGAGACTTGCCCATATTCAAAAGGGAAAAAGCAACAAGTGCTGGCATGGATGCGGGAAAAGGGGACTCTCATACATTGTTGGTGTGAATGTCAACTTGTACAACCTTTCTGGAAAACAATATGGACATTCCTCCAAAGACTAGAAATTGAGCTCCCTTTGACCTAGCCATACCACTCCTGGGAATATACCCTGGGAAGCCAAAAACACATAGCGGAAACACAATTCGCACTTTTATTTTCATAGCAGCACTATTCACAATAGCCAGAACCTGGAAACAACCAGTATGCCCGAGAACTGATGACTGGATAAAGAAACTGTGGTACATCTACACAATGGAATACTAGGCAGCTGTTAGGTAAAATGAAGTTATGAAATTTGCCTATAAGTGGATGGACATGGAAAGAATCATGTTGAGTGAAATTAGTCAGAAGGAAAGAGAGAGACATAGAATGATTGCATTTATTTGCATGACATAAATATATCAGGTGGTCTTACCAAAAGTGGAAATTACATAAGCGTGAGGGAGTCAGAGGTTAGGTAAGACAGAGAAGGGAACATGTGTGAATAAATGTCAAAAGGGCTGATACCAACATAGAACTGAACATTAAATACAGGCAAAAAATGCACATGATGGTTTCCAAGTGTACGGAGTGCAACCCACAATGTGTAGGAGAAGGAAGGGACAGAGAGTGAGAGAGAAAAGAGATAAAGAACCTGCCATTTCGGCAGGCTATGGGAGGGGGAGGGAATTGGGACATTGGTGGTGGGAAATGGGCACTGGTGGAGGGCAGGTGCTGGAACACTATGTGACCGAAACCTCCAAACATGAACAACATTGTAATTGTATATCTCACGGTGGTATAATAAAATGTTTAATTAAAAAAAAAGAAAAAAAAAAACAGCATGGTATTGGAGTAAAAACAGACCTGTGGATCTTGGAATAGAGTTGAGTATCCTGACACCCATCCTCAAATACATGATCATTTAATCTTTGATAAAAGAGCAAAAAGTATGAAATGAAGCAAGGAAAGCCTCTTCAACAAGTGGTGCTGGGAAAACTGAGAACATGTAAAAAAAATGAATTTGGACCTCTGTCTAACACCATGCACAAAAGTCAGATCTAAATGGATTAATGATCTCAATATCAGACCTGAATTCATAAAATACATCAAATAAAATATAGGAAAACCCCTCCACAACATTGAAGCTAAAGGCTTTTTCAAAGATGAAACACCAATAACAAAGCAATTGGAAGCAGAGATAGATATATGGCACTATAAGAAAATAGAAAGCTTCTGCTCTTCAAAAGAAACAGTGACCAAGATACAAAGACAGTCCATCCACAGAGTGCGAAATAATATTCATCCAATACTCATCTGATAAGGGGTTAATATCCAAGATATATCAGGCACTGGTAGAACTTTACAAGAAGAAGACAGCTAAACCTATCAAAAAATGGGGAGAAGAAATGAACAGAAACTTTGGCAAGGAAGAAATTTGAATGGCCAAAAGGAATATGAAAATATTGATCATCATCACTAATCATCAGAGAGGCAAATCAAAACAGCAATGAAACATCATCTCACACCACAGAGACTGGCATATATCCAAAGGAGAAAGACCAACAAGTGCTGGCATGGATACAGGGACAAAGGGACTCTCATTCATTGTTGGTGGGAATTTCGACTGTACCTTATTTTTCCAAACGGTACAGCCTTTTTGGAATAATAATAACATGATAGCAATATCTAAGGCCAGACAAAACATGGATCAGGAGGTCTTGTCAGTAGGTGAAACCTACTGCAAGTGTGTGGGAGTCAGAGGTTAACGTTAATACAGAGAAAGCAACAGTATACTAATAATTATTGTAAATGATAATATCAGCGTAGAACTGAGCATTGAAAGTAGCAAAACGATATACATGATAACCTCTAAATATATGTATTGCAAGCCACAATGTATAAGAGAAGGGAAAGAGAGAGAAACAGAGAGAGAGAGAGAGAGAGAGAGAGAGAGAGAGAGAGAGAGAGGGGGGAAAAGTGCCTGCCATAGATGCAGGCTGGGGGAGGAGGGGAATCAGGGGACATTGGTGGTGGGAAATGGGCACTGGTGGAGAGATGGGTGCTGGAACGCTATATGACTGAAACCCAAATATGGAACATCTTTGTAATTGTATATCTCATGGTGATATAATAAAAATTGTTTAAAAAGAAAAATAAATAAATAAAACTTAAAATAAATATTTTACTGCCTTTCTCAAGTTTAAAAATAATTAAAAGTAGAACTCCCATTTGACCCAGCAATTCTACTCTTCAGCATCTATCCCAAGAACAAAAAACCATTTATTTAGAAAGATACACACACACACACACATACACACACACAGTGTTCATTGCAGTGTTACTTACAATAGCCAGTTACAGAAACAACCCAAAAGTCCAATGACAGATGTCCAATGAAAGATGACTAAATAAAAAAGTTGTGGTATTTATAATCAGAATATTGCTCAGCTATGAGGAATAATGAAATCTTGCCTTTTGTTACAACTTGGATGGAACTGAAGGTGTCATTTTTTTTTTTTGTGATCACACCCGGCAATGCTCAGGGGTTACTTCTAGCTCTACGCTCAGAAATTACTCCTGGCAGTGCTTGGGGGATCATATGGGATGTCGGGGATCGAACCCAGGACAGCTGCATGCAAGACAAACACCTTACCTGCTATACTATCGCTCCAGCCCCCTATCATGTTTTTTTATTTTGTTTTTATTTTTGGTTTTTGGGTCACACCCAGAGACACTCAGCCTTTACTCTGGGCTCCTTGTTCAGGAATTACTCTTGGTAGTGCTCAGGGGACCATATGGGATGCCGGGGATTGAACCTAGGTCGGCCGCGTGCATGGCAAATGCCCTACCCACTGTGCTATCACTTCAGCCCCTGAAGGGTATCATGTTAAAGGAAAGAAGTCAGAGCAAGAAGGACAAATGTTGGGTGATCTCACCTATATGCAATATATAAAGAAATGAAACAAGGGAACAGACAATGCCCAAAGAAAATAAACCCCTGGACTTTATAGAACTGAGATTTCTAAAGTGGTAAGGGGAGGGACATGGGGTGTAGGGAAGAAAGGTGGACTAGAGGTGTCATAGTGGTGGAGGTAATTAATTTGTATACAAAAATGTAAACATTTATACCATTGTAGTCATGTTACCTCAACTCTATTTTTTAAATTTCAAGCTATTATATGTAAAATAAATGGTACAATGAGAATATTACTATTTTTCAACCTTTAATGATACAATAACTTTAAGCGTGATCACCAGTAGCTACCCAAAGAAATAATAGGTAAAAAAAAAACCAATGGGGCTGTGCTGGAGAGATAGCACAAGGGTTTAGCTGCTTGCCTTGCATGTTATCCTCGTCCACTGCTGGGGATAGCTCCTAAACACTATTGATTGTGGCTCAAACACAGCCCTCCCCCAAAAAATAAGCCTTTGGGGAACTATTAGAAATGAATTATCAATCTTTATAAATTTTTTCTTGAAAATACAGGTGAGGTGTTTAGATCATAGTATGACTTTTATCACTTCACTTGTCTTGCCATTGTTCATCGATTTGATCGAGTGGGTACCAGTAACATCTCCATATGTCCTAATGTGTGCTAGTATAGCCCAAGAGCAACTTCTTGCTCCAGGAACGTGAAGAGCCTCAAACCATTCCTTCAGGTCATGGGAATGAGGTCTATAATTGTTACTGGTTTTTGGCATATCCAGCAGAAGAGCTGATCACAAGCCCGGCTCGTCAGAGTCACACCCTACAGTAGTCTTTTTCAAGGCCACCCTACAGTAGTCTTTTTCAAGGTATGCCTAATCCAGAGACTCACATACACAGGGCAGAGTTGGTACCGGCTCTCCCTGTGCCCTGCTGATCACAAGGTGCCTGGGAGGAAGGCAGGTTCTAGCCCTGGCACACCATCCCAGCAGAGCCTTGCAAGAAGTCAGAGGAACCCCCCACACCATGAGGGCCACCTTTTTTTTTTTTCTTTCTTTTTTTTTTTTTTTTTTTGCTTTTTGGGTCACACCCGGTGATGCTCAGGGGTTACTCCTGGCTCTGCACTCAGGAATTACTCCTGGCGGTGCTCGGGGACCATATGGGATGCCGGGGATCGAACCCGGGCTGGCATGGGCCGGCCGCGTGCAAGGCAAATGCTCTACCCGCTGGGCTATCGCTCCGGCCCGGGCCACCATTTTCAACATCCAGACTCCACAGCTTGTCACAGCTCCACCCAGCAGAAGAACTGATCACAAGCTACAAAGCGGCCGACGGTTTATCAATAAATGCACAAGATGAGAGGCAACTATAAGAGTATCCCACGTGCATAGCAGAGCCTGGCAAGCTACCCATGTCGTATTTGATATGCCAAATACCAGTAACAATTATAGACCTCATTCCCATGACCTGATGAAATGGTTTGAGGCTCTTTATGTTTCTGGGGTGATCAGATGCCCTTGGGCGACACTAGCACGTTATAGGACATATGGAGATGTTACTGGTGCCCACTCAAGCAAATCAATGAACAACGGGAAGACAAGTGATACAAGTGAAGTGATTTTGGCATATCAAATACGACACAGGTAGCTTGCCAAGCTCTCCTGTGCGGGTGGTATACTCTCAGTAGTAGACTCTCATCTCGTGCATTTACTGATGAACCGCAACAGGGAGAGATCTACTTTTCTCTTGGGTGGAGCTCTGACAAGCTGTGGAGTCCAGATGTTGAAAATAGCAGCCCTCGAAGCAGCCGGATGTGACTCGCCCACCACACTAGACACCATTTTTGCTGTCCGGACGCTGCAAACGGCCTCAGACCAGATCAACAGAGCAAAGGCAGTTTGAGCCCAGGTCGCGCGGCCGCTATGCCGCAGCAGTCCACTAAAATAGTGAAACAGTAATGTCTTTTAATGCATTGCAGTCAACGAAGAGCAGGAAAGTTTGTTGGGAAGGAGATATAAAGAGGAAAGAAATGACATGCAGAACTCGCCAAGTGGTTGAGGTGCGGGAGCGGGGGGGGAGGTGGGGTCATTGGTGATGGGAGATGGGTTTGGGCGGAGGGTGCGTGTTGGAACACTGTAGAACCAAAGCTCTACCTAGCATCTTTCAATAAAAAGGTGGAATCTTCCACAAACATGTGGGAATCAGTGGTTGGGTAGGACAGAGAAGAGAACAGTGTGCTAATATTTGTCAAAAATGATAATACCAGTCTAGAACTGAGCATTGAATATAGGAAAAAGATATACATGATGATCTCTGAATGTATGTATTGCAATCCACAATGTGTAAGAGAAGAGATAAAGAATTTGCCATAGAGGCGGGCTGGGGAGGGGGAGGGAAGTGTGGACATTGGTGTTGGGAAATGGGCACTGGTGGAGGGATGGGTGCTGGAACACTGTATGACGGAAACCCAAACATGAACATCTTTGTGATTGTATATCACATGGCGGTGTAATAAAATATTAAAAAAAAAAAAAAAACAAACTGGACTATTGAAAAAAAAAAAAAAAAAAAAAAAATAGCAGCCCTCATGGTGTAAGGGTTCCTCTGGCTTCTTGCAAGGCTCTACTGGGATGGCGGGCCAGGGCTAGAACTCGCCTTCCCTCCCAGGTGCCTCATGATCAGCAAAGCACAGGGAGTGCTAGTAGCAGCTCTGCCACAGGTGTATGAGTCTCTGGATCAGGCATACCTGGACTTGAAATAGTCATCGCTGTAGGGTGAGACTCTGACGAGCAGGGTTTGAAATCCACTTTTGTCTTGGGTGGAACTCTGATGAGCTGTGGAGTCTGGATGTTGAAAATGGCGGCCCTCATGGTGTGGGGGTTCCTCTGGCTTCTAGAGAGGCTCTATTGGGATGGCGGGCCAGGGCTAGAACTCGTCTTCCCTCCCAGGTGCCTCATGATCAGCTGAACACAGGGAGAGCCGGTAGCAGCTCTGCCCCGCGTGTCTGAGTCTCTGAATCAGGCAAAATCAATAACCAGAGAAATAGGGTCGGAGGAGTAGTACAGTAGGTAGGGTGTTTGCCTTGCATACGGCCAATCTCAGTTTGATCCCTGGCATCCCATATGTTCCCCTGAGCACTGTCAGGAGTAATTCCTGAGTGCAGTCAGGAGTGACCCCTGAGCATTGCTGGTTAGGACCTAAAAAGCAAAAAGAAAAGAAAAATACCCTACCCCAGATTCAGTTTCATGCAGCAGGTGAGATACAGAAAACTTTGTATCAAAGGAAATCTGGATTTCCTTTGTTTATACACACACATACAGAAAACCACACTCCACACACTACACACCGTTGCTTTCTGAAAGTGTCCTAGAGGATCATATGGAAAAGATCCTTACCCTAACCCTTTGGTATGAAAATAAATTACAGAAAGGAAAGAAACCCAGTCTCCAGTTTTAAAGTTCTTCAAAGCCCTGGGCCCCTTGCTGTCAGATTTAGGGCAGTCTCTTTGGAATGCTTTCACTATCTGAACAGTCATAAATTGCCTTCTGAATCAACTCTCATAAAAAATGTTCTTAAGTCCAGAGGGATAGTACAGCAGGTTGGGACTTGCCTTGTATGCAGCCAACCTGTGTTCTATCCCCGATATCCCATATGGTTCCCCAAGCACCACTGGGAGTAATTCCTGAGTGTAGAACCAGTGGTAACAAAGCATTGCTGGGTGTGCTCCCAAACAAATAAAAAGTCACCTCTCAGATCAGGAAACAAATTTCCATAAAGTTGGCTCACAGAGCTCTGTTATCATAGATTATGATAGATTTCCAAATCTCGTTGATAATCTTATATCATATATACACACAGAATCACCCAGTTAACTAGGTATTATATGCTTTGGGATGTGATGTAATAGCATTCACAGTACCGCTGTCAGAGTACTTCTACCAAATAAGTAATAGGTAGTCAGATTTCTAGCCCCAATTAACACTTTATATGAAATGAGCCAACTTCAAAATCTAGTAAAGTCTACAGGATAAATGATTCGATTTCTAAGTCACATTAGTGATGGAGAAAGGAGGAATAAGTTTAAAATGAAAAGACTTTAAAGGCTTGTCATTAATTGGTAAAGATGTGTTTGAATTCAAACATATCCATGCTGGGTCTCCGGGTCAGGACTATTTATAATCAGAGAAATTTGAACATTGACTGGATATTGGAAGATATTAATGAAACATTGTTAATTTTATCTTATTATACCCCATCTGTTAATTTCAAAGATATGCTAATGGTATTGCTAGAGTGATTTTCTGTTTGTATTTTGGGTCACACCTGGTGATGCTCAGAGCTTACCCCTGACTCTGAGCTCAGGGATCACTCCTGGCAGTGCCTGAGGTCAGTGGGAGCAAGGGAAGCATCCAACCTGCTATATCTCCTGGCTGGCCCCTACTGCTGCCTTGTTTTTAAAATAAAGTTCTCTGCATGCTGAAAATAGGTAAAGAAACAAGCATGATAACCTCTCAGTAGTGGGAAACTACACTAGTGGTGGGATGGGTGTTGGAACATTCCATGATTGAAACCCGATCATAAACACCTATGTAACTATGTATCTTATGGTGATTCAATAAAAATAAAGTTCTCCTAGGTGTACGTTTGGAAATATTTATGAATGAAATAATGTAAAAACTGAGACTTGTTTTAAAATAATGGTTGGGCTCTAGAGAGATTATTTCACTATTGCACTTTAACAACTGACATTCTGTCAGCGTTTCCCATGTTTTACGTTTGACCATAAACATAAACATCTCTGTTGGGGCCAGAGCAGTTGTACAGGAGGTAGGGTGTTTGCCTTGCATATGGCCAACCCGGTTCAATCCCCAGCATCGCATATGGTCCTGTGAGCACTGCCAGGAGTAATTACTGAGGCCAGACCCAGGAATAGTCCCTGAGCATTGCTGGGCATAACCCAAAAGCCCCCCAAAATCGCTTTTATTGATAAAAGATTTGGTTAAGTGAAGAAAAACAGGTATCATTTACTATAAATATATCATTTATTATAAATGCCAGTTCCCACTTGACAATCAGCATGTTTCCAGTTGATTAAGGGGAAAAAAACGTATTGGTGGAGAATAAAATACTAAAATACTAAAATTGCATCCTAAAAAGTAAGTCTCTTTGTTAAATGTTGCCTGCCTTGATATATTTTAAAACATATTAACTTTCCCTGAGTCTCTTTGTTAAATATTGCCTGCCCTGATATATTTTAAAACATATTCACTTTCCCTGTAAAAAAAATAAATAAAATAAAATAATGGATGGGGATCCAGGAGAACTGGAGAGGTATAAAAGAAAGACTAGTGATAAATTGATGATTGCTGAAGCTGCTGGTGTATCTTTTTTTTTACCCTTTTTAAAAAATATTTTATTATGCCACCATGAGATATACAATTACAAAGATGTTCATGTTTGGGTTTCGGTCTTACAGTGTTCCAGCCCCCATCCCTCCACCAGTGCACATTTCCCACCACCAATGTCCCCAATTCCCTCCCTCCCTTCCCTGCCTCTATGGCAGGTTCTTTATCTCTTTTTTAAAGTATTTTATTATACCACCGTGAAATATAAAATTACAAAGATAAAAAATTAAAAAAAGTTCATATTTGGGTTTTGGTCATACAGTGTTCCAGCACCCATCCCTCCACCAGTGCCCATCTCCCACCACCAACGTCCCCGGTTCCCACCCCCCCGCCCCAGCCCCTCCATGGCAGGTTCTTTATTTCTTTCCATTTCTCTCTCTTTCTCTTTTCTTTCCCTTACAGACTATGGATTACAGAACATACATTAAAGGGTTGTCATGTATATCTTTTTGCCTGTACTTAATGCTCAGTTCTAGGTTGGTATTAGTACTTTTGACAATTGTTGCTGCTGGTGTATCTTGAAGTTATTAATATTCTTCACTGTATCACTGTCTTCCCGTTCATCATCGATTTGCTCAAAGCGGGGCCCCAGTAACATCTCCATATGTCCTGTCTCATGCTAGTAGAGCCCAAGGGCATCTGCTTGCTCCAGGAACATAAAGAGCCCCAATCCATTCCGGAATGAGTCTATAATTGCTACTGGTATTTGGCATATCAAATACAACACGGTTAGCTTGACAGGCTCTGCCGTGTGGGTAGCATACTCTTGTAGGCATCTTTAAGTCCAGCATTTATTGATGAACCGTGTGGCTGCTTGCAGCCGCACGAGCCGGGCTGTGATAGGCTGGTCTGCTGGGTGGAGTTCTGATGAGAGAGAAGTCCGGATGTGGAAAATGGAAGCCCTCATGGAGTGGGGGGGTCGTCTGACTTGTTGCAAGGCTCTGCTGGGGTGGCGGGCCAGGACTAAACCGACCATCCCCTCCCGGGCGCCTCGTGAGCGGCTGGTCACAGGGAGAGCCAGTAGCAGCTCTGCCCCATGTCTACGAGTCTCTCTCGCAGTGAAGTGAATACTCTTCACTGCATTTTTATTTGCAAGATTATTTACAATACGGAATGAGTTTTTTTGTTTGTTTGTTTTTTGGATTTTTGGGTCACACCCAGTAATTACTCCTGGCTCTGCACTCAGGAATGATCCCTGTCGGTTCTCAGGGGACAGTGTGGGATGCCAGAAATGGAACACAGGGCTGTGTGCAAGGCAAGTACACTGCCCCTGTACTCTCACTCCAACCCCAATAAAAAGTCAGACTTCTCTCTCGTCAGAACTCCACCCAGCAGACCAGCCTATCACAGCCCAGCTCGCGCAGCCACAAGCAGCCACACGGTTCATCAATAAATGCTGGACTTAAGTCGGACCCCAATAAAAGGTTTTTGCCTTTTCTTTTCAGTCAAATGCCAAGAGAATAGACCTTGTATACTCTTTCTACATTTCTTTCCCCTAGTTGCAAAAATAAAGTACCATACACTGGAGGGCATACAACAGAAATGTGTTATCTCACAGTTCTGGGGCTCCAGGATCAAAGTGTTGTAATACTTGTCTCCAAAGCCCATTCCGGAAGTGTTGGGGACCAGATTCCAGAATGCTGGAGCCCCCAGATAGAGTGCTGCCCCTGGGCGATCTCCTAGAATCTCTCCTCTACGAAGTGCTTTCCATCTTGTTCACTAAACCCATGTTTATATTTATGCTTAACTCAACCTGTATATATTTATATTTAACCAACACTCTCAGATATGTAAAAGTCTAATCCAACTAAAGAATGCTTGGAGTTACCCTGATATTTATAGGTTCTTATAATAAACACTGTAAGCTGAGGACAGTCGGGGCTCTCGGTCCAGGAGGCTGAGATCCCCTCATTCACGCTTCTTTTGTCTCTTGTTCATCCTTATGGTGTCTCTGCTTCAAGCCTGTTCACCTGGGACTGGTCCCAGGCAAGGAAGGATTTGTTTGAGGCTTCTCATTGACTTGTAGGTGGCTGTTTTCCTAGAGTTGACATTCAAATCTTTTCTTGATTTTTTTTTGGACCACACCCACCTGGTTGTGCTCAGGGTTTTCTGGGCTTTCTACTGACTCTGTACTCACGGATCACTCCTGGTGGGATGGGGAGGATTATGTGGGATACCAGGAATCAAACTCCTGGCCTGTCCTAGAAATCCTTCTTCTCTTGTAAGGACAGCATTTATATTGGATTACAACCCCCCTAATTACTTCATTAAGTGATTTCCTCTGCTCCCCTATCTCCTGTGAGCACATTCTGAGGTACTGGAAGTTAGACATCAGCTCATGAATTCTGTCCAGAACACTAACCTATTGCCAGCACTTAGTAGAATGCCTGGAAAAATAGGGGTTAAGCAACTCTTTACTGAGTGAATCCGTGGCTTTCAGAAGACAGCAATTGGGTAGCAAGACTGCTGCCTAAATCTTTTCTGCTCTTTAATATCTTCTCTTTATTGTCAGTTTACTGATGGGGATTCTTTCCATTTAGCCTATAGGTCAGAGCTCTGGCTGTAGGGGAGCATTTGTAGGAGAACTGCAGAGCAGGAAAGAGCAGAGCGGTGCTTCATGGTTACCACAGGTCTGACTGGTTGTCATACACTCTGATCTTTAGTAAGAATCTCTAGTAAGAATCAGAGTCATTAGAGACTGAGTGCATTGCGTCAAGAAGGGTTCAGTGAGGTCTTACATACTCCTGCTTTCCTCAGGATCTGTGATTTCTCCAGCCACAGTGACCTACTGAAGCTATCACTGATGTTACAGAGAACACATTCTGTAAGTGGAGAGTGGGAGATGCAAGTTGTTGCTCATAGCTGGGCATTCTCCAGAGACATTTAAAAACCAATAAGACCTCTTTAAAACAGTTTTACACATTAATAACTACAGTGAATCAAGAACATATCTGTAATTTTAGAAAAGTAAAACAAAATCCTTTGGTATTGAATAATTTTAATTACTTAACTATAAAGTCACTTGTTACTTTGATTTTTGCTTATTATTGAACAGAATAAGTGAAAATTAACCAATTCAAAGTTACTGAGTATGTGAGCTTTTTAAATTATGTTTTAAGTTTTAAAATTAGACAATTAGAGTAATGTTAAAACTTATAGGATAAATGCTGTTTTTCCAAGCCTTTTTTTCTTTTCCTTTGAAATTATGGCTTAAAAATTTTAAAGCCATTTAAACTTTTGGGGTAAGAGTGATAATACAGCAGGTTGGGTGCTTGCCTGGCACACAGCCAACCCATGTTCAGTCCCTAGCATGCCATATAGTTGGTTCCCTGAGTGGCAGGAATGATCCTTAACACAGAGCCAGGAGTAAACCACCAAGTGTGGCCCTCAGCCAAATATAAAAAGAGTTTTTTGAAAGTCACTTAGATGCTTAACTTTTTGTGTGTTTGTGGATAAAAACAAAAGTAATTCATGTTCATGAAAAAAATTGAAAATGCCAAAAAACATAAATAACAAAATTAACCCTACCCTCAGAGAGGTCCATTGTTAATTTTTTTCTGCACATTTTCTCTCACTTATTTGTTAAATGCTTCTTAAGGTATTGTGATTATTCTCTATATTGCATTTAATTCCGATTTCGCATCATACCAATTCTTTTCTTTTTCCCTAGTCTTTAGAATTCCTTGTGAATATTCTTTCTATTTCACTTACTTTTTCACTGAGGTGTTTCTTACATTCAAAGAATGCACAACTTCTGTGTGCACAGACAGATGAACTTTGATACACACACACACACACACAATAATCACCATTCCGATCTATCTGTAGAACACTTCCCGCACTTTGGAAGACTTTGACCCTGCCATCCAAGAAGTCCAGTGACTGACAAGTGCTAGGAACAGTTGCATCCACGCAGATAGGAGGGACACCTTTAATGGTCAGTTCTTTGGAATTCTAGTCACAGAAATTCTGTTGACATAAAGTAAATCAAAATTGTAGCTCTAGTAAATAATACATGACAAAGCAACTTAGAATAGAGGGACGATACAAAGCCTCTTTCCATTCATGTCTCAGCTTTTCTGCCTGCAGCTCTGATCCTCTTACACACACGTGTATATACATATACATATATGTTATACATGTATATCCGAATCATGTGTGTGTGATGGCTATGATATGGATGTAGGTATATACCAGAGTCATGACTCTAGTATAAATCTAGAATTTGAGGATATAAGCCAGGCAGCACCCCACTGACTGCTACACTACTGTGTACAGAACCTGTGAGGTTATCTAAGATACTGTTTACAAACGTAGAAGTACATACATACATGAGGTTACTGTTTCCTTTCAAAAGGTATGAGCAGAAAACATTTCCCATATATGAGGCTGGAGAGACAGCATAGGGGGTAAGGTGTTTGCCTTGCACACGGCCTACCCTGATTCGATCCCTGGCATCCCATATGGTCCCCCGAGCTCTGCCAGTAGTAATTCCTGAGCAAAGAGTCAGGAGTAACCCCTGAGCATTGCCAGATGTGACCCAAAAAGCAAAAAAAAAAAAAAAGAAATAAAAAGAAATAAAATCTTTCCCATATATATGTTGCAATGATCAATGTGACTGTAGCCTGCTAGGGGAGCTGGTGTGGGGATGGGGAGTGGGTGGGAGGCCGTGGCCTTTGGTGGGGTAGGGGCACACTGGTGGTGGGACTGGTGTTGGACGGTGAATGCTTGGGACAACTGTACCGTGAAGAAGTTTGTAAATCACGATGTTTTAGTAAAGTTTTAAAAAATAGGTAAGTGCAGACTTTGTTACACAGCTGAGACGGTTCTTGTGTCCTTGGGCTTGAGTGACAATAAGCACAACATTAGTGAAATCCAGGAGGGAAAAGCATAGCACAGCAGAATGCCATGTACACAGACCTTTGATCTCCAGCCACCCACGTTAACAATGAAATGAATTCTGTAACTCATGTGCATGGAGCGCAGGCAAGTTATACTACTTCACCTGAATAAACAAAGAGTCATAACACTCCTTCCTCACATCTCCTTCCTTAAAAGCTGAGTCCCTTCTTAAAAGAGATGCATATGTTTCTCAATTCACATTGTCTCTGCCTAAAAAATGGTTTAATATTATTTTAGTACCCCTGGGAGAAGAAGTAACATTCTCAGATTCTTTGGAAGAAATCATGTACTGTCCAGAAAGAAACAAAGTTAGGAAGTGTTCAGTTGTGAGGAAACACGTAGAGATAAAACCTGAGTCACTATATTGTTAACTAGAAGGAAAAGGTTAACTCTGTGGTTAACTAGTAGAGAAGAAAGAGAATTTGAATAAGCGTAGGGGAATACAACTGAATGAGAGTATATAACACCTTCTTTTAAATTTTTTTTGTTTTTCGTCTTTACTCCCGGCAATGCTCTGGAGTTACTCATGGCTCTGTATTTAGGAACCACTCCTGTTGGTGCTCGGGGGGACCAGATGGGATGCCGGAGAAGAATCCAGGTCGACTTTGTGCAAGGCAAACACCCTACCCTCCATACTAACGCTCCGGACCCCATAAACACCTTGTAAAACCTGTGTTATTATTTTTACAGTACCATAGAATGAACCGAGGGCCTCACACATGTGAAGTACTCTGCCAGTAAGCTTTGACTCTGATTTCCATGACACTTTCTTGAGAAGAAATACAGGATCATGGTTGGATGACTGTGGGGGGTGTGTAATAAATGATTAGGCACAAGACTGAGGACCTGAAGAATATAAATGGTGGTACTGCTATTTCCTGTAAGCTGTTTATGGGACTCTAAGAGCAACAGCGGAGGAAATGATGTTGTACTAGATCAGATAGGGATATGTGTCATTCTGATCATTAACACACAGGGCAAGAATGTGTAGTTCCTAAGGAGAAAGGAAGGGATTCTTTCTAGAATCACAGATGGGAAAGAACTTACTCAAAAACCAACTGAGCTAGGATTTTTTTGTTTGTTTGTTTAGTTTTGTGGTGCTGTGGGTTGAACCCAGGCCTCACACATGTCGGGTGTGTATACCACTTAGCCACACTCTCAGCCTGCTCAGGATGTGAAATATATAAATTTTTAATATAAATTTATAAATATATGGGGCCGGAGCGATAACCCAGCGGGTAGGGTGTCTGCCTTACGGCGGCCGGCCCATGCCGCCCGGTTCGATCCCCAGCATCCCATATGGTCCCCGAGCACCGCCAGGAGTGATTCCTGAGTGCAGAGCCAGGAGTAACCCCTGAGCATTGCTGGTGTGACCCAAAAAGCAAAAAAAAAAAAAAATATATATATATATATATATATATATATATATATATATATATATATGACTGATAAGCTTCAAAAGTAGAATAATATTGAGAAGCTTACTTTTAGTCAAAAGACACATCTATTTGGTAGCTTAGCAAGAAAATGAGCAGCTTCATGAGGTGAAGAGATATTTATCTAGCACTGGTAATGAACCAGCAGCTGTTTTAGATATTTAGATTCAAGGAGCTTATAATCTACAGCCTTTGCTTTTTTATTTTTTAACTTTTTTTAGTTGATCGAGGTATTGTAATTTACAGTACTATTGCTAATGGCTCACTGTGCACACACCACCATTCCAACACCACATCCAACACCAGTGTATCTCCTTCCCTCCCTCAAGGTGCCCCCCCACCACACACACACACACACACTCACTCTATTTTGTGGATCAGTTCTCTCATTGTGTTGCCTTTGGATCTTTTGCTGTGTATCTTTAATGAGAGAGATCATTCTTTTTTTCCCCTTTTTGGGTCATGCCTGGTGATGCTCAGGGGTTACTCCTGACTTTGTACTCTGGAACTACTCCTGACAGTACCAGAGGGCCATATTAGATGCCAGGGATTGAATACAGGTCATCTGTGTGCGAGGCAAATCCCCTGTACTATCATTTAGGTCAATGAGAGAGGTTATTCTGTATCTATTCCTTTCCTTATGAGTACTTTGCTCAGCACAGTATCCTCAAATTCCATTGATCTTGAAGCAATTTACATGATTTTGTTCTTTCATAGAATCACATAGTATTCCGGGGCCGGAGTGATAGTCCAGCAGGTAGGGCGTTTGCCTTGCACGCGCGCGTGCCAGCCCAGGTTCGATCCCTGGCATCCCATATGGTCCCCGAGCACCGCCAGGAGTGATTCCTGAGTGCAGAGCCAGGAGTAAC
This sequence comes from Cryptotis parvus, assembly GCA_021461705.1. NCBI lineage: Eukaryota > Metazoa > Chordata > Mammalia > Eulipotyphla > Soricidae > Cryptotis > Cryptotis parvus. The sequence goes on from JAJIBD010003081.1 coordinate 32,520, forward strand.
CCCTGAGCATTGCTGGGTGTGACCCAAAAAGAAAAAAAAAGAATCACATAGTATTCCATTTGTATATATACCACTACTTTTTATCTATTCATGCATCATTTGGCATTTGAGTTGTCTCCATATCTGAGCTTTACTAAATATTTTTACTCAGTATTTGTTCCCTTTTTTAAAAAAATCTCACCCACTGGGCCTTGTCTGCACCAATCTGGTTCAATCTTCAGCAGCACCACATTTGGAATGATCCCTGAGCACAGATCTAGGACACTGCTGGGTGTGGCCCCAAAACCAAATATGAAAAAATAAAACCCACTACCTGAGGTAATACAGAAGCATCACTGTATCACTGTCTTCCGTTCATCATCGATTTGCTCGAGCGGGCACCAGTAACATCTCCATATGACCTGTCTCATGCAAGTAGAGCCCAAGGGCACCAGGGCTAGAACCTGCCATCCCTCCTGGGCACCTCATGAGTGGCTGGGCACAGGGAGAGCCAGTAGCAGCTCTGCCCCATGTCTGTCAATACAGAAGTAGAATCAAGAATAACTTTCCTAGGGTTAGAAAGGTATGTGAAGTGGTATGAGGAACATTTTTTCTTAAGGAAGACTGAAAGGAGTAAAATAGAAAGTTTTTTCTTAAGTAAACATTATTTCCTTAAGAAAGAAGTATTCACAAACATTATTTACAAACCCTGCATAGCAGTCACAAACACACAGCTCCATTGATGTCTACAAACAAAACACATCCCAACATAACCAGCATCAAGATCAAAACCACTTCCAGCATCTACAGAAACCTGGCGATTCCTCCTGTCAGCACACACTCAGTTCCGCTTCAGCCAGGCTGCTCCCTGGCTTCTGACATTGCATCTGCCTGTTCTCAACATCAGTACACGTTCTGTTTTCTTTCCTCCTCCTCATTCTTTCTTTTCTCCTCTTCCTTCTTTCCTCCTCCTCTTCCTCCTCCTTCTTCTTCCTCCTCCTCCTTCTCTTCTTCCTCCTCCTCCTCCTCTTCTCCCTCCTCCTCCTCCTTCTTCTTCCTCCTCCTCCTTCTCTTCTTCCTCCTCCTCCTCCTCTTCTCCCTCCTCCTCCTCCTTCTTCTTCCTTCTCCTCCTCCTCTTCTTCCTCCTCCTCCTACTCTTCTCCCTCCTCCTCCTACTCTTCTCCCTCCTTCTCCTCCTCCTCCTCCTCCTCCTTCTTCTTCTCCTCTTCTTCCTCCTCTTCTTCTTCTTCTTCTTCTTCTCCTCCTCCTCCTCTTCTTCTTCTTCTTCTTCTTCCTCCTCCTCTTCCTTTTTCTTGTTCTCCTCTTCCCCCTCCCCCTCCTCCTCTTCCTCCTCTTCTTTTTTTTAATTTTGGGTCACAACTGGCAGTGCTCAGGGGTTACTCCAGGTTCTGCACTCAGGAATTACTCCTGGCAGTACAAGGGAGACCTTATAGGATGTCTGGGATGGAACTCGAGTCAGCTGGGTGCAAAGTGCCCTATTCACTGTACTGTTGTTCCAGCTGCAAAGTACACTTTAAAAACACTTGGCTAAGGTACAAACCACACATATTGAAAGTGTCAAACTAAGCACCATCAGTCAAGATACTGAACTTTTTGGGCCAGAGCGATAGCACAGCGGGTAGGGTGTGTGCCTTGCATGTGGCTCGCCTGGCTTCAAGCCCCAGCATCCCATATGCCTTGAGCACCACCAGCAGTAATCCTGAGTGAAGGGCCAGGAGAAACCCCTGAGCGTTGACGGGTATGATCCAAAAAAGAAAAAAGAAAGCTGAACTTTTGTTTTTCCTAACTTTTTCTCCTGTCCTTTTATTTATTTATTTATTTATTTGTTTGTTTGTTTGTTTGTTTGTTTGTTTATTTGCTTTTTGGGTCACACCTGGCGATGCTCAGGGGGTTACTCCTGGCTCTGCACTCAGGAATTACTCCTGGTGGTGCTCGGGGGACCATATGGGATGCTGGGGATCGAAGCCGGGCCGGCATAGGCCGGCCACGTGCAAGGCAAATGCCCTACCCGCTGGGCTATTGCTCCGGCCCCTCTCCTGTCCTTTAATTATTAACCCTCCTCCTACCCGTTGGCCCAAGGTGACTGCTGCTGTTTTCTATTTATGTTACTTCTCATGCTCTAGAATTTCACACAAATGGGATCATGCAAAAAAAAAAGGGGATGCCACATTTTGTTTTCCCTTGCTTCTCTCAGTCATATAATGATCTGAGAGCCACTCATGTTATTTGAGGTACAAAAATTCACTGTATTGATGAGTAGCATCCTACAGTATGACAGAAAGCAATTTGTTTATCTGTTTACATGCTAATAGGCATTTGGCTTACTACTATGTTTTACCTATTATAAATCAAGTTAATATGAAGATCCATGGCTAAATTTTTGTATAAATATGAACTTCCATTTCTCTGGAGCATGAGAGTAGAAACTCTGAATCATATGGTAGGTGTGTGTTTAATATTTTTTGTTTTATTATTTTCACTTTGTTTTGGTTTGGGGGCCATACCTTATGGTATGTAGGTACATTACTCTGGGCTCTGTGCTCAGGTTTTACTGCTTGTGAACTCAGGGACCATATGGGAACCTTGGATCAAACTCATATCAGTCATATGCAAGACAAGCATTTAACCATTGTTTAGCTTTTAAAGATATTACCCAACTGTCTTCCAACAGGATATTCGAGTTTATACCCTCAACAGTAATGTGTGACTGGTCAGTATACAAAAATCCTCACTGATACTAGTTATTATCAATCTTTTTTAAAGTTTGATCATTAAAATGTATGTGTGGTGGGATAACATTGTGGGCTGGACTTGCATTTTCTGTATTCCTAGTGATGTTAAACATCTTTTTTGTGCTTCTTGGCCATGTTTAGATATTTATCTGTGAATTATCTATTCTTTTTTGAATGCAAAGATCAACAAAATAGATTTAAATGTTCAGAGCCAAGATAAGGGAGAGTGGATAATAGATTCACTATTGACACATAATAATGACATTGCAGACAATTTAAGGCTTATTTTGCCTTCAACTCTAAGTAAAAGCAAAAAATTCTTCAGGCTAAATGAAGGAGAAGCAACCATACAAATAGTTGAAATAGCAGCTCTTCAAACAGACTGAAGAGAGAGGAAAAACTTAGGGTTTACCAATAACCATTCTCATTTTCTTTTTTTTAGAACCGCTATCAAGTTTTAGCTATACACTTGGTGACCTGTCTCCTAGTTTGGCCATGACTAATGGAGTTCCCGGTACTCAGGGCTTTCTGTGTGTGTGCTGGACAGGGCTTGGGTAAAAGGATGACTAAGTCACCCTGGTGAGATCCTTACTTGTCCAAATGCAAATCATCATTTCCCTGTCATGTCATAAAGTTATGACTAATTAAATGAAAGCAAGGGGGCTTATTAACTTTCTGGGATGTTTATATTAAAAGAAAAAGCTTGTCTTGCCTTTCCTTCCTGTCTGCCTTCTCACTAGTCAAAAGGAGAAGTAACCAAAAATACGCAGCGGAAACACCATCCCTACTTTTATGTTCATAGCAGCATTATTCACAATAGCCAGAATCTGGAAGCAACCAGAGTGCCTGAAAATCGATGACTGGATAAAGAAGCTTTGGTACATCTACACAATGGAATACTATGCAGCTGTTAGGAAAACGAAGTTATAAAATTTGCCTATAAATGGATGGACATGGAGAAGATTATGTTGAGCGAAATTAGCCAGAAAGAGAGAGACAGACACAGAATGACTGCATTTATCTGCATAACATAAATATATATGTACATATTAAGATACCAATATCCAAGGTCAAGTGAAACATATATCAGGAGGTCTTGTCAAAGGTGGAAATTATCACAAACGTGTGGGAGTCAGCGGCTAGGTAAGACAGAAAATGGAACAGGGTGCTAACAATTGTCGAGGGTACTAATGCCAACCTAGAACTGAGCATTAAATAGAGGCAAAAAGATACACATGACAACCCTTTAATGTATGTTCTGTAATCCATAGTCTGGAGGGGAAGGAAAAGAGAAAGAGGGAGAAAAGGGAAAGAAATAAAGAACCTGCCATGGAGGAGGGCTGGGGGAGGGGGAGGGAACCGGGACGTTGGTGGTGGGAGATGGGCACTGGTGGAGGGATGGGTGCTGGAACACTGTATGACCAAAACCCAAATATGAACTTTTTAATTGTATATCTTTGCAATTGTAAAAATAAAAAAATTAAAAAAAATAAATAAATACAGTTCATATAAAAAAAAAGGAGAAGTGAGAGCAGAGCAGACAGTCATCTCACATTGTGAGGTAGAAGCTGCCTCCCTAAGAATGCCAGAGTTCTGAGACTGGAGATATGGGGGGCCCAGAGTACAGGGGATATGGTGCTTGCCTTGCACACAGCTGACAACAGATAGATCCCGGCACTAGATCTGGTCTGCTGAGACCTGACAGAAGTGATCTCTGAATGCAGAGACAGGAGCAAGGCTGAGCACGTCTAGGTGTGCCCCCTCCCCCAATCCGACTAAAATAGAGAGACTGGAGAGATAGTAAGTATAGCAGGTCAGGTGTTTGGCTTGCACATGACTGGCCCAGGTTCCTTCTCCAGCAATACGTATAGTCCCCTGAGCCATGCCAGGAGTGATTCCTAAGCAAGAGGCAGGAGTTAAGACCTGAGCACAGCCAGATGGGGCCCAGCAAAAGCAAAATCAAGCAGAAAAGAATGTCTTAGGAGGGTGAGGGGAGATAGGTCAGGTGGTAGGGCACATGCCTTATATATAAGACTCCTGAATTGGATCCTCAGAACAGTATACCCTCTTCAACCCTCCCGCACTTGGCACCAAACCATGCAGGTAGTGTCCCCACCACCTAAACTCCACTGGTGGGCTGGGGTTAAGGTTCTATCCTGCCAATCCTGTGTTGAATCCCAGATGCCATGTATGATTCCCTGAGTGCTGCCAGGGCCAATCCTGACCACAAAGCCAAAGTTAGCCCCTGAGCGTCACCTGGTGTGAGCACTCCAAACCAAAAGCCAGGTCAAAACAAACAAAAAAAACTCACTAAGATTATTTAAATATTTTCATTTGTTGAAGAGTTTTACTCTGATCTTCAAAAGAGGAGATTAGGGTCCATATATTCTAATATAAGAGTTTGACGGCAATCCTGGATTACATTTTAGAATGAATTCATAAAGGATGTCAGTGAATCATTGAAAAATGGCACTAGAGATTTTCAGGCATGAAAATAGAGGCACCAAAACCAAGTCTTGTTCAACTTGTCTTGGTTCCCTTTTTTCAAATGAGCTGCTCTACTGGTAGGTCAGCAAAATATGTACTTTGCACAAGGCTGCTAGCAAGAACATACATGACTTCCACACGGGATTTTTGGGCATGAGTACACTAAGCAGATTAATCCTTGATTGAACAGTCATACCCAGAGGGTGTTGAGTAATGAGTACCCATTAGCTTGGAAGGAATTTCCAAAGGAAGCTTTGATCTAGCTTTTTATCAGTGATTTGTGTAAATGAATAGTATTCAGCCAATGGAGGCATTTATCAAATTGACAGATGATAAGGGGAGAAGGTAAATACTAATGAAGACAGAACCAGGACAGCTCTTGCTGTCTATAATGGCAGGATAAACCTAAGAATGAGGTGTTATGCATATGTTCTTGCACTCAGCCTTTTTGTAAGAACTACTCAATAGGATAAGAAATGGTGATATAAGAATTAGCAAAGTCATATACCACATAATAACTTCTTGGCCAATAAGAGGCCATACATGTAAGTGGTCCCTGGACCCTTATGGCTTAGTGACAGCATAATCATCCTCAAGCCACAGAGTTTTAGGCTGGCAGCATCCTCATATATTTGGTGTCTGCCACATCTCTTCATAGCATCTTTTGCTCTTTGTGCTTGATTTAATCTGTTTTGTTCATCATGACCCCTAAGTGATGGTGATTGCTCCCAAGCAAGTCATTCCCCTCAATCACAGCTCTGATCCCAAAGAACAGGAAGAAAGTGACAGACGATGTTAAAAGGGCTGAAGCTCCAGGGCAGAAGCGATAGTCCAGCGGGGAGGGCATTCACCTTGCATGCGGCCAACCGGGTTCGGTCCCAGGCATTCCATATGGTCCTCCGAGCACTGCCAGATGTAATCCCTGAGACCATAGCCAGCCACCGCAAGACAGAGACTCCAGCTCCATGGCTGCGCAGCTCGGCCTCATGGTGAGTGGCCCTATGGAGTTCCCGGGAAAGGCAAAAGGCTCGGCCAGTGCCTGGTCATGTCCTACATGGCTCTTAGGTCCTGCTTGCTATGCAGGCGACCACACCTGCTGGACTCGGAGCAAGGATTGGGGGCCTCCCCACCCAGTCCCCAGCTTCCAGACTCAGTGGGTGGGACCCTGAGCTCCAGCCACCACAGCCACCAGCTGCAAGACAGAGACTCCAGATCCACGGCTGCGCAGGCGTGCGGCGGCTCTGCCTCCGTGGTTTAATGTTAGATGCAATGGATTTTAGGATCAGGTCCTTTTAGGATCTTTCTCATTTGTACACTTCAACAGTCATTCTATTTGCATCAAACTGGAGAGGTTGATATAGCATGCAGAGCCTCAGACGCAGCTGGGGGAGCTGGAACTCTGCCCTCCCTTGGCTCAGCTGACCATTGGGCCCCCAGGAGGACAGATGGGTTTTGGGTGTTGGCCCATCACCTCTGGGGGTACTGGATGCAATCTGATGAGACTCGCCCAACACATTAGCCACCATTTTCGCTGTCCGGATGCTGCAGCACATTAGAGCCCACCCAGGAGGGACACTGACCTCAAGATCAGATTAACAGAGCAGTATGAGTTCGAGCCCAGGTAGGCAGCTCCCAGAGGTGGGAATCTCCGGGAATTCGTCAGATGGAGCTGGGGTGGCCCCTTCCCTCTCCATTTTGTCTGAGCCCAGCACGCAGAGCCTCAAGAGCAGGTGGGGAACTGGAACTCGGCTCTCTCCTAGCTCAGCTGACCATGAGGACCCCAGGAGGACAGATGGGTTTTGGGAGTGGGCCCATCACCTCTAGGGGGTCCCAGAAGCAGCCAGATGAGACGCCTACCACATCAGCCACCATTTTCGCTGTCTGGACACTGCAGCACATCAGAGCCCGCCCAGGAGGGGCGCTGACCTCAAGATCAGATTAACAGAGCAGTATGAGTTCGAGCCCAGATAGGCAGGTACCAGAGCGGGAATCACCAGGAATTCATCAGATGGAGCTGGGGTCGGCCCTTCCTCTCTCCATTTTGTCTGAGCCCTGTGGCCCTGCCCAGGAGCTGCCCTGGGCGACCAGCCATAGCATACAAAGCCTCAAATGCAGCTGGGGAACTGGAACTCGGCTCTCCCTAGCTCAGCTAACCATGGGGCCCCCAGGAGGACAGATGGGTTTTGGGAGTAGGCCCATCACCTCTGGGGTTCCCAGAAACAGCCCCATGAGATTCACCCACCACATAAGCCACCACTTTCGCTGTCTGGACGCTGCAGCACATCATAGTCCGCCTGGGAGTGATGCTGACCTCAAGACCAGATTAACAGAGCAAGACGAGTTCGAGCCCAGGTGGGCAGCTCCCAGAGGTGGGAATCACCGGAATTCGTCAGATGGAGCTGGGGTCATCCTTTCCCCTCTCCATTTTGTTTGAGCCCGGTGCCCCACCCAGGAGCTGCCCTGGGGTGACCAGCCATAGCATGCAGAGCCTCAGACGCAGCTCTCCCCTGGCTCAGCTGACCATGGGGCCCCAGGAGGACAGATGGGTTTTGGGTGTTGGCCGATCACCTCTGGGGGGTCCCAGATGCAGCCGGATGAGACTCACCCACCACATTAGAGGCCATTTTCGCTGTCCAGATACTGCAGCACATTAGAGCCCACCTGGGAGGGACACTGACCTCAAGACCAGATTAACAGAGCAAAACGACTTCGAGCCCTGGTAGGCAGCTCCCAGAAGCAGGAACCACTGGGAATTTGTCAGATGGAACTGGGATCGGCCCTTCCCCTCTCCATTTTGTCTGAGCCTGGTAGACCCGCCCAGGAGCTGCCCTGGGACGACCAGCCATAGCATGTAGAGCCTCAGACACAGTTGGGGGAAACTGGAACTCGGCTCTCCCTAGCTCAGCTGACCATGAGGCCCCCAGGAGGACAGATGGGTTTTGGGTGTTGGCCCATCACTTCTGGGGGTCCCGGAAGCAGCAGGATGAGACTCACCCACCACATTAGCCACCATTTTTGCTGTCCGGACACTGGCCATGAGGCCCCTAAGTCATCGCGGCCGCTATGGCCATGCGGTCCATCAAACTAGTGGAAACAGTTATGTCTTTAATGTACTGTATTCTACGATGTGTAGGAAAGGTAGGCAGGAGGGAGAGATAGAGAGGAGAGAAAAGATATACAGAACCCACCAAGTAGTTGTGGTGCGGGAGGGGGAGGGAGGAGGGGGCATTGGTGGTGGGAGATGGGTTCGGGTGGAGGGATGGGTGTTGGAACACTGGAACCAAAACTCGAGCATGAGCATATTGCAATTGTATGTCTAAAAGTGGTGTAATAAAGTAAAATAAAAAAAGAAGTAATCCCTGAGTGCAGAGCCAGGAGTAAGCCCTGAGCATCACCGGGTGTGGCCCAAAAAAGGCAAAAAAAAAAAAAAACAGCTGCTTCATTGAAAGCAACAGGCTTATAAGCATTCAAGAAGGCTTTGCATATTAGAGGCCTGGGTTCCATCCCTGTAGTACCTGGTGCCCCAAGCACACTGCCAGGAGTAGTACCTGAGCATAGCAGGGTGTGCCCCCAAACTAAAAAAAGAATCAGGGGCCAGAAGTGATAGTTTGGTGGGGAGGGCATTTGCCTTGCATACAGCCAGGTCACGTTCAATCCCAAGCATTCCATAAGGTCCCTCAAGCACCGCTAATAGTAATTCCAGAGTGCAGAGCCAGGAGTAACCCATGAGCAATGCCAGGTGTGACCCAAAAATCAAATAAAAAAGGATAATTTTCATGCCATGAAAAGAATAATCTTCAGGCATGGAAGGGATAATTTTCACTCTTTAGAAATGTTAAAACCCTCTTAATCCTGCTCAGTCCAAAGGGAGTGGGTGATCACCTCAAATACACGCTGGAAGTTTGGAGCTCATTGTAACTAGAAATTCACTGCAGTGTTCTGCCCAGATTTCAGAGGGTCTTGGCTGATTTCAGCAGTCCACGCTAAGCATCCTGTATGGTCTCCAAGCACTGCCAAAAGTAATTCCTGAGAGCAGAGCCAGGAGGAAGCCCTGAGCATTGCCAATAACCCCTCACCACGAGGGCAACCATTTTCAACATCTGGACTCCACAGTTCGTCAGAGCTCCACCCAAGAGAAAAGCCGATCTCAAGCCCTGCTCATCAGAGTCCAACCCTACAGTGAAACCTATTTCAAGCCCAGTATATGTGCTGCCAAAGCAAGCACTAGCCCAGGTATGCCTATTCCAGAGACTCAGATACACGGGGCAGAGCTGCTACCAGCTCTCCCTGTGCCCAGCTGATCATGAGGTTCCCAGGAGGAAAGCGAGTTCTAGCCCTCTCCGGCCATCCCAGCAGAGCCTCACAAGAAGCCAGAGGAACCCCACATCATGAGGGCCGCCATTTTCAACATCCGAACTCCACAGCTCATCAGAGATTCACACAGCAGAAAAGCCCATCTTTCCCAGTCTTATCTCTCCCTTGTTCATCAATAAATATAGGAGATGAGAATCTACTAGCATCCCACCTGTGCAGCAGAGCCTGGCAAGCTACCCGTGTCGTATTTGATATGCCAAATACCAGTAACAATTGTAGACCTCATTCCCATGACCTGAAGGAATGGTTTGAGGCTCTTCATGTTCCTGGAGCAAGCAGATGCCCTTGGGCTACACTATCATGTGACAGGAGCAAGGAGACACTAAGGAGACACTGATGCAATACCTTCAGAATACCAATAAGTACACACTGCCAGTGTACTATAAGAGCAGGAAGAGATCATGGATGATTCAGCTTCTCTTCCAAGTGGTCCTCTTGAGCCACTGTGCCAGCAAAATAGAGATGTTACTGGTGCCCGCTTGAGCAAATCGATGAACAACAGGAAGACAAGTGATACAAGTGATACAAGTGAATTTTCAGGCTCAGTGGTAGAGCACCTGTTTTCCATGTATGAGACTCTGGTTTTGATCTCTAGCACCACACACACAAAATACCTTCATTCGCTGTTATGTAATCTGAAAGTGAGTGGTGGTTCTGTGCTCAGGAAATCACTCTCGGCAGAGCTCAGGTAAACATATGTGGTGCTGGGGATCAAACCTGGGTGGGTTGTGTGCAAGGCAAGTGCCACACCCGCTATACTATTTATTACTGGGCCCAGGGTAGTGAGTCTTTGAGTGCTGATGTAAAGGCAGCTAAATTTTTTTTGAAAACTCTAAATATGCTGATTGTGAAGGAAAATTGATTGCCAGAGCAAATCTTTAATATGCATGAAACCTCTCTATTCTGGACCAAAAGCCTGAAAAGACTCTTAAGACTAGTCAATTCCAGGTTTCAAGGCTTTTAAGGATAGGAGAGCAGTCTTGCTTGTAGGCAATGTTGCAGCCTACAAACTAAAACCCTTTGTGACCTGACACAGTGAAATCCTAATACCTTGAGAATACCAATAAGTACACTCTGCCAGTGTACTATAAGAGCAGGAAGAGATCATGGATGATTCAGCTTCTCTTCCAAGTGGTCCTCTTGAGCCACTGTGCCAGCAAAATAGAGAAGTTCTGCTTTGGAAAAAATATGCCTTTTAAGCTTATTGTTGATAATGTTCTCATACACCCTTCTTTTATTGGTGACTTTCATTCCAATATCAAAGTGATACTTATTCCTCCAGATACAACCTCTTAATTCGACCAATAGAGCAAGAAATAACCACTTATTAGAGCTGTCAGCTAGGAGTGGGGGTGAATCTCTCTCCAGACTGTTGCTACTACCAGAGGAAGACACTAAGGAGACACTGATGCAATTCTGAGACATTTACAATGTCTATCTGTGACTACATCAAGATCACAAATCTTACTTGGGCGTGGTGTGATGTCACCAAGGAGTGGACGAGTGGCATCTGGAAGAAAATACTCAGGTTTGTCCAGAACTTCAAAGGGATTTCTAAGGATGTGGAGGCTGAAAAGCCAATAAGGCTGTGCTTGGGAAAGCACGCACCTTTAGCCTGGGTGTGGAGGAGGATGCGTGGAGGAGCTGTGAGAGGAGCCCCAAGGATTGACTCATGAGGAGTTGTTGGAACTGGCACAGGAACACTTCAGTGAAGCAAAGCAAAGGACAGAGAAAAGAAAACAGCAGGAAAAGAAAATTGACAATGAAGGGATTAACAGAAGCTTTTGCAGACCTCAACAAAAGCTTAAAAGTTTGGAAACATGCACCCTAACATCCAAAGACTGTCATTAATGGAAATGAGGAGGGTGCATCCTGTACAAGAAAATCTGTGACGAAAAAGGGAAATGTGGGGCCCGGCGATAGCCCAGAGGGTAGGGTGTTTGCCTTGCACATGGCCGGCCTGTGCCGGCCGGGTTCGATCCTCGGCATCCCATATGGTCCCCGAGCACCGCCAGGAGTGATTCCTGAGTGCAGAACCAGGAGAAACCCCTGAGCGTTGCTGGGTGTGACCCAAAAAGCAAAAAAAAAAAAAAAGAGAAATGTTCGGCAGAACACCGTGGTTAAACTTCTGAACACCTCATCAGGCAGGGTCTTCAGGAAATATTCTAAAAGAGAGAATCGTTATGTTCTACCACCATAGCGACATGCAAATTTCTATGCCAGAGATCCTCTGATGAGAAAATTTGGGAAGTGGAAGACTATGAGATCCAGGACAGAAGTTAATGCCTGTGCTCTTTTTAATTATAATATATGCGTGTTCTTTCTGGATAGGAACCACACCCAATAGAGTTTGGGGGATTTGGGGTAATGCTCAACCCAGAAGTGCAGAACTGATGTTTGTGGGTTTTATTTTCTTTGTTTTTTTTGGTACACACCCGGCGATGCTCAGAACCAAGTTAACTCCTGGCGTTGCAATCAGGAATTAACTCCCTGGCTGTGTTCAGGAGACCATATGGGATCTGGGATCCCAGGGCTCAAACCGGTAGGCTGCGTGCAAGGCAAATGCCCTCCCTGTTATACTATCACTCCTGCCCACAACCCGATGATTTTATGAATGCTCAGCCTGATGTTAAAAAGGACCCCTCAGGCCTCAGTCGACCTCAGGGCTACATGAAGCAGTGCCTGGGGTCATGGGGCTGGGAATTAAACTCTACCTCACACGTATCAGGCAAGTGCTCTACCACTTTTGCTGGGGCGCCAGCTCCTGTCCTCCACTTTTTAACAAAAAAGTTAAAATCAAATTTCTTTTTCTTTGGTCACACACAGTGATGCTCAGATATTACTCCTGGCTCTGCACTCAGGAATACTCCTGGCGGTGCTCGGGGGACCATATGGGATGCCGGGATTGAACCGGGTGGGCTATATGCAAGGCAAATGCCCTACCCGCTGTGCTATTGCTCTAGACCCCCCAAAATTTTAAACTGTATTAAATAAAACTTTATTAAACAAAAAAGTTTAAAAGATTAGGGGCGGAGTGATAGCCCAGCGGGTAAGGCGTTGCCTTGCACGCAGCCCGCCTGTGCTGGCCTGGGTTCGATTCCCGGCATCCCATATGGTCCCCAAGCACCGCCAGGAGTAGTTCCTGAGTGCAGAGCCAGGAGTAACCCCTGAGCATTGCCGGGTGTGACCCAAAAAGCAAAAAAAAAAAAAAAAAAGTTTAAAGATTAAAACTAAAAAAAACATTAATAGAAAAAGTTGAGGATGTGAAAAAACATTTACAAACAAGGATATAAAGGCACTGGATTGATAATACAGTGAGGAGGACACTTGCCTTGCACACAGCTGACCCAGGTTCTATCCCCAGCATCCCATATGGTCCCCAAGTACTACCAGGAGTAATTTATGAGTGCAGAGCCAGGAGTAACCCCTGAGCATTGCTGGGTGTGGCACCCCCCCAAAAAAAAAAGAACAAGGATATAAAGAAAATAATGTTGAACAGGCATGTAATATGTATTTTAAGCCGAGTCATTATAAAAGTCAAAGGCTTTTAAATTTTAAAAATTTAGACATACGAGAGATCATCTAGTGGATAAAGTGCTTGCCTTGCATGTAGCCTGCCTGTTTCAATTCCTCCACATATGTTTCCCTGAACTCCACTAGGAGTGATCCCTGAGCACAGAGCCAGGTGTAGGCACAGAGACCAGGAGTGATCCCCAAACACAGAACCAGGTGTAGGCACAGAGACCAGGACTGATCCCGAGCACAGAGCCAGGCGTAGGCACAGAGAAGAGGAGTGATCCCTGAGCACAGACCCAAGTGCTGGCACAGAGTACCATCAGATGTGTCCCAAAACAAAATAAAAGTATCAAAAGCATATATAGTAATAACTTAAACAAAGATGAGGTTGATTTACTATTGAAGAAAGAAATATATTTTATAAATCTAGTATAGCCTAGTATATAATCTACTATATCATCTACTATATCATCTACTATATCATCTACTATATCATCTAGTATAGTGTGGTACATCAGTAAATGCGAAAACTACACGGCAGAGCCTGCCAAGCTACCCGTGTCATATTAGATATGCCAAAAACTGTAACTAAGAATAGACCTCATTCTCATGACCTGAAGAAATGGTTTGAGGCTCTTCATGTTCCTGAAGCAAGTAGGGACAAGTGGAGATGTTACTGGTGCCCACTCAATCAAATGGATGAACAACTGGAAGACAAGTGAACAAGTGATACAAGACAAGTATAGCCTATGTGCTGTATTTGAAAGTTTACAACAGTTCAGTATCTTCAGTCACTGGGTCACTCAGTCATTTAGTCACTTAGTCTGGTGTAAATGTAGGTTAGTGTCATACTTGCTTCAGATCTAAACAAATGATAATGCCAGGGCCTAGTCCCTTCTTCTGAGATTTTCTCTTGTGTCAAAACACTGGGGAGAGAGAGAGAGAGAGAGAGAGAGAGAGAGAGAGAGAGAGAGAGAGAGGGAGAGGGCTGGTATAAAGAAATACATCTTAGTGGATGTATAGTCATGAAGAGAATCACATCATAATTTTAGGCCATGGACTTCATGCAATCTAAATGGTACCCACAAGATCCTTCTTCTTTCTACTCTGCACCAGGGTGATTCTGAGTGTCTTGTCCTCTGTTTACTGAAAGGGTCAGGCTCGCCTGCTTGAGGGCAAACTAGTATGATCCCTCCTTTGATCTTAAAGGGTAGTCTCAAGTAGCCAGGGCGGTGATCTCCTAGTAAATTCTAGTTGTCCCTTGCTGGGACTAGTAGGTGTTAAGAGGAATTGTGCCCAATATAGATAGCATTGAAATCATAGTAGAGATTATAATAATATTTCAAAAGTTATTAATTCAGAGTCAGAATTACTCCTGTAACTGCCACATCCTCCACCAGTGTTTACACAAAAGAGCATCTCTTTAGCATGAACCCTGGCTTAAAGGCATGTAAATAGCTCAAACTGTAAGTAGCTGAAACAGCAAAGATCCCAAGCTAGCTAGACCATGTCATCCAACAGTAGGCAACTTGGGTTGACTAGAAGGAAAATATGTGTCACAATGGAACAGTTTTGTATCTTAAAACTAGTGATGCTTATAGAAGCCTACAAACCCCTTATGTAGGACTATTTCATGCACTTTTTAGCAATACTTTACTTGTTTTGATGTTATATTACAGTAGAAATAGCTGTTGGTGAAATTGAAGTAGGGTGCAAAAGGCCTCCCTGGTTGCCCGAGAGATAGTACACGTGCTAAGGCCTTTGCTTGCATGTATTAGATTCTGCTTGGGGTATTGCTTATGGTACTTCAGGCACCAACCACCAGGAGTGAGCCCTGAACACAGAGCCTGGAGTAACCCCTCAGCTCCATGGAATATAGCCCCCAAACCAAAATCCAAACCTAACCAGACAAATCCCCAAATAAACAGAAAAACAGTCAACAAACAAAACCCCTGAGAGAAAGATGGGAATTAATGATCAGACAGTTTTCCTCTAACCTCTATTATTTCATCTAATGTCTCCATCTTTTTTGTTCAGAATGCTTTCTTCTCTGCAGCTAGATTTGTTTCCCCAATCAGCCATGTATCAGAAGGAAAACGCTTGAGTTCCTGTCTGATTTGACATCTCATCTCTGAAGTGAGTAGTGAGCACACGTACTTAAGAGTGTGATTTGTGTTAGTGTCAGCATGTAGGTGCACTGCTAAGACTTCAACTCTCTTCTGATTTGAGATTTGTCTTCCAATCTTTTGTCTGAGAAGTTACATAGAGAAAACTCCCAGGGAGAAATTGTAATGTGCTATCTCATCTAAATTAGTCAATAGTAGTTCATTGTCTGAGTCATAGCAGATATGCAAAGAGAGATAAATGTTACAGGGACTTCAGATTATGGCAAGGCCTTTTGAGGGGTGGGGTGACTGAGAACTGCTTGGCAAGGACTGTTCTTTTGCAACTGAGAGTCGCATATGTTTAGGATCAAGTTCTAAAAAAAAATCTCAATTTCCTAAAAGCTCTCTGGGACTAGGAATGGCAGAACCAGCTTTACATGCTCCAAGAGAGTGAGAGTGAGAGCAAGAGGGAAGGGTGGGTTGCAGAGAGTTCCATTTTAAACCAGCATCTTCAGAAAATCCTGAATTTTGATAAAGGTTAAAAATAATAAATTTAAGGAAACTCCAGTTTTTGAGGGTAAGAGATATGTTTTTTCCATGCTTCTCAATATCAGTTCCTCTTAAGATCATTCTTCATTATTTATTTTCTCTTTCTTTGTTAGTCACACACTTGGGTATGATACTTGGTTATGACACCATTAGTTGTAAGTGCTTGAGTGGGCTCCCACATTTGCATGGTGCTTGGCACACTTGGGTTGCATGTCTATTGGGGATTTCACACTTTACTTTTATTTCACTGGATAAGGGATCTGACCATTTCCTCTGGTGCTTGGAGCTTGGTTCTGTGCTTGGGGGTCACTCCCATTGGTGTTCTTGGGATTGTATAATGTCAGGGATCTTACCAGGGTTAGCCACATGCAAGACATGCACCTTAACTTCAAACTTTCTCTCTGGCCCAAACTAGGATGACCCAGCTGGTTTTACAATTTTTGTTGTATTCGTATTGTAGGTGATGTAACCCAAATTCTTATACATGCAAGGCAAGTGACCCTAATTACACACTTTGACTTTGACTGTGGTTTTCAAACTCATTTGCAGTGTATCAAGGATCACATACTTTGTTGTGGTGCCAGAGATTATAAATGGCAGAGCCACAGGGTAGCACACACCATGTGAGGTGGTGTGAGGGATCAAATTGCCAGGCTCGTGTCTGCAGGATAGTCACATGCCTTGTGCTCCTTGAATCTTTACTTGAGAGACACAGAGATGGTAAGAATGTGTGGAAGAGGTAGTTTCACTTTATTCATTATTTTTTGGATATCCAATTTGTGTCTTTTATAACTATGTAATGTATTCTCATTCACTTTGAAATGAGTTCATGTTATCGCTTGCTGTGATGGGAGGGGTCTGGCCATCATAGAGTAAGCGATCAATGAGTGTATCCACAAGACAAGTATAAAAATGCCCTAAATCGTGACCTTTATAGAACAAATGAAGCTTAATGAAGAAGATTAGAGCTTTACTTTTAAAATATTCATATTGGAGCTACACACTTTCATCAAAAAAAGGGTTTCACTTCTTTTTCTATAAATCCAACTATACTTTGATCCTGTATATGATAGTTTTATGCAATTAGAGCATTCCACGTGCTTTTTTTTTTTTTTTTTTTGCTTTTTGGGTCACACCGGTGATGCTCAGGGTTACTCCTGGCTCTGCACTCAGGAATTACTCTTGGCGGTGCTCGGGGGACCATATGGGGTGCCGGGATCGAACCCGTGCGGCACAGGTCCTGATTGATCCCTAGCACATCATGATCCTTTGAGTATCACCAGAAGCCACCCCCAGGCACAGAGCCAGGAGTAGCTTCTGAGCACTGATGGATGCAATCCCAAACTAGCAAAGCAAAACAGAGAAGTCTTGAGTATAGTTATAAAATGGAAGCAACTGTTATAGACCATAATATTTGAGTCATGAGATGGAAAGGAAGATGTGATATAGGCTGTATGTTACAATGTACATATCCTTATTTTATTATTTTTTAAAGAATAGGCATTGTGACTATATATTTTGTCATTGATTGCCTTATACTTAAATCTATTAAATGTGGTGTGCAACTTGGTATATAAGTATACTAAAGTTTGAGATGTCCAAGAATCCCAAAGATTATAATTGTGTGATAAAGTTGGAATTAAATTTAAAACTGGGTGGTATCTTTGGGGCCTGGGCATGGCCACTGGACCTTCTAGAAGAACAGGGAATTGGGGAAGGGGGTCCATCTCTGACTCTGAAAGCTTGGAGGTTTCAGTCGCAAAACTAGCATACCTGAGGTTTGTTTGTTTTTTTTTAAAGGATTAACTTCTGGTAGAGCTCGTCCAAGCAGAAGAGTCTGGCCTTGAATATGGTGGCGATTGTAAGGTGTGGAGACTTTTGGCTACTGGGACTCTGTTGGGACAGGCCTTCCCAAACCCATCCCCTCAGGGGGCCCCATGTAGTTAACCTGGCGCGGTACCAGAAGCATCTCTTCATATCCTCATTTTTTATAAAGTAGTCTCGAAAGTGATCAATCTGTCTAAACTTGAATGATCAAGGAAGTGTTTTCTGGAGCCTGGGGAATATCTCAGTAGCTTAGAACATCTACCTTACAATATAGCTGGAGCTCTGGTGCCACTGAGTGCACCTGGTATGACCAGGAGAGCTTTGATTTCAGTCTGTTTGGCACCACAAGCAATCAAAGTAGGGAAGCCTACAAGGGTGCAACACTGGTGAGTACTAGAGCAAACACCATGTCTAAAGGAGAGCAGCTGCCTCAGCAAGCTCCTTGCCTGTGTGCAAGCTCCAGAGCCTTATGACAACACAACTAAATGTGCGGGCACCACACCATGCATGTTTGAACTGCTCATAGTACAATGAAAACAGAGGGAAGGGTAGGGTGGGGAGTAACTTTTTTAAAGTACGTTCTGAAAACAATATAAAGTTACGTTCTGAAAACAATATAAACTAGTCAGTGGAACTACTTCTTTGACTGTATTGTCATGCAGCTGACTAAACGTTGAGAAGAGGAGGTAGACAGGAGCACAACTCTTTATCTTTGATAATTGGGAATCAATAAGCACTTGTGTATGTTAACTTGAATAACTGTTCCCAATGTTTTTCTTTTTTTTTTTCTTTTTTGGGTCACACCCGGCAATGCTCAGGGGTTTCTCCTGGCTCTACACTCAGGAATTACTCCTGGCGGTGCTCGGGGGACCATATGGGATGCCGGGGATCGAACCCAGGCCGGCACAGGCCAACCACGCAAGGCGAAGGCCCTACCCACTGGGCTATCACTCCGCCCCCCAATGTTTTTCTTTACTTCTGTGACATATTATGCTGTATATGACTCTATTATGCCTCCTTATATAGAGCATACATTGTGTCTGGAAGTTCATGATTATCCCATTGATTTTGGGCTTAGCTGTGTGAATTATTTTGTTTTGGTTTGTTTGAGCCGCACTTGGCAGTGCTCAGGGACTATTCCTGACTCTATGCTCAGGGGTCACTCTGAGCAATGCATGGGAAAACATGCAGTGCCTGGAGTTAACCACATGAATCATGTTGAACAATGTACTGTGGGTAGTAGTGACAGTAGCTAGTTCTGAACAGAGTCTTTCAGAAGTATTGTGGATTTTGTTTGCTTATATGCAGCTACAACTTTGCCTTGGTGTTGAAGGACAGGTTTAGCTATTCTGGGAGTTTTGTTGTTTTGCCCACTCCCAGCTTAATCTATTTAAGTCGAAGTTCATTCTAATGAGACCTCTCTTCTATGTAAACACTGCTAGAGGGTGTGGCAGTTACAGAAGTCACCTTGATTGAATAACTTCTGACTTATACATCTATTAAGACTTCAATGTTTTCTAGATTGGGCACAGCTCCTCTTTATACCCACTGCACCCAGAGTGGGACAGTTAGAATTTACCAGGAGACTACCACCCTGGCTACGCTGAGACTATAGGAAGACTATAGGAAGGATCATACTAGTTTTCTCTAAGCACGCGAATGTGACCCTTTCAGTACACAAGAACAAGATACTCAGAATCACCCTGTTGCAGATAATAATAAGAAGGACTTTGTGGGTACCATCTAGGTTACATGAAGCTCATGAAGTTAAGATGTATTACTTTATACCAGCCCCCTCTCTCCAGTGCTTTACATAAGAGATAATGTTGGTAGAAAGGATTAGGCCTTGGCATAACCTTTGTTTATACCTGCAATAGGGTGTGGCACTACACTCTGTTTAGAGTTCTTTGTTGACATGCCCCTCCCAGTTGGATTACTTTGGTGTATATAAGGGGCTGACTTGAGGCCCCTTCACCTTTTACCTTTTGGGCCTTTTAGCTTTCGGCTTTGGCTCCTGTGGCTTTTGGCTTCTGTGGCCTTTTGCTTTTGGCTTTTTGCTCTTTGGCCTTTTGCTCCATCTTCTGGGTAGGACTCAGCTCGGGTGAGATCCGCTCTCTTTGGTGGGAGACTTAGACTCTTTTGTATGGTCTAAATTCAGACCAGAGCTAGAGTTTGTTCATTATATTGGATTGCTGTGGAAGAGCTTTTGTACTATTAAAAGCCTTTTTGGAACTGCACCGACTTGTGAGTTTTCATCTGTTCTCCCGGCGTCCTCGAAGGTAGAAGAGAACCTCTGTCCTGACACTGTCGGGGATCCTGGCATCGTTCCCGACACCTTGGGACTATCACACCCCAGATAATGGCTATTCTTTATCCTGTGTCCAAAACTCAGTGGCCACATATAACCAAGCTCCATTAAGTCCAGCATAGACTACATTGCAGCATAACTTAACACACTGTCCAAAGTTGGGAAACCAAGAATTAGAACTGTAAGTATATTAGAGTTTGGGGCATTATCTACCAGGACAGGCAAGGTGAAGCAGAATCAGTTAAATGTTATTAGTTAGGGAATATTATTGAAGGAGTTTTAAGTTTTTAATTCATATCCTCTTGTTCTATTTAACCTTTTATAATACTCAACTATCACTTTTTTTTTCCTTTTGTTTTTTTTTTTTTTTTGGTCCCATCAGGCAATGCTCAGGGGTTGCTCCTGGTTCTATACTCAGGATTTACTCCTGGCGGTGCTCAGGGGACCATATGGGATGCTGGAGAATCAAATCCGAGTCGGCCGCCTGCAAGGCAAATGCCCTACCCACTGTGCTATTGCTCCGGCCCCTCATCTATCACGTTTTAAAAAAAATTATTATAACACCATGATATATACAATTACAAAGCCATTCATGATTTACTGTATGATTTCAGTAATACAGTGTTCCAGCACCCATCCCTGAACCCTTCCCAACACCAATGTCCCCAGATTCTCCGCCTCCCTCAGTCTGCCTCTATGCCTGGAACTACTTTTCTTTTCTCTCTCTCTCTCTCTCTCTCTCTCTCTCTCTCTCTCTCTCTCTCTCTCTCTCTCTCTCCCTCCCTCCCTCTTTTTGCACATTGTGTCTTGCAATACATATATTTAGGGGTCATCGTATATATTCCTTTGCCTGCTTTCAATGTTCAGTTCTAGTTTAGCATTTATCACTTAAAAAATTTAAATAGAGACTTTTCCAGCGTTACTCTAGAGTCTGGGAGCCACTCAGCAATGTACAGGCAGTACAGGCTAATGGCTCAGTGATTAGACCAGGAATGCTGAGAGCTACAGGCTGCCAAAGCTATATCTAGCAGTGACTTGGGGGATCATGCAGTAGAAGGTGCTGTATATGAAAGGCATGACTTCTCTCCTTTAGAGCTATCTCCCCTGACCCCTGATGGTGTAACTTCTATATACAAAATGCACAAATTCTACTGAATAGTATCCAGGGGGTGTTATGAGCCTTAATCATCTAAAACATCTTACCAGCAATATTAACTGTATCACTGTATCACTGTCTTCCCTTTGTTCATCGATTTGCTCGAGCGAACACCAGTAATATCTCCATATGTCCTTTTGCAAGCAAGTGTACCCCAGGGGCATCGGCTTGCTCCAGGAACAGGAAAAGCCTCAAACCTTTCCTTCAGGTCATGGGAATGAGGTCCATATAGATAAGATAGGTCGAGCAATGCAGGCTAAGGAGAACAAATAGTGTAGCAAATGTGGGTGGCGGAGGATGGAGCAGGAGATTAGTGGCATGACAGAAGCAGCAAGCTCTGATGGGTGAGTGTCGGGAACGCCGGGAGCAGCAAGCTCTGATGGGTGAGTGTCGGGAGCCGCTGGGGTCCCGACAGTGTCAGGGCAGAGGTTCTCTTCTACCTCCGAGGACGCCGGGAGAACAGATGAAAACTCACGAGTCCGGTGCAGTTCCAAAAAGGCTTTTAATAGTACAAAAGCTCTTCCACAGCACTCCAATATAATGAACAAACTTTAGCTCTGGTCCGAACTTAGACCATACAAGAGAGCCTAAGTCTCCCACCAAAGAGAGAGGATCTCACCCGAGCTGAGTCCTACCCAGAAGGAGCAAAAGGCCAAAGAGCAAAAGGCCAAAAGCCAAAAGCAAAAGGCCGAGGAGCCAAAAGCCGAAAGCTAAAAGGCCCAAAGGCAAAAGGTGAAGGGGCCTCAAGTCAGCCCCTTATATACACCAAAGTAATCCAACCGGGAGGGTCATGTCAACAAAGAACTCTAAACAGAGTGTAGTGCCACACCCTATTGCAGGTATAAACAAAGGTTATGCCAAGGTCTAATCCTTTCTACCAAGATTATCTCTTATGTAAAACACTGGAGAGAGAGAGGGGCTGATATAAAGTAATACATCTTAACTTCATGAGCTTCATGTAATCTAGATGGTACCCACAAGGTCCTTCTTATTATTATCTGCAACAGGGTGATTCTGAGTATCTTGTTTTCGTGTACTGAAAGGGTCACTCTCGCCTGCTTAGAGAAAACTAGTATGATACTTCCTATAGTCTTCCTATAGTCTCAGCGTAGCCAGGGTGGTAGTCTCCTGGTAAATTCTAACTGTCCCATGCTGGGTGCAGTGGGTATAAAGAGGAGCTGTGCCCAATCTAGAAAACATACAAGTCTTAATAGATGTATAAGTCAGAAGTTATTCAATCAAGGTGACTTCTGTAACTGCCACACCCTCTAGCAGTGTTTACATAGAAGAGAGGCCTCATTAGAATGAACCTTGACTTAAATAAGATTAAGCTGGGAGTGGGCAAAGCAACAAAACTCCCAGAATAGCTAAACCTGTCCTTCAACAGGTGAGCTGTGTTTAAAACATAGGGGATAGCTGGGAATGGGACCAGGTTTGAAGGACCTGGGAAGCTGATTAATATATGTGAACAGAAAGTGGCTTCCTGACCTAGGTGATTCAGAATCCATCCATCAGGGCTGTAAAGGATGGAATGCACTGAACAGAGACAGAATCCTTAGAGCTAGTAGAAACTATTTTAAGGGCCATTTGGGCATGTGGTCTGGCACATGTCAAGCTATTGCTATTAGTCATGTTGTTTCAGTTACCACATCCTTTGGTCCTAACTTTACAATAAGGAATGCCTCATTCCTTTGTTAGAAATACATAGGTTGTTATTCAGGTAGAAATATGCCCTGTGATACTGCAGAAAGAAGAGGACAAGAAAATGTACTTTACATCCCTCTAAAAGACACTCTTATTTGAAAAAAAACCTACTATGTACCACTTAATACATTTTTCATGGAGTCTTCCTAAATGCCATCTAATGATTTCATAGATTTTTCTATGTATTCAGTTAAAATTTTTTGGTTGTTTTAGTTTACAGTGCCTCTTTTGAACCATAAACTCATCGCCTCTTACATTTCTCTTCAAATTTATGCTATTTGAAGAGAATATGTTACTTTTAAGTAACAACTGCCCAAATCAATTGTTAATACTTATTTCCATTATCTTGGGTGATTTTACTTCTTTATTTATTTTTGGGACTGGTTTTATATTATATATATTTTGTTTTTGGGGATCACACCCGGCAATGCTCAGGGTTACTCCTGGCTCTGCCTCAGGAATTACTCCCTGGCGGTGCTCGGGGGACCAAATGGGATGCTGGGGATTGAACCCAGGTTGGCTGTATGCAAGGAAAACACCTTACCCGCTGTGCTATCGCTCTGGCCCCATGCCGGGGTGGTGGTTTTAATAACAGACTTTTCCTCTGATGCCTGCCTTTCTTTTCTTTTTCTTGGAAACACAAAGTTTGTTGGAAAGTAGAAGAGAATGGGGGGAAAAAACTCCCATCCCAGGAGGAATTTAGTATAGGACTAAGTTCTTGCTTTTCTTAAAAACAAAAACCAAAAAGCAAAATAAACAAAGAAACAAAACCCATCATTTTTTTAGTAAAACAGCAATTAGCTGCTATTTATTTTAAAATGCATCAATTACTTGTCAGAATTTTATTTTTAGTTTCATTTCTGCCCAGTGTTATATTGGCTGTGTGTCCAGATGGAGTATGCTGAGCACTAACAATGCAAGGTCTGTTCTACCTGCGATAGCTGAAGCTGATCTTTTTTACTTCTCAAGACATGCTGATCAGACTTCACTGAGTTTCTGGTCTTGTAGACCTCCATATTTCCCCATTTTTTCATTATGATAAATATTATGGCCCATTTAATTTTCCAGAGGAAGAGCCAGAAGTTTCATTCCATTCCAAATGACTGATTAACATAAACAAAGCAATGTGCCCTTTGTTCTTTGATAGGAACAGTCTTTTTATAGGAATAGTTTATTAGAGGAATAGTCTTCAGTGATTTATACAGAAACATGTCTTTGTTTTAGCAGTGAAGGAACTGCTAAAAATTTTATTTTATTTGGATGCTTTTAGGAAGGGGAAGGAGGGAGAGGAGAGGGGAGAGAGAGAAAGAGAGAGAGAGACAGAGAGAGATAGAAAGAGGGGGGAATGTACTCAAGGAGATTGTGGGCTTCTCCAAGGGCAGAGAGAGCCCGCACATATACCCCAGCATTAGATATAAAAGCTTGAAAGCACACATCTCAAGAGGGAGATTCGGGCAACACAAGTGATCGGGTACCACATGTGCTCAGTCATGTTGGCACAAGCAGCACTTGGGCTCTGGCAGCTTAAGCGCTGAACCATGTTATTCTTACCTCTGGTTCCAGACCCAGATACAGTAGTGGATGGCACATACTTCCAACTAAGGTAGGGATAAACTCTGATCATTGTATGCAAAACAAGCGTGAGAAGACTGAAGGAGAGAGAGGCCAGTGACTACAGACTTTGAGATCTGACCCGCCATGAGGAATGATAGGGCAATAAGCAATGAGTGCCTTGAGTGGTTATTCTCTTTTTTTTGTTTCCTTCCCATTCTGCCTATCTGTGCCCCAACTCTGCACCCTTAATCTTGGACTGTGTGCTGTAGACTAAAGACCTGAGAAACAGTATGGGAGTGTGTGTGTGTGTGTGTGTGTGTGTGTGTGCGTGTGTGTGTATGTGTGTGTGTATTCCAAGAAGTACTTTCTGAAAAGGACAGGTATAAAATGACTGCATTTATTGGTGGGATCACTGTATCTCTGTATCACTGTCTTCCCGTTTATCTTCAATTTGCTCAAGCAGGCACCAGTAACATCTCCATATGTCCTGTCTCATGCAAGTAGAGCCCAACGGAACCTGCTTGTTCCAGGAACATAAAGAGCCTCAAACCATTCCATCAGGTCATGGAAATGAGGTCTATAATTGTTACTGGTATCTGGCATATCAAATACGACAAGGGTAGCTTGCCAGGCTCTGCCATGCAGGTAGCATACTCTTGTAGTCATCTCAAAATCCAGCATTTATTGATGAACCGCGCAAGCCGGGCTGTGATAGGCTGGTCTGCTGGGTGTAGTTCTGACGAGGAGGAAGTCGGATGTGGAAAATGGAAGTTCTCATGGAGTGGTGGGATATTAAAATAAATTATGAGACTAATATCCAAGGTCAGGCAAAACAGGAGTCAGGAGGTCTTGTCAATGGTTGGAATCTATCGGAGCGTGTGGGGACAGAGGTTAAGTAAGATAGACAAGGGGCCAATTTGCCAACAATAGTTGGAAATGGTAACACTAGACTAGAACTGAATATTAAAAGTAGGTAAAGGCATGTACATATGTATGTACAGCAAAACACAGTGTACAGAAGAAGAAAAGTGCCTGCCATAGAGGCAGGGAGGGAAACTGGGGACATTGGTGCTGGGAAAAGTGCACTGGTGGATGGATGGGTGCCAGAACACTGTATAACTGAAAGCCAATCATGAAAAGCTTTATAATTGTCTATCTCAAGGTGATATAATAATAAAAAGAAGTATCTTCTCTTTACTAAAGAGCGAGAAAAGAAGCAATGTAGATAATTTTCATATGGCTGCTGCCTTATTCTAATATAACACTTGGGAAAAGTGGGACCTCAGTCCTGTCTCAGACAGCAAGGCTGAGTAGAGAATTTAGATTTCTGCACCCTGTGCTGAAAAGCAAGCTTTAAAGAGTAAGCAAGGGGCCGGGCGATAGCCCAGCGGGTAGGGCGTTTGCCTTGCACGCGGCCGGCCTGTTCCGCCCGGGTTCGATCCCGGCATCCATATGGTCCCCCAAGCACCGCCAGGAGTAATTCCTGAGTGCAGAGCCAGGAGTAACTCCTGAGCATCGCTGGTGTGACCCAAAAAGCAAAAAAAAAAAAAAAAAGTAAGCAGCAAGCTAGCAGCAAGCCGGCAAGCCGGCAGGCAGGCAGGCAGGCAGGCAGGCAGGCAGGCAGGCAGGCAGGCAGGCAGGCAGGCGGGGCGGGCAGGCGGGCGTTCAGGCAGGCAGGCAGACAGGCAGGCAGGCTTGAAGGAACAAACCAGTAAGGATACTTTTCTGAATGAATAGGAGTGGACAGGTTATGGGTGTGAAAGAGGAAATGGTTATAAAATCAGTTGCTGGAGGTGAGTTTTGGTAACAAGGCTCACCTCAGGAACCCCATAATCCCTACTGGAGTAGTAGCAGAGTAGTATCAGTGAGACCAAGTAGGGAACCAGGATTTTCTTCTTATCCCAGTTAGTAGAATAATTAGAACAAAACAAAAGGAACTATATGCAAACATACAAAGGCAAAGTTTTAAAAAAGGCAGACTCAAAAGCTCACAATGTATGGTTCCACTTGCATCCCATTTTTTGGGATACAAAATTATAGAAATGGAGAATACGTAATGGTTTCCGGGTGAGGTTAGAGATCGTGGAGAGGTGGTGGGTTGGGTGTGACTATGAAGGCATACGGTAAGGTGAGCTTTATGGTGACTGAATAATTTGGTATCTTGATTATGATGGTAGTTACGGGAATGGAAACATGCCACAGTGGTACAGAACTATACACTTATCAATGCCAACTTCCTGTTTCGATATGCTGTAGATATGCTTTAGAGAGTTTATTTTTTATGAGTTATTGCTGGAAGATGTAACCATTGGAGGAAACTAGGTGACGGCTATGAAAGACCTCAGTGTATAATTTTGACAACTACCTTAGGATCTTTAACCTTTTTATCAAAATAAGTAAAAAAAGTTATATTCCACTATTGATTTTTCTGTTTGTCATAATCTACAAACAAGGTTTTGTTTTGTTTTTTTTCTTTCTATGGGTCACACCCGGCGATGCTCAAGGGATACTCCTCGCTCTTCGCTAAGGAATTACTCCTGGTGGTGCTTGGGGTACCATATGTGATGCTGGGATCGAACCCTGGTCAGCCATGTGCAAGGCAAATGCCCGATCCACTGTGCTATCGCTCCAGCCCCACAAACAAGGTTTTAAGAAATCATAATATAACAGCATTTACTTATTCTGCCTGGCTACCACCTGTTTCATGATTTAACCCCAATGTGGGCTTGCCTTTGACAGTCTTTTAGGGCCACCCCTGTTCTGTTCTTTCCCACCCCCTGTCAGGAGGTCTGACATACAACTATTCTATGTAATAGATCCCTTCTCTCCTCCTCTCTGCCAAGGGGTCGATTCTTCTTGGGCAGTCACTGTGATTTGGGCAATCTCCCACACTTCTCTGTTACAATGAATTCAAGCTAGGTGCCACTTTCTTGTTTTCTAGCTAGTTGGGAGGAAACATGTGGTCTTTATTCACGAGTATTCTTTTATGTCAGCATTATCCAAGTAATAGTTTTAAAATGGTCTCATAGGAGCTAGAGCAATGGCACAGCGGGGAGAGCATTTGCCTTGCACATGGCTGACTCGGGTTTGATCCTCGGCACCCCATATGGTCCTCTGAGCAGGACCATATGAGATATTCCTGCATTCAGGAAATACTCCACCAGGAGTATTTCCTGAATGCAGAGCCAGGAGTAATCACTGAGTATTACCTGTGTGACCTAAAAAAGAAAAAAAACCCAAACCTTTGACATAGTAACTGTCCCTTTGGCGAGCTTTCCCGGGAGCTGTGGTGTGGAAATAGCAAGGCAGGTAAACTAGTTCTTGTGGCACAGTCCACTCTCTCAACAAATAAATCTTCTGGCAGTTAAGTTCTTCTGTGGCAAGACCATAGAAATCACGAGAAATCCATAAAATTGTGGAAAAGTTATAAATCATCCCGTTAGCCTGCAGGAACTGCTCCCTCCCAAGAGTACACATCTGGAGGACTCCAGCGAGGACACAGAGCCAAGGAAAGGCAAGACTAATCCTGGGAGGGCTGGAGTGGTGCTATAGCAGGGACGGGTTTGCTACGCGCAGCCGACCTGCGTTCAAATCCGCATGGCATTCTATATGATCCCCTGAGCACTGCCGTGAGTAATTGTTAGGTGCAGAGCCGGGAGTAACTCCTGAGCATTGCGGGTGTGACCAAAAAAGAGATTTATTCTGGGAAAGATGGTGATGTCAGTATCTTTGAATTCCTACTCTTTCCCCATGGCCTCTTTATTAGGCATCCAGTTCCTTGCTGCTTTTAAATATCCTTAATTTTTCCTACTACATTTCTAGTGTTTGTAGTAGGTAAATCATTTTTTTTTTTTTTGGGTCACACCCGGCAATGCTCAGGGGTGATGAGCACTGTGGTTCTGCACTCAGGAATTACTCCTGGCGGTGCTCTGGGGACCATATGAGATGCCGGGGATAGAACCCTGGTCGGCTGTGTGCAAGGCAAACGCCCTACCCACTCGACTGTCATGGATAAATCTTTTCTTCCTCCCTAAATTTAGAAAGATGCGAGCAGGGGAGAAAGAAAGGATTACGATTTTAAGAGTCACTAGCTTGATCAAGCAAGCAAGCAAGCAAGCAAGCAAGCAAGCAAGCAAGCAAGCAAGCAAGCAAGCAAGCAAGCAAGCAAGCAAGCAAGCAAGCAAGCAGAGAGACAGGGAGAACAGGGCTTGAAGGAGCAAGCCAATGAAGGTACCTTCTGGATGGACAGGAGTGGACAGGTCAGGGGTGTGGAAGAGCAAATGGTTATAAAGTCAGTTGCTGGAAGTGTGTTTTGCTACATTGTGCAATACAAACAGCATATAGCTATTTGTATCAAAAAATAGCTGTACCATCTCCCATTCTCTCTTTTTGGGGAGAGGTTTGAGGTCTTACTTAAGTCTAGCTCAGTGCTTAGGATTGACTCCCGATAGTACTTGAGGGACCATGTATTGCTGGGGAACAATTAAACATGTTTTTATGGCAGATAATTTATTGCTTCTTGATAAGGCACTCAACTACTAAATGGTACTCAGATTCCCAATTTTTTTTGCTTTTTTTTTGGGGTCACACCTGGAAATGCTTAGGGGTTACTCCTGGCGGTGCTCAGGGGGCCATATGGGATGCCTAAAATAAATATTTAAAAATAAAACTTAAAATAAAAACAATCCCATTCACAATTGTGCCACAGAAAATAAAATACCTAGGAATAAGCTTAACTAAGAATGTAAGGGACCTGTACAAAGAAAACTTAAAACACTGCTTCAAGAAATAAAGGGGCGGAGTGATAGCCCAGCAGGTAGGGCATTTGCCTTTGCATACGGCCCACCTGGGTTCGATCCCGGCATCCCATATGGTTCCCGAGCACGGTCAGGAGTAATTCCTGAGTGAAGAGCCAGGAGTAACCCCTGAGCATTGCCGGGTGTGACCCCCCCCCCAAAAAAAAAGTGCAGTGATTTGTGCAAGCCTATAGAGTTGTAAATCCACTAACATAACCCAATTTGAGAGCCTTTCCATTATTTCAGAGAAATCTCGAGTGTTGTACAGTCATTCCTTCCAGGTCACCAATAGTTATCTGGATGTTTGTCTTGTTTCAGGTATTTCATATATATGCAATCCTGCATGTTCTAGCATCTGTCTCCTTCCACTCAGGCTGCCGATTCTGAGGCTGTTGTACCTTCTATGAACATTTATCGTCGTAATGCACTGCCTCTGGATGCGGCCGACCAGTTTTGACCATCAGTTGCTGGACATCTGGACTGTTTCAACGTTTTCTGTATTATGAAGAATACAAATATGTACAACTTGATGGACAAGTTTTCAATTTTCAATTTTATTTTTATTCTTTTTTGGGTCACACCCGACAATGCTCAGGGGTTTCTCCTGGCTCTGCACTCAGGAATTACTCCTGGCGGTGCTCGGGGGATCATATGAGATGCCGGGGATCGAACCCTGGCTGGCATGGGCCGGCATGGGCCGCGCGTGCAAGGCAAACGCCCTACCCGCTGGGCTATCGCTCCGGCCCCAATTTTCTAGACTATATACTTAGGTGTGAGTTTTTTTAAACGTAGAAGTGATATTGTTGGGTCCTAAGGTACTTTTCTGTGTAACTTTTTTCCTCGTTCTTTTTTTTTTGAATAATTTTTTAAGAACCTAGTAATTATTTTCCAAAGTAGCTGAACCATCTCCCATTCTCACTAGCATTGTATGTGATGTTTGTCTCCGAACCAACCCTTGTAATTGTTTTGCTTTTTTGGCGGGGTGGGGGCAAGGTGCTGGGGTTCTCAGTTGTGCTCAGGCTCACTGTGCCCCCGTGCTGGCTCTGCGCTCCGGCATCATTCCTGGCAGGTACTCTCGAAGTGGACCCCCCAATCCTAATTTAGATACGCTTTACGTGGTGTCATAAACACGAGTCCCTTAGCTCTCAACGGGGATTAAGTCACACACGTGTGACATGATTTAAGTGTTACACGAATTAGAAAATTAATTCTAATTGCCCCCGGCGAGAGTGCCTCGGCCAGGGTTTTGTCTTTCCGGGCAGGGGGGACGGTTGGGACTGGAACCCGGGCCGGGCCGGGGGTTCCCGGAGTGCAGCGCGGCAGTTCCGCTCTCAGCACGCGTCCCGGCTCCACAGCCCCGCGCTCGAGGGTCGGTCCCCGCGGCCCGGCGTCCTCGGCGGTGCGGGTCGGTGGGCTGGGCCCTGAGCGCGCCCCCTCGGGCCGGGACTCCCGCCCGCAGCGCCGCCGTGGGGCGCAGGGCTCCGCCGGACGGGACAGCGCGGCAGCTCGGGGCCACGCCGGCCAGCCGGGTCAGAAGCCGTCTGGGGGCTCGGTCCGGCTTCCGATTCAGCCCGTCGGCTCGGTGAGGCCCCTTTCCTTTCCTCCCGGCCCGAGCTGCGCTCCGCCTTGCAGCCGCCGCCTCTTTGTCCGCATAACGTTCCGGAGAGGACCGCGGGGCAGGCTGCGGAGACCCACCCGGCGCCGCTCTTCCCCGCGGGCTGCGGCGGGCGGGGAGAGGCGCGGCCACGCCGGAATCCCCTCGGGCCCCGGGGGCGCGCCGCGGCGGGAGGTGGGCTCGGCGCGGGGGCGGGGGGCGGCGCATCCGGGCGAGCGCGCGGCGCCCCGCGCCCCCCGCGCAGCCGCACGGGCCGCCGCCGCCGAGCTCGCCCTGAGGACCGCGCCCGAGCGGCCTGCGCGGGCGGCCCCGAGGCTGCGGCCCCACGGCGCGCGGCGGCGGCATGCGGGACTGCCCGGAGTAGCGCGCCGAGCCCCGGAGGCCGGGCGCGGGGGCGGGGGGGCGGGCGCGGCGGAGGCGGGGCCCGCGCCGGGCCCGCCCGCCCGCCGGGGAGCCGCCGGCAGTGGCCGAGGAGGCGGCGCGGCGGACGGCGGCCACCGAGGAGCGCCCGCGCTGCGGCCCGCGGGACCGGAGCCGCGACAGCCCGGGCCGGCCCCAGGAGCGCCCGCCGCCGCCTCCGCCCGCCGCGCGCCCGGCGAGGTGAGTATCGGCTGCGCCCGGCCCCGACCCGGGCCGCGGCCGCTCGCTCGCTCGCGCGGGCTGGGGAGACGCAGGAGGCCCGGCTGCCGCCGCCTCTCGGTCCCTTTGGCCGGGCCGCGGGCGTGCTGGCTGGGTCCGGGTCGGGGTTCCAGGGTTGCCGGGCACGCGGCGTGTCGGGGTTGGCAGCTGCGGCGAGCTGTGAGTTTCCGTCCTACTTTGACATTGAGTTAGAACCGTTTCCCCCCCCTCCTGTAGAAGACGGAAGTTTGTTTTATTGACCAAAAAATTTCAGCTAAATATGGCTCCTGGGTTCTGCCTGGCGGTGTGGTGCTTGGAGCTGCGGTGCCAGGCTGACCCCCGCGGGGCCGGCGCGCCAGGGAGGGTGGGATTCGCGGGCGGATTGGGGGGGCTTCCCACCCCGCTGCCTGTATGCTGGAGCACCCATGGAGTGTGCCAGTCCTGGTCGGGGGGAAGTAGCGGGCTTTAGGTAATGTGGCAGTCCTTCCTGGAGGAATGAATGAATGAAGCGGCACTTACTCATCCGTGGGCAATGCGATGCCCGTTCCAACGTTTGCCAGGCGCTGTGGAGGTTTGCACAGTCACTGCCGCTCTTACCTGGACAGCCTTGCTAACTGAGGGTCTCCCTTCTCTTCCAAACTTATGACCTTGGCCTCATTCTCTCAGAGCAGAGACATGCGTTGCCTTTCCTGGCAAGGGTGGACAGTAGGTAAAGCAGACTTTGGGAGAGTCAACTGTTTCTGGAGAGCAGAGAATGTCACCTTAATCATCGCTTATGCTAAGTACGTTGATTTCAAGTGCTTCCAGCAGAGAACAGGAGAGGCGGGGGTCCTGTCCTCATTTAGCTGATTGGAGGTTGTAACTTTCTAAGCCACAAGCTAAGCAGCAGGTCCCGGGTTCAGATTTAGAACTTGTTGGTCCAGTGTTGCTCGTATCTGTGGGTAGACATGGATGTGCATGGTGGCAACTACTAGGCACATGTAGCTATTTAAAAGTAATTTCAAAAAATTTACCCCTGAGCTGCCTGGATCTCTTTTCAAGTATTCAGTACCGGTGACCAGTGGCTGAGGAACAGAATTTATCTAGACCATAAGTTCAGTCACTTACTTAAGACACATCTGCTGAGTGCCATCTGCTTGTGGGCCACAGCCAGGTCCTAGCCCACAATCGAAAGTGAATATCTCCTTTAACAAGATCTCCAGGTGATCTCGGTGCACATTGAAGGCCTTATTAAAACACCAGTGATAACTGTGTTTAACAAATATTTTACTGGAATGTTTGGTCGGCCTTTTACGAACGCCTTGTAAAACTGAAAAGTAGACTATAAAACTCTTGGGAGTGCTCACCGTTCGTGCAGGTAGGCGTTAAAGGTGTCGTTTCCCGGGTAGAGTGTAAGCTTTATGGGAGCAGAGAATGTGTCTTCTTGCATCCACAGATTCCCAGTGTTGTCACAGGGCCAGGTCAAGCAATAGTCATGTAACAATCGCTTGTTGAGGGTATGAATGAGCCTGCCAGAAGTCCAGACTCGTGGATAATATCAAATAATTACCTACACGCGGAGACCCTGAAACCAGAACCAAAATGAAGGCAGATCTCTGTGCCCCTATGTAACTTTCATCTGCAAGCGCCTCCCTGCCTCTTCACTCTAGTTCACTAGCATGCTCTAATTTATCCTTTTTTATTTGTCATACTCGGGAGTTACTCCTGGCTCTGCACTCAGGAACTACTCCTGGCATTGCTCAGGGTGCCATATGGGATGCCAGGGATTGAATCAGGTTGGTTGCATGCAAGGCAAATGCCCTACCCACTGTACTATCGCCCTGGCCCCTATCTTTTATTTATTTATTTTTTTTTGGAGGGGCATGGGGCGTGTCCCAGCCATACTTGACCAACTGGGCAGAACAGTGCATGCTCGAGCTCAGAGGACGCTGTGTAGCTCTGGCCAGCGGTGTTAGAGAGGTGTGTCTTTTTCTATTGACATAAAGTAATGTTAATAAACATATACTCAAGCATTTATTAGTGCCATAAATATAAATTCCAGTTTATATGGGATATTAATAGTTTTCCTAATTTTTTTTTTTTCTGTTCTGTCTTCTGAGTTTCAGCCTTGTTTTTTATTCGTTACTTCCAGGGATACTGTCTATACTATTTCTGGAGGACAGTTTTCCATAGATCAGACCTCCGAATCCTAGTAAAAGGCTCGCACAGCCAGAAAGGTAATGACAGCAGTAGCCCTATTTAGGCTATTTGTTTGTTTAGATAACATACACATTTTATGCTTATGTAACAACGTACAACTTCAGTACTTTGTTTTTAGTAACAGATTTTTTTGGATGCAGTTCCTAATTGATTGAGATTCAGTAGAGTGTTACAACATAGCAATTGTGATTCACTGTTTTAACATACACTGAGCTTTTTTTTAAACGATGGGTTAAAAAGCTGGACTAAGTTGGAGGATCGAGGATAAAAGAGATTAGCTAAAAATGGCAGTAGGTCGGGAGGAACCAAAGCAATGGGGTTACTGGTAATGCAGAGTAGGGCAGCTGCGCAGAACTAGGTGTGAATACTGTGTTGGCGCATTTATCCAGGCACTGTTGAGTGTCAGGCCTAGGGCTGCATTCTCCGGATTCGGGGAGGGTGAGACTGCAGAAAGGAGCTGTATTGAATAAATATGCAGGAAAGGACACGATAACTAGAGCGTCTTGAGTGCTGTTAAAGCAAAGTGTGCTGAGAGATGGCGTGGTGGGGAACTCCTGTTAGATGGGTTGGTGATGAAGGCTTCTTTAATTTGAATTCTGGCTTTGGGGGACCTTCCAGAGTCTGCCTCCCTATTCCATCTGTTATTTCACTATCCACACATACGCACTCTAAGCATTCTGCTTATTTCTGGCTGTGTTTTTGTATATCATTTCTTCCCTGAGACAGCCCCCTCCCCCTCCACTTGTGAAAGTGCTGTTCTTGATGAAGGATTTGTTCTGATCTTCTTTCTCTATAAAGTCTTCCATTGTTGCTTTATGCTTTGGTCTGTCACTCTACTTGAGTATATGATATTTACAGAATATGTGTCTATGTTTTCACATAGCCCAGCACAAAACCATCATCAATGCAGGGTTATTGGGGTAATAGATAAAGATGCTTTTATGAATTGATTGAGATTCTGTGATTTACAGTGCTGTTAATGATGGTCTCTCATACACTAATTCCAACGCCACACCTATTATCGAAGTGGAATAGATCCATTCTTTAGAGTTTAGGGATTAGAAATGCACTTGGAAATCCATTATTTGAAAATTCAGCCTTCAGTGGCATAATTATAGATACACAAAAATAATTTGGAAAGATTACGTGTACCCTTCAGCCAGTTGCTCCAATAATCTTGTCTCATAAAACTACAATATCAGACACGTGTTATTGTATTGTTATTGTATTGATTTTTTGATGAAGTGAAAATATGGAATATTTCCATCACTGGTTTTTGTCATGTACTCACACTCATTCCCCTACCTAACTTCCTGAAGCCCTGGCACTTTTAGTGTCATTTTCCATAATTTTAATATTCTAAGAATTTTTACTTAAGGTCCTCCTTTGACAACAACTGTATAAGAATTTTCAATCCGGGCCGAAGTGGTAGCACAGCAGATAGGGCATTTGCCTTGAACCTGGGTTCGATCTCGGCATCCCATAAGGTTCCCGAGCACTGCTAGGAGTAATTTCTGAGCAATGAGCCAGGAGTAACCCCTGAGCATTGCCGGGTGTGACCCCAAAAAACAAAAAAAAAAAAAAAAAAGAATTTCAGTCCCAAGAAGGAGGTCTCTTGGAAATGAATCTATTTCATTCAACATGATCTTCTGGAATACCATCCAGTTGGCAGTAGTTGATGCCTTTTCATTACCAAATAGTATTCCATTCAATTTGATATATA
Organism: Cryptotis parvus; assembly: GCA_021461705.1. Classification (NCBI taxonomy): domain Eukaryota; kingdom Metazoa; phylum Chordata; class Mammalia; order Eulipotyphla; family Soricidae; genus Cryptotis; species Cryptotis parvus. Next base: position 67,783 of record JAJIBD010003081.1, read on the forward strand.
TTTTATTTCCTTTGGTCCATGATTTTAGAAGAACATTGTTTAGTTTCCAGTTGTTTGGGAGATTTTTCTGTTCCTATTTTTTTTTTTCTGGGTCACACCCGGCAATGCTCAGGGATTTCTCCTGGCTCTGCACTCAGGAATTACTCCTAGCAATGCTTGGGGACCATATGGGATGCCCGGGGATCGAACCCGGGTCAGCCGCATGCAAGGCAAATGCCCTACTCTCTGTGCTATCACTCCGGCTCCTGTTCCATTTTTTTTCAATCTTAAGTTTGATTTTGTGATTTAGTCCTTTTAACTTTGTTGAGGTCTCTTATGGTTCAAAGTATGAAGTTCCTTGGCTTGTTTTGTGAGCACTTTTCTAGACTGTACTTTGTGCTGTGAACTGTGTAGGCTCTCTAGACGTCAGCTTCTGTTGGTTGGTGCTGTGGTTGAGTTCCATATTCTTGCTTCCTGGATATTCTGTCGACTATTTAGAGAGTTGGTATCTCCAGTTGGATTTATGTTTTTGTCTCTTTCCTTTTAGTTTGGTTACATTAATTTTTAGCTTTGTACTCTGTGGATGAGGGAACCTCACCAGTAGTGCTCGAACCTATTTTGGGTCTGTGCTCAGGAATCTCTTCTGGCAGTTACTGTCAGTTGAACCCAATTGCAAACATTTTCTTAACCCTTATGGTATGTCTTGGACCCCTTAGCTTTATAGGTTTTGCATGTCTCCGAATGCACCTTTAAGGTTGCTGTGTGGTTTTTTTTTTTTTTTGTTTGTTTATTTTTTGTGACTTGACCCTTTTATTTTATAGTAGGTCCTCACAAAATGGCCTTGTAAGTGGCACATAATGTTTAATTGAAATGTAACATTGTATCACTGTTTTTTTTTTTTATTGTAATGAAATAAGTCTGAACATCATAACTTGAGTTCCTCCTTTGTCTGGTAGTTTGCTCTGAATTCAGCTTTTACCTGATAGCATATAGACACTACCTTTTCTCTGAATAGGGTTCTTTCAGTTGCTTAAGTGATACTTTCCCCATCTTTCTTTTACTTTCACTTTGTTTCACAGAAGGCCTTGTTTAGCTCAGATACTCTGCTATAACACAAGGTAAGAAAGAGTGAGTGCTCCAGTTTCATCCAACATTCCTAAACCGTGCTGTTTAGGTTAACTGGCGTGTCCAAATTGTCCCATTGTGAGTCCCAGTGAGGATGCTTGTGAGGCTTCCCTGAGATGAAAGAACTTCCTACTGTTCAAGATTGGATAGGTTCGTTTGGAAAATATGGGTCACACCTAGTAATGCTCAGGGGTTACTCCTGACTCTACACTCAGGAATTACCCCTGGCAGTGCACAGGGGACCATATGGGTTGCCGGGATCGAACCTGGGTCAGCCGTATGCAGGATAAATGCCCTACCTGCTGTGCTATCGCTCCGGCCCTGGTTGGAAAAGAAATGATTACCACTTATTATTATTGTTGTTGTTGTTATTATTATTATTATTATTTGATACTAGAAGTGTTTGGGACTTTAGAAAAAAATTTTTTTTTTCCTTTTTGGAGTCACACCCGGCAATGCTCAGGGGCTACTCCTGGCTCTGCACTCAGGAATTACTCCTGGCGGTGCTCGGGGACCATATGGGATGCTGGGAATCGAACCCGGGCCGGCATAAGCCGTCGCTGCAAGGCAAATGCCCTACCCGCTGGGCTATCGCTCCGCCCCAGGGACTTTTAGAAATTTGGTAAATTTTTGTGTGTTTGAGTAGAAACATTCCTAAGGAAACCAATTTGCTTACGGTAAAATTGGTTTCTGTATACCTGGTCTTGTTTTCTGAGAAACTGTCTATGATCATAATGTACGTGAAGTAAGCTGCTGTAGATAGCATATAGACAGTTGGGTCATGTTACTTTGTTTTCGCTTTCGATTTACAGAGCGTTTTATAATAGCTTGGTTAGTGTTCTCTCTCTGGGATCATATTTGTTATTTATTTAAAAAATAAAAAAAATTATTTATTTATCTTTTTGCTTTTTGGGCCACACCTGGGAGGCGTCAGGGTTTACTCCTTACACCTAGTAGGCTGGGGGAGTTATGAGGTGCTGAGGATCAAACCCAGGTTGGTCGCTATGCGTGGAAAATGCCCAGCCTGCTGTATTATTACACTGACCCCAGCGTCGTCTTTGTAAATATATATGTCATTCTGCCTTTCCATTGAAGCATTTAGAGTACTTATATTTAATGTGATTATTGCTGTAGGAGGGTTTACGATTGCCATTTTTTTGTTTTCTGTCCTTTTCTCTTTTATTCCTCAGCTCTCTGTGGAAGTTCTTTTTGATTTACAATACTTAGTATATAATTTTGTATAGTTTTCAGTTGAAACCTTTTTTTTTTTTTTTTTTTTTTTTTTTTGCTTTTTTGGGTCACACCCGGCGCGCTCAGGGTTTACTCCTGGCTTTGCACTCAGGAATTACTCCTGGCAGTGCTCAGGGGACCACATGGGATGCCGGGGATCGAACCCGGCCGGCACAGGCCGGCCGGCGGCAAGGCAAACGCCCCCACCCGCTGGGCTATCGCTCCGGCCCCCAGTTGAAACCTTTTTATTGATTGCTTTAGATCTGGGGTAAGGAACCATCCCCCACCTCACCCCACAAAGGGCCGTTTGGATATTCATAGCACCATCCATATGCCATGCATACAGGCAGATGGTCTCAGACACTGGTCGAGAGGCTCACGTCTGTTCCTTCGTGTATCAGAGCCACACACAGGATTGCACAGGCCTTACATGACTCCTGGATCAGATGTTCCCCACATCTGCCCTGTTTTGTAGTTTGTAGCACGAACATATCTCAGTGTCTGTTGGTGTCACTGCTGTTCAAATATAGCAGTGAAATCTCTTTCTCCTTCTCCATTTTAATGCAGTTGTACATTCCCTTTATATAGGGGCCGGAGCCATAGTACAGCAGGTAGGGTGCTTGCCTTGCAATCGGCCAACCTGGGTTCTGTCCCCAGCATTCCATATGGTTCCCTGAGCACCGCCAGAGTAATTCCTGAGTGTAGAGCCAGGAGAAACCCTGAGCATTGCCGGGTGTTAACCCCCCCCCCCAATTTCCTTCATAAAGAGTGCCTCAGTGTTTCTGTAGTCAAACATAAATGAGAAAACTGGAAGAGACTTAACTGTGATTTTGCTTACTGTACCTTTTCGTGTCTTTTATATTGGATCAACTGCCTTTAGCCCTTTTTTAGGTTGACTGAGTGCCAATTTCTTTTTTTTTTTTTCTTTTTGGGCCACACCCGGCAATGCTCAGGGGTTTCTCCTGGCTCTGTGCTCGGGGACCATATGGGATGCCGGGATCGAACCCTGGCCGGCATGGGCCGGCACGCGTTCAAGGCAAACGCCCTACCGCTGGGCTATTGCTCCGCCCAAGTGCCAATTTCTTAGTTTTGCATTATTTGCAAATTTTGTGATTTCCTTTTTAGGGTATCACTTTTTCTCATTCCCAGAATATTTTTGTCTTTAGTTTTTAGAAGTTCTAGTCTGAAATAAGTGATCTTCTTGTGAATTTCTTTGGGTTATCCTCTTAGTTTTGTCTTAAGCTGCAAGCTTCTATGTCTTAACATGTATGGGAAGTTTTCTCCATTATTTCACTCTTTCCCTTCATTTTGAGACTGTTTACCTGATTGTTTTTTGGGATGTGAGGGGGACAGAGAAGCCAGGGACTTGTAATACTCAGGAGGGCCAGGGGCTCCTCCTGCAATTCTTGGCTGGTATCATTGAAACCAGAACTTAAGGTGAAACTGGAAGTCTTGAAACCAGAAGAAACCAATTTTTTATTATAGGGAAATTGGTTTCTTCAGGATGTTTCTGCTCAAACACAAAAATTTACCAAATCTCCAAACACCTCTGAAATTGGTGCTGCTAGTTCAGTTCCTGTGAGACCTGTGGATGGTCAGTGCTGTCGTCCAGGGCTGTCACGTCTGGACACACGTGGTGCTGGGAATTGAACTGGGGTTGGCCACATTATATGCCTTAACGCCTGCACTATTTCTGTGGTCCTGGTTACTTGACTTTTGTTGTGGTCTCAGGGGAGAGGGTGATAGTGGTTAGGTGATTGCCTTTCATGCAGAGACCCTAGTTTGTCACCCATAAGGTCCCCTTATAACTGCCAAGTGTGGCCCATAAGGAAAAACAAGACAAAACAAACAAAATCTTTCATTATGGTCTCATAGGTCCCAAGGCTTTGTTGATTTTTCTTTACTTCATTTTTCTCACTTGTCCAGTTGGGGCAATTTCTCCTGCTCTTGTTGCTCTTTTTCTCTGATTTTATAATCTTCTGTTGGTTCCTTTCCCCCAGTGCTAAAGTTTCCATTTTTAAAATATGTATTTCTTCTTTTTTTTTTTCTTTTATTGGGTCACACCCGGCAATGCTCAGGGGTTACTTCTGGCACTCAGGAATTACTCCTAGTGGTGCTCAGGGGACCATCTGGGATGCCGAGGATCAAACCCAGGTTCATCACATGCAAGGCATTTGCCTTACATGTGACGGACCTGGGTTTGATCCTCACTCATTTGCCTTATCACTCTGGCCCCAAAACTGTATTTCCTTGTTGAGATTAAGAAATGAATTTTTTAAACTAATTTGTGATTATATTTAAAATTTGTTTGAAGGATCACTTGTATCACTTGTATCACTTGTCTTCCCATTGTCCCATTTGCTCGAGCGGGCACCAGTAACATCTCCATATGTCCTGTCACAAGCAAGTGTAGCCCAAGGACATCCGCTCGCTCCAGGAACACAAAGAGCCTCAAAGCATTCCATCAGGACATGGGAATGAGATCTGTAATGTTACTGACTTTTGGCATATCAAATGCAACACAGGTAGCTTGCCAGGCTCTGCTGTGTAGGTGGTACACTCTCAGTAGTAGGCTCTCATCTCGTTGATGAACCTCAACGGGGAGAGATCGGCTTTTCCCTTGGGTGGAGCTCTGAGGAGCTGTGGAGTCCGGATGTTGAGAATGACTGCCCTCATAGTGTGGGGTTCCTCTGGCTTCTTGCTAGGCTTACTGGGATGACGGGCCATGGCTAGAACCTGCCTAGAACTGTATACAGTGTATAAATGTGAAAGATCCGGGAAGGACCTAGTCCTAACTTCCAGTACTATCTAAGACTGTCTCGCTGCTGCTCTGGCGCAGCTCTGGGTCTGGCAGTGCTGGCGCAGCTGTATGTCCAGAGACACTGGAAGCTGAGTGTCTCTCTTCCAGTGTTGCTGGACGTGGTGGTTGGGAGCCACGTCCAGCGACATGGAGGTGGAGGAATGGGAGGAGAAGCCCAAATCCCCACTCCAAGTCCAGCCAGTATGGCACCCTGACCCCGCCTGCGTGAGCGAACTCTAGGAGCTATGTTGAACTTGAGCCATTTACCGCCCTTGGGAGCTCCATGGGCTGCTCCACGTGGGGCCGAGTGCTCGAAGGATGTCTTATTTAATATTTATTTTGGCCAGTTTTTTGGTACTCCTGGTGGTACTCAGGGCTTAATCCTGGCTTTTCGATCAGGGGTAACTTCTGGACGTGCTTAGGGGCCTGTAAGCAATGCCAGGGATTGTACCTGGGCTGGCTACGTGCCAGGAGGTACCTACCTGCTGTGCTGTGTCTTTGGCCCCTCAAGAATGCTTTAACTTGAAACACTTCTGTCACAGCTGCCTTGTAAGTATTGTTAGATAGGTCTGATGTTTTTATTTTTTGGTGTTGGTGTCTGTTCATAACTTTCTACAGTTTGAGTTCATTCTGGCTTAGTATGAGCCATGCTTTTGGATGAAAATCTTTACATTTTCGTTATGCAGTGACATTCTGATCTTGTTTTAGCTGACTCTTTGGTTATCATTGCAGCATGTGATTTTTTTTGTATGGCGGGAGGAATTGGAAGCCCAGGTTCTTTACTTGTCTTCCCTTGATCAGAGACATAGAGTGCCGTAGAGTGCTTTCTTAGTGCCTGGTGGAGTAGAGTCCAGCCTAATCAGGGAGATAGCGTGGGAGCCGGCCTCATTAGTAACAGACAAATGTGAAACTCTGGGCTACCTACTTGACCAGCTCAGTATCCCCTTGCTCCGAGGTGTCCTTTTGATAGCTTGGTAATGTGTGGCAGTCTAAGCACCTAACGTTTGCTGGCCTGTTTGGGGCCACAGTCCTTCCTTGGTGTTTCGAATAGAATTTCTTGTCCTCAGTCTTTATGGCTTGTGGGCAGAGATGTAGCTTAAGGGTCAAGCTAATATCCTGCAGGTGTAAGAGCTGGGTTTGCTCGTCTGTGTGGCAGTGGGAGGAGCTGGGTTGGTTTATGTCTTTCTAGGAGATCCCCTTTCTCTTACTTCAGCCAGAAAGAGCAGACTATCGTTGGGCTTTTTGGGCTCATCCTGTGCCAGTGTTTCTCAACTTGCTAGCTTCTTCAGCTGTAGGTCTAGCATAATTTAGTAAAAAATAAAACCCATATAATGTAACTTGTGTCTACTCTTCTCTCCATACTTGAATTTTTATTTTGTTTGTATTGTCTATTTCTGTTTGTGCTAGGTGGGACTAAGGGAAAGTACATCTATTCCGTTTTCACAACAATAGATGTTCCTGAGTGACCGTTCTTTAACATTTGTCCTTTCCATGGTCTGATATTTTTTTTTAAAATTTGGGAAAAGAAAAATGAATTAAGCCTGCAACACGTAATTTAAGTTTCTGTCGGATTGCTGTCAAACTTTCTAACTGTTATTTTGGGAAAGGGGGCTTGGGCGGCGCCGCAGCGCTCAGGGTTTACCTTTGCCAGTGCTCCAGGACCATGTGTGGTTTCAGGGACCCAGTTGGATTAGCCGCTTGCAAGACACCTCCTTTTCCTCTGTACTATCTCTCTAGCCCTAAATTCTGCTCATAATTATGCACAGAAAAAGTAAGTGGTTAAACTTGCCTCTACCTATTCTCTGCATTTAGTATGACTGTTTGCTCTAGTGTTTTGTCTTAATCAGAAAACTGCAGCACGACCGCATGGGCAAGAGGGAGACAGGCTTTGGACACCAGCAGAAGGTATGGGTGTTACTTGGAAGAAAGCAAGCAACCATTCAAGAATTTTGATGAGTTTGATTCATATGATCAGAATTAGACTTTTCTGTACATGTTACTGCACCTTGCAGTGCGCAGGGCTTGCTCCTGGCTCTGCGTTTAAGAATGATTCCTGGGGCTGTAGCAATAATACAATGGGTAGGGTGTTTGCCTTGCTCATAGCCGGACTGGGTTCATCCCGGAATCCCATATGGTCCTTTGAGCACCACCAGGAGTATCCCCTGAACATCGCTGGGTGTGACCCAAAAAACAAAACCAAAAAAGAATTATTCCTGGCAGGGTTCTGGGGACTGTATGGGGTGCTGGGGGATTAAACCTGGGTCAGCCACATGCAAGACAGGAGTGGGGAATATTTTAAAAGATCAAAGGTAGGTAATGCAGCAATGTGCTATTCCAGCTGAGCATACAGGTGTTGTATAGAAGTTGAATTAAATAGTCTCGTTAATGGATAAAGGAAAGAATGAAGTCAGTTACTTGGCTTTTAAGCGAACGCCACCATTAATGGAATTTAAAAATGAAACTAAACCAAGTAGATTTTGGTGATAGGTAATGAGGCATTGTTGGATGACAGGCCTAGCTAGCTTTGGAGCTTTGCTGTTTTATCCACTTACTAAGATTTTAGCTTAATCTATTTACATGTTCTTAAGCTAGGGTTCATACTAATGGATCTCTCTTCTGTGTAAACACTGATGAAGGGTGTGGAAGTTACAGAAGTTACCTTGATTCTGAATGAGTAACTTCTGACTTACCGTAAGACTTCTGTGTTATCTAGAATGGGCACAGCTCCTCTTTATACCCATTGGACCCAGTGTGGGACAGTTAGAATTTACCAAGAGACTGCCATCTGGCTACGTTGAGACTATCTTTAAGATTATAGGAAGGATCATACTAGTTTGCCCTCCAGCAGGCGAGTGTGACCCTTTCAGTATACAGTGATCGAGATACTCAGAATCACCCTGGTGCAGATAATAAATAAGAAAGACCTTGTGGGTACCATCTAGATTACATGAAACCCATGAAATAAGATGTATTACTTTATGCCAGCTCCCCTCCAGTATTTTACATAAGAGATAATTAGAAGAAGGGATTACTCCTTGGCATAATCATTTGTTTAGACCTGTAGTAGGGTATGGTACCACCCTTCTATACTCTTCTACACTCTAGAAGCTGTTTAGTTGATCTTTGTTGACAGGACCATCCCTGAAGTTAGGATTACTTTTTGTGTATATAAGGGGACTGACTTGAGGTACTGACTCCTCTTTGGTGGGACTCCTCTTTCTGGTAGGATTCTCTTTGGTGGGAGACTTGGGCTCTCGTGTATGGTCTAAGTTCTGACCAGAGCTAGAGGTCTTCCATTATACTGAATTGCGGTGGTAGAGCTTTTGTATTATTAAAAGCCTTTTGGAACTGCGCTGGAGTCGTGAGTTTTCATCCGTTCCCCTGCGGCCTTGGAGGTAGAAGAGAACTTCTGTCCTGATACTGTCGGGGACCCCAGCAGCTCCCTGACAAGACATATGGAACTATAGATCTCAGGAAAGGACTCTAGATATAACTAACTTCTGGCATCATAGTTGAGGCACTTGATCTTAGGAAAGAGGTCAGTCTGAAGGGACAAAATAGCATCATTAGCATTGAGATGATAAAAATAGGGGAATGGGAGAGAGGGCTGAGCAATCTGAGGTTGAAGCTCACAATTAGCACCTTAGAGGAAGAGTCCTTTATAGCCTAATTGAGCAAATCTATATTGATAACCTGCTGTATTTCAGGTACTGTGAATACAAAGTGCATATAACAACATGGTTCCTGTCCTTACTGACCACACGTTCTAATGGAACGGACAAAAATAGAGATAATTAGTTAAACGACATTCTGACTGGAACCCAGAGGTCAGAAAGAGTGGGAGCAAGAGGATTTCAGGTAAAAAGAATGTTGTGTGCAGAGGCCCGGGAGCAGAAGAGAACTCACAGAAACGGCAAGATCAGTGTGGCTGGAAGGGTGGTGGGTGTGAGGGTAAGTGGGGTGAGATGGGCACAGAAAACTCAGCAGGGACAGATGCTCCAGGACCTGAAATCTCAGTGCTGTTGAAAGATGCTGGACGGGAGAGTGCTGTTCCAGATTTTAAATTCCGCACCCCACTGTGGGACGTGGGTGTGATTTTGGTGAGAATATGGGCTGCGTTAAAGGAGGCCTGGCTTAGAATCTTGGTATTGCTTCTGTGAAACATCAGAACTGGTGTTCCTCAGTGAGCTGCTCACCCCTTTACCTGCGAGCTTCTTTTTTAGTCCTAGCGTCTCATGGATCGTGTTTGCTGCCAGTCTGTATGTCTCTTCTATACATTGCCTTACAAGGTCAGGGGCCTTCTCTTACTGTGCTTATAAGCATCAGTGCTGACAGCCAAGAAGTGGTCAGTAAACGTTAAATCGTCTGGGAATTTATCTCCACTATCACCTGTGGTCAGGATTTTAGACTGAGTCTTTTCCCTGCTTTTTTCTCCTTGCATTTTGAGGTCAACCTTGGCAGTGTTTAAGGGCTGTTCCTAGCTCTGTGCTGTGGACTTTAGGGATTTGAATCAGTTTGCAAGATGCAACGCAAGAGCCCTAATCTCTCTTCTATCTTTGGCCCCAGGTGACAGAAACCTTTTTTCTGAAGGGGTGGGGAGTGGCACACTTGGCTGTGCCAGGGATTACTCCTGGCAGGGCATGGTGCTCTAGGGGTGCCAGGGATTGAACCTGGGGTGACTGTGTGCGAGGCAAATGCCATACCCACTGCACCATCTATCTGGCCCGTCTGAAAGGAACTCTTAAGATATGAGGTGGTGCTGTAGGGAGAAATATATGGAATGAGTCTGTGACACTCAGAGTTGATTTCCAGTATCTGAAATTGCAGGATCTCTGTAATTTCCTCAGCAGAGTTAGAAGAGGATCCAGTCAGGAAAGCAAGGGAGGATAGCATACGAAGAATGTGGGACGTTGATGCAGGCAGGAGTGTGAGAAGATTCCTGCCTCATTCTTGGCTTCTCTGCTCTTTGTAGTTGGGAGTTAATGGGGTGAGGGCTAGCTGAGGAGGTGTGTATGGCTTTGGTGACCATTCCTTGAAGTATAGTGGAGAAGAGAAAGGATGTCGGTGGAGTTTCAGGAACAGTCATGCAGTATAGAAAGAGCAGAGCCTGTTATTTGTAAAGTAGTGGATTGTGGGTTGAGAACAAGGGATTTGGGTGTATGAAGATCAGTATGGAGGTGACATTGTCAAGGAAGGCGGGGAGACTTGTCCTTTGGAAATGTCAGGTATCCTATTGAAAGGGCTCAGCCTGTAATCAGCAAATAAGATTTTGGTATTATAATCATTGATGGATTTTATTTATAAGTGACATATCCTGATTTTTAAAAATTGTGAATTAAGAAACCTTTTTCTTTTCATCAGGGAGGCATGGGACAGGACAAGACCCTCATCAGTTTGACCTGGAAGTCACCTTGGAGGAAAGGGCTAGTTGGGTTAGTTGGTGGGTGTGAAGAGAGGAGTATTTGTGGGATAAGACTTTCTAAACGACAGGAAAGAATACAAATAAGGGTACAAGTAGAGAATATTATTATCCTAGGAAAAGACTGTGAGAGAGGAATAGGGGAAATTAATGACCTTTCCGGTTCCAACCTAAGTTTTTTCCCCAGTTTTTTAAGTTGAGCTCAGATGTTCTTGGTGCGTGGAGTTCATAGATATATCACTGGGTGCCAGGGATGGAACCCAGACCTCCCTTATATTCATTTGGCCTGTTGGACATTTTTGTTCAGCATCAAGAATTGCCTCAAATTTGTGTGTGTATGTGAAGGAGTATGCTAAGTAAACTAGAGGAAAAATACTTAAGTACTATTTACTTGTAGACATTTTTAAAAAGTTAAATTTGGGGTACATTTTGGGAAATGGAAGAAAGGGAATTGTATTTTGGAAAGAGAGGTACTATAGAGGGCAGAGACCCAGGAGAGTTTAGGGAGAATTTAGGACCCCAGTGGTACATGCGGGATTATGTCAGGCTAGAGAAGGTCATGAAATCATTTGGTCTGGGTTTATTCAAGCTCTGAGCTGTAAATTATTTTCTCCAGAGAATCAAAATGGGAGTAGGAAATAGCAACTTGATTCCGATTGAGTGGTATGTGGAGATAGATTTTTTTTTTAAAAAGGTAGACGGGGATTTAGTGATGTAGACAAGGGTAGTACAAACAGTGAGATTTCAAGTCTGAGCCAAGAGCTGGCGAGATAGCGCCAGAGGTTCGGTGTCCGTGCCTTGCGCTTCTTGACCTCGCAGGTACTTCTGGGGAGGTCCCCACCTGCCCCTGCTCACAAAACAGAGCAAAATATGAGCCAGGTCAGCTACGTTTATACCAACTTACAGTCAGTAACTTAATATTGTTCATCCTCTGTTAAATGCATATATTTTGGGGGAGGCAGGGTGTGGTAATGGGGCTTTCTGAAAGTATTCAGGGGTCCTTGGGACCACTCCTGGTTTAGCGTTTGGTACTGTTTAGGCTGGCCCAGCAGTTTTTGGGTGCACCAGGGCAATTTTAATGGTCCTGGTGTGTTGGGAAGCCGCTGGAGTCCCCAACAATATCAGGAGACAAGTTCCCTTCTACCTCTGAAGCCGGTGGGAAATAGATGAAAACTCAGGAATCCAGCGCAGTTTTAAAACAGGAAAACCCCAGCCTTTGGGTTCCAGGCTGGGCCCCAGCCATGTGTAGGCCAAGATGGCTGCCACCACGTGTTTTAAGGCCTAGAGGGAAGAGGCGGAGAAGAGAGGCAGAGAAGAGAAGCCAAAATGGCAAAAAGGGCCTTCTCCTTTCTCCTACCTTATTTTATAGATAGAAGCCCGCCAAAACCTTCCAGCTCATCGTGGGCTGGGCTATCTAGAAATGGAGCCAGGTAGCCTTTTAGGTGGGCCTTTTGGCTTCACAAATGCCAGAGCTGATTCAAAATCTCCTAGCAGAGTTGGGAGGGGCTGCGAGCTAAGTGTAGCTGGAGCTTAAGGCGCAGTAGGGTGTGTCACCCAACACTGGTGGATTCTAGGCTATACCTGGTGGTGTTCAGGGACCATGTGTTGCAGGGGTTTGAACTCATGCTTGACGTGAGCCACTGTCCGCCAAGCACTCTCCAGTCTCACCCGAGTAATCTGCCCTTAAATACTGTTGTGCTGTAATAGTTTGCTCATGAACTTGAACTTCCTGTATGCTGCAGTGTGCTGAACTAAAAAAGGATTTCTGCTAGGATGGAAAGAACCTCCATCCTCTTTAAGTCCTTGCACCAGGGAATCTGAGGTCATGCTGTTTATTACACATCTTGTTGATTAGAGAACTCATTAAGAATACCTTAGAATTTTACCAAGCAGAAAGTTTGAGCCATCTTTAGATGGCTCTGATCCTCCCATTAAACTTACTCCTCACTCCGCTTTCTCCAGCATGGGCATTCACTCAGCATTCTAAAATAAATCTTACCCCATTACTAAACACAGTTTAGTCTATGATTTATCCCTGAGCTTCCTAAGACATCTTTCCAAGACTTACCTGCCTTTTTTTTTTTTCTTTTGCTTTTTTGAGTCACACCCAGAGATGCTTGGGTTACTCCTGGCTCTCATATGGGATGCTGGGATCGAACCCAGGTTGGCCACATGCAAGGCAAATGCCTCCCCACTGTCCTATTTCTCTGGCCCCTCTTTTTTCTTTTTTTTAAAGTAAGAAATGCTTCAACAAATTTGTGTATTATGTGTCATTCCAATCTTAGCATATGTGCTGCTGAAGTGGGCACTTACGCGCATTTCTTAAGCTCACGCTGCCCCAATTCTAGTCTAGTTGCTGCACGGTGCCAGGTCTAAGCTGGGAAACATGTGATGGAAACCAAGGCTTCTGAAGGTGGACGAGGTGGTTAGAAAAGAGAACCACAGGAATGGAATGGACTGTTTCTTCCATCTCTGTAAGTTACTTGCGCAAGATTTTGGACTCTTAGAGAGCCCATTTGGTTTTCTGAACCAGGATCATCCTAGGCATACCAGTGTTGTAAGATTCAGTGCAGGAACCCCAGGAATCTCACCTCCAGAGTGAGAAAGTTGTGGTTTTACAGTCTCACCAAGATTGTACGAGGAAGAGATAGGTAATTCCTTAAAAGTACAGTAGGAGGAAAACTACAAATACCTCCCAAAGGCTCTTTTTTCAACATAAAACAATTTCATAAATTTTCACACCATAGGTATCTTGCTTGTGTGAGACAACTAGAATTTTTTTTTTTTTTTTTTTTTTTTTTGCTTTTTTGGGTCACACCCCGCGATGCTCAGGGGCCACTCCCTGGCTCTGCACTCAGGAGTTACTCCTGGCAGTGCTTGGGGGACCATATGGGATGCCGGGATCGAACCCAGGCCGGCATGAGCCGGCTGCGTGAAAGGCAAACGCCCTACCCGCTGGGCTATCGCTCTGGCCCGACAACTAGAATTTTGTTTTGCTCATAGTTTATACTTTGTCTGATCTCAGCCTTTCACATGCTTTAATCATCATAGTAGGTTTTTGTGACCTTAACAGCAAGTGTCAGAACCAAGTGCAAACCCAGGTAGTCTGGTGCTGATTTTCGTGGGTGGTGGTGGTGGTGGTGGTGGTGGTGTGTGTGTGTGTGACAGAGAGAGAGAGAGAGAGAGAGAGAGAGAGAGAGAGAGAGAGAGAGAGAGAGAGAGAGAGAGAGAGACACAGAGAGAGACAGAGAGAGACAGAGAGAGAGAGAGAGAGAGAGAGAGAGAGAGAGAGAGAGAGAGAGAGCCATCAGTGCTCAGGGGTTACTCCTGGTGGCAGTGCTTGGGGAATCATGGATCATATGGGATGCCGGGATCTAACCTGGGTCAACTGCGTGCAAGGCAAACTCCCTACCCGCTGGACTGCTGCTTCGCCCCTGGTGCTTTTTTCTTTCTTTCTTTTTTTTTTTTTTCTTTTTTGGGTCACACCCAGAAATGCTCAGGGTTACTCCTGGCTCTGTACTCAGGAATTACTCCTGGCAGTGCTCGGGGACCATATGGGATGCTGGGGATCGAACCTGGGTGGGCCGTGTGCAAGGCAAATGTCCTACTTGCCGTGCTATTGCTCTGGCCCCAACCCTGGTGCTTTTTCTGGGTGCTGTTTAAAAACACTAACATGAACTAATTAAGAATTTTTAAAGAATTTGGGTTTTGAGTATTGGTATGTATTTTTAATTAGGACCATGTATCTTTCTCTACTCCTTCCTTCCCACCCAGGCACACCTGCGCCGCACACACTATGCGCTATGATTTATTTGAGTCAGAAAATGTAGCTTTCCAAGAATTTGGGGACTATAATTTAGGAATCATTCACTGTCCTTCTTCTGACCTGTGGTTCTCTCCTAATCATGATCCCTCTCGCATGGCTATCATCAGTAGCCTCTGACTAATCAAATCCCATCATGAGAGCAGTACCCACTTTGCAAATAACTGATTCAGAAATAGTTGTTATCATTTTCCTAGCCACAGGAACTCCTTTAGCGGTGTGTTTTTCTTGGGGGTGGCGTTTGCCTTTTGTGTCACACCTAGCGATGCTCAGGGGTTACACCTGACTCTGCACTCAGGAATTACTCCTGGCAGTGCTCCGGGGACCATATGGGATCTGGGGATCTAACCTGGGTCGACTGTGTGCGAGGCAAATGGCCTGCCCACTGTGCTATTGTTCCTGTCCCTAGTGGTGCCTTATAATTGGTTTCATTCTGAGAATTTAAAATCAGTGTTTTTTGTTTTTGTTGTTTTAGGTGTGTGATGGGTATGGGGGCCTCCAGGCAGAACTCTGAGACCCGGGCCCCACTCGCAGCGCTACTGGGCCGACCAAACTGGTTGTTTCAGTGCTTGGGCAAGGCAGTGAAATGCTGCCCAGCCCAGCACTGCTCGAGTGTTGCTGAGAGGTGCTGCAGCACGGGCTGGGGTTCAGGCCCTCGAGAATATAAGGCAGCATGCCCTTACATATAAGGGCTTTCCACCCTTGGAGCTGTCTTCTTGGTTTGTTTGTTTTGTTTCTTTTAGGATCTTCATGTATTTATCTGTGTTCCTCTCCGCCGTCACACCCGCTCTGTCACACGCAGATTACATACTCTGTAGTCTGTGTGTGTATCTGTATATCTTTATATACACACCCCACAGTCATGTTTTGTCTCACTGATTTTCATTGTTTTGACTGTCTTAAAACCAGTAGCTTTTAAGTGTTTACATTTGGTTTTTCTAGGAAGAGACTTTTTCTGATTAAATTTTGGAGCTAATTCAATTTCTTGTTTAATATTTCAGTTTTCCACATCTTTATTTAATACTTTCTTTTTTTTATCATCAAAATGAGTTGAAAACAGTTCTAGCACTGTGATTAAACAATCTAAATATCTTTATATTAATATTTGTACAGTGTTGTGGTAGGATGAATTATTCTTTTTTTCTTTTTATTTTATTTTTTCCCTAAATTTTATTACACCATTTTAGACATACAATTGCAAGATGCTCATGTAGAGTTTTGGTTCTACAGTGTTCCAACACCCATCCCTCCACCCGAACCCATCTCCCATCACCAACGTCCCCACCTCCCTCCCCTCTCACACCTCAACTACTTGGCAGGTTCTGTATGTCTTTTCTCTCCTCTCTATCTCTCCCTCCCGCCAAACTTTCCTGCACATCGTGGAATGCAGTGCATTAAAGGACATTACTGTTTCCACTATTTTTAATGGACCGCGGCCGCAGGTGGCCACGCCGACCTGGGCTCAAACTGGTTTTGCTCTGTTAATCTGGTCGTGAGGTAGTATCCCAGCGTCCGGACAGCGAAGATAGTGGCTAGAGTGGTGGGCAAGTCTCATCCGGCTATTTCGGGACCCCCAGCCCCAGTGATGGGCCCACTCCCAAAACCCATCTGTCCTCCCGGGGGGCCCCATGGTCAGCTGGGCCCGGGGCGAGCAAAGTTCCAGCTTCCCCAGCCGCTTGTGAGGCTCTTCATGTTATGGCTGGTGGCACCAGGGCAGCTCCTGGGCGGGGCATCAGGCTTGACAAAATGGAGGGGGAAGGGCTGACCTCTGACTCCATCTGATGAATTCCCAGTGATTCCCGCTTCTGGGAGCCACCTACCTTGGCTCGAACTGGTTTTGCTCTGTTAATCTGGTCGTGAGGTAGTATCCCAGCATCCGGACAGCGAAGGTGGTGGCTAATGTGGTGGGCAAGTCTCATCCGGCTGCTTTGGGACCCCAGAGGTGATGGGCCCACTCCCAAAATCCATCTGTCCTCCTGGGAGCCCCATGGTCAGCTGGGCCCGGGGCGAGCCGAGTTCCAGTTTCCCCAGCCGCTTGTGAGGCTCTTCATGCTATCAGGATAAATTATTCTCTACTAACATCCTCCCTTCTCCACCAGTTCTTGGTGACTTAAAACTTCCATAAGTTTTGTTGTCTTTGATACTTGTTAACTGAGAACTCCCGAATGTGCTAGCACTCCAATAAGGGAGAGAACAGGGGTGTATTGTACACTGTCTCAAAATGTCCAGAAGCAAGCTGTAGTATTTTGCTTCCTGTGTGTAGGTCCCACTGGGGATCAGACTCAGCTCCCATGTTTGCAACGCAAGGTTGTTATTTTCCTGCCAGAAAGACATTCCTTGGGCCCTTGTCGACTGCTAGGGCTTCAAGATTTGTTGACATTGTGGAACCAAGTGTAAGTGTGTTATTAAAGTTGACCTCATTGTCTTCTGTATGAAGTCAACTGCACACAACCACAACAGCTGATCTTGCAGTATGTTTTGGTTTGAAAAGATCAGCAAGGGGCCAGAGCGATAGTACAGGGGAGGGCATTTGCCTTGCACACAGCTGACCTGGGTTTGATCCTTGGCATCCCTTATGGTCCCCCAACCACCACCAGGAGTAATTCCTGAGTGCAGAGCCAGGAGTAATCCCTGAGCATTGCTGAGTGTGACCCAAAAAAGCAAAAAAAGATCAGCGAATCCAGTTAGCTCTTTCTCTTAAGAATTTGACTTTTGAGATGGAAACAAACGCTCTTTGGGACTAACATGATGCCAAGAGAACGCAACGAGGCTGTGGCATTGAGGAGGAAAGTGGGCTGCTTGGGCATGAGTAGGACGCTGGAGCATGGACTGCCGCGTCTGGTCATTCCTGGGCAATGTTCTAATTCCTGCTCCGCGCGCCTTGCTCTGTAAAGCCTTTGCATTCCTGCTTCTCTGGGTGAGGTCCAAGTCATTATTTTCTGAAATGAATATTGAGCCATGTTTCTCTGTTCCACTAGCAAGGCGGAGGAAAAAGAGAGGAAGGGTCATGCTCTGGTTATTTAGACACAGAAGTGGTGTTTAACGGTTCTCATATATATATATTTTTTTTTGGTCACACCCGGCAATGCTTAGGGGTTACTCCTGGCTCTGCACTCAGGAATTACTCCTGGCGGTGCTTGGGGGGACCATATAGGATGCCGCAGATCGAACCTGGGTCGGCCATATGCGAGGCAAACTTCCTACCTGCTGTGCTATTGCTCAGGCCCATATTATTATTGATCACTTGATTACTTGATATCCCGTTTTCTTCAATTTGCTCGAGTGGGCGCCAGTAAGGTTTCCATTTGACCCTATCACGTGCCAGTGTAGCCCAATGGCATCTGGTTGCTTCAGGAAAACGAAGAGCCTCAAACCGTTCCTTCAGTGTCTTGACGAAGAAGTCTGACCATCTTGTAGGTGGGCAGTCATGTGATCTTTTGACATCCCTTGGGAACCAGTCAGTAATGGCTCTAGTCCAGCGGTTGTCTCCAAATCGCATTACATGTCCAGCCCTTCTGATTTTCGACGCCTTAGCAAACAAGACAGTGTCCCTGACTCTTGATGGAGGTCAGAACTCCGGATTCCTTCTCTCACTTGAGTGAGGCATGATATTTCAAGCACAGCTCTTTCGATTCCTCTTTGGGAGACCCGAATAGTATTCTCATCCTGCTTTCGTAGGGCCCAGGTCTCTGAGGTGTATGATAATGCAGGGAGAACGGTGGAGTCGAAGAGATGTGCCTGGAGCCAGAGGTTCTTTTGTCCTTTTAGCTATTTCTTCGATGCTTTTGAAGGTGTTCCACATCGCTCTCTTCCTCCTGCATAGCTCAGGTTTTAGGTTGTTCATCATGTTGACTTCTCGACCCTAGGTACACATAACTGCTACATTCAGAGATGTTTGTTCCTTTGAGAGTGAATGGAGCATCTGGAACTAGTTCGTTTTTCATGAACATATTTTTGTTGAGATTCACCTATAGTAGAACCTTTCCACATTCATGGTCGAAGACAGCCAGCATTTGTGACTTGGCTAATGTTTGGTGTTATTAGAACAATATCATCAGAGAAGCGGAGGTGGTGTAGTTGTCAACCGTCTATCTTCACTCCCATTCCTTCCTATTCTAATTGTTGCATGGCATTCTTGAGGGTGGTTATTTTATATATATAAATATATAAAATATATAAAAATATATATAACTATACATAAATATTGCCGGTGTGACCCTCTTTGGGTCACACTGGCAATATTCAGGGGTTACTCCTGACTCTGCACTCAGGAATTACTCCTGGCGGTGCTTCAGGGAACCATATGGTATGTCAGATCGAACCTGGGTAGGCCATGTGCAAGGCAAATGCCCTACCTGCTGGACAATCACTCCGCCCCGCACGGTTCTCATATTTGCTAGAACTTAACGGTATGGGAGACTGGGGGATATCTGCGTTTCTTAACAGTCCGTGTGCCTACTAATAATCGAGCGCTCTGCAATTGCAGAGGAGTGAGAATATGCGGGAACACTTTGTGGTTAGCTTTTGAGGTATCTTGAAAGCCAGCTTTGCTTCTTGAAGCAGTTTCTGTACCTTATTATGGAAAGAGTCTAATAAATCTTTTCTTTTTATGCCACTAAAATCTATGTCACAAATCTATGCCACGAAAAGCTAATTGTGCACCTATACTTAGCAGATTTACTTGTTTTGTAAGCATTTTATTGTGTCTTGAACTTCATGCATGGATTCAGGATTGAGAGACTTAAAAATGAGATATTTGATCTCTCAAGGCTCACGGTTTGGTACAGACATGTGTGAATAGTAAATAATTGTCATGCAATAAGTTCAATATGAGACCCTCATTTTTTTTTCTATTTGATTTTTGAGCCATACCTGATAGTGCTTAGGGCTTAATCCTGGCTCTGTGCTCAGGATCACTGCTGGTGAACTTGGGGAACCATATGGGGTGCTGGGGATCGAAACTGAGTGAGCCACATTCAAGGCAAGCACCCTAGCCACTATCACCCAGCTCTAATGAAAGAATGCCAACTACCTCCTTCACCTTTTCTTTCTTCAAAATGTAGGGTTTTTTTTGTTTTGTTTTTTGGTTTTTTTTTTTTGCTTTTTGGGTTACACCCGGTGACGCTTAGGGGTTACTCCTGGCTCTGCACTCAGTAATTACTCCTGGCGGTGCTCAGGGGACCATATGGGATGCTGGGGATTGAACCTGGGCCGGCGCAGGCCGCGCGTGCAAGGCGAACGCCCTACCCGCTGGGCTATCGCTCCGCCCCCAAAATGTAGTTTTGAAGAAACAGAAACCCTAACTGAAGCCAGGGACACAGCCAGTCTAAATAAAGATGTTTGTACAAGAATTCAGTTCTCTGATCAGGAACAGAGCAACGGTTTCGTAAAAGCAAATCTCAAATAAATAACATAATTATATGCATAGTGTTGCATATTAAGTTCTTTTACTACAAACCCCAGGTTTCCAGAAATACGATTACCTAGCTTTGGAAAATTAGATTTGGGTAGGGGAGTGAGACTTGGGGGCGGTCTCCCCAGTAGCGTGTAAGAGGACCTAGGACTTGTCCCAACAGTTACTAGACCACTGGACTGCAGTTGTTAAGCACACAGGCCCGAGGATGCTGTGTTGCCTTAGCTCTGTGGTGCCAGGGATTACCTGGGCCATCTCAGGGTCCTCAGGGCCCATACCAGTGGTGTTCAGGGGAAAAGGTGGTTCTGAGGATCAGTCTGTGGGTAATACTAGGGTCAGTTGCTTACAGAGCAAGTGCTGTAACCTGGTACCACCTCTGGCCCCCGGGAAAACGAAGATTTCTTCTGGGCATTTTTTTATGTGCCAGTCTTTGTTCATTGACTAATTTATCAGTGATATCTTGTTTATTTAATTGTTTCCTCTTTTATTATAATTTGTACATGTGCCTTTTTAGAAACTGTTATTTGATTAATGTTAGTGCTTTAGAGACTATAAAAAAACAGGTTCAGGTGGGATTACGAGCAAAAAAGCTAAGTCATTTAAAGTGCTGTCAACTTGTGCAGAATAAATGGAATAAAATAAGATTTTATAAAACAGTTGTCCCTGCAGTCCATTTCATGGGAAATTGCTAGTTTCCAGACGTATTTGAAATGTGTGCTTTTGGGTAATTTCACGTTGCTCCCGCCGCTCCCACTGAACCTTCTCTCTGTGTGCTGGCCATTATGCATCACATTATATAAAGTACTGGTGCATGTAATATTTTATTTGGATCAGTTACAAACTCTGAATTTTGATTCTTTGCTATCTTCACATCATATCATCACATCAATGTTTTCCTGTAAGATAATTTCACTTGTTTTGGGGGTCATACCCAGTGGTGCTCAGAGCTTTCTCCCAGCTCTAAACCCAGGGACCACTGCTGGCTTGTCAGGGGTAGTGGGGTGGTGGACCATATATGGTGCTGGGGATCAAACCCAGGTTGGCTGTGTGCAAGGCAAACACCCTGCCTGCGGTATTAACTCTCCATCTAAAGACTGTGTGCAAGGCAAACACCCTGCCTGCTGTATTAACTCTCCATCCAAAGACTGTGTGCAAGGCAAACACCCTGCCTGCTGTATTAATTCTACATCCAAAGAGAATTATTTTTTAAAGTGAAACTTGGAAATTAGTTCAGAAGCATTTGGGAAGAGAACAGTGATTAGTTATAATCAGATTGCTATTTTCTTAGCAATCTCTTTAATCTTTTTCTCTGCTTTGAAAATGTATATTGTAATGACATCCCAAATTATACTTCATATTTTTTTAATATAAATAAAGCAAGGGCTGGATAGGTAGTACAGGGATTTAGGTAATTGCATTGCATGCAGCCAGTTTGATTTCTTGAACTGTATGGTCTACTGAGCACCACTGGGAGTGACTTGAATTATCTTTAAGGTATTTTTTGGTTCTTTTCAGTAGAGGTAAGATAAATTTTTTTGTAGCAGAGCACCATGTGTAAAACAGTAACATTGGCTCTATTGTTAAAATAAATCCTTACAAATAATAAATGACACCAGTAAGTCTTAAAAAAAGAAAAAAGAATGGTTTTGAAAACTGTTCTATGAAATCAAGCTTATTTCAGTTCTGTGTTTGGAACGATAGAGGTATACTCTCATAGAATCACTGTGTTAGAAGTTCAAGGGATAGCACTGGCTATATGATTTATGAGTCCATGCAAAAGTAAAACCTTGGTATCTATAAGCAAGCTAAGAATTTCAAGGCTGTAATAAGAGCACTGTACAAATGTGAGACCTCTTATGCTCACTCTAGATCAAAACACCTCTGAAGTCTGCCTTGCCAGCAGTGTGGGCTGTTCTTTTATAGTAGAGGGTGTGTAAAATTTTCATTCAACCAGCTGCTGATAAACTAGTATTCTGTAGCAGAACTAAAACTTCAGCATTTTAATTTTTTATGTTTTAACTCTATAGCTACCTTCAAATTGGTAGGCTTATTTACACAGTATAATTGAACTTACTGTCAGTTGTTCATAGTGGTCATAAAAATAATGGCACAGGTTTTAAATAATCCTGAAGAATTTCATCTTGAATTATTTCCTAGTTCTCCATCCAACAAGCTTATTTATTTTTCTTTAATCCGTGTCATAGTTTCTGTTCTGCTACAAAATTTATCGACTTAGATTTAAATTTATATTCTTGTGAATTCGTTAAGAGTTTTAGTGGCCTTTAAAGGACTGATAGGTGAATAAAGAGAAGCAAAGGTTCTTTATAATCCACAGTACAAATAACAATAAGCTCGTTAGAACGGAGAATGATGCCTCTAGAGGAGTGGCAGAAACTTTGGAGAATTGGCAGCTTGTTGCTGTTTGGGAGGTGCTGCATATGTGTTGTGTGTATCACTAAAAGTTGTGTATGTGTGTTTTAACACATTTCACTTTTTTTTTTTTTGGGCCACATCTCATTGTGCTCAAGGCTTATTCCTGCTCTGGGTACCATATGCAGTGTTGGGGTTGAAAACAGATGGGGTACATGCAAGACAAGCACCTTATAGAATGTTCGCCCTTTCTGGTTCCTTTAAACTAACTTTAGTATGATGAAATGAAAGCAAAGAAGCAAAAAGTAACTTTGTACTAGCATACAAATGACTTTGATCTTGCAAGACCATTTGTATTCCTAAAAGTATTTTGAGGAGACCCAGGAAGGGAGGCAGGTCCCTATAATTCTAATCTACTGTATGTAGTGATTTTCAATTTTTTAGTAGCAAGAGAACATTTAAAATGTTTTCAAGCAGCAGTGTGTGAAAGAGATGTTGGAGTTACTCGGGTTAAAGTGCCTGTATATTGAGAATTGAGGGAAAAGAGGAGGACCCTGCTCTTGTCTCTCTCTCATTTCTGGCTAACCTGATGAAATAAAATAATCCATACTTTATTTTTTTCAGATGATTTCATATTTTTACTGTTTTTACTACTGAAATAAATCATCAATACAAGATGAATATAATGTTTTGTTAACATATGTTTGACATATGTTGTCAAATTTTTAATTTTTTTTCACTGTATCACTGTATCACTGTCTTCCTGTTCATCATCGATTTGCTCGAGTGGGCACCAGTAACATCTCCATATGACCTGTCTCATGCAAGTAGAGCCCAAGGGCACCTGCTTGCTCCAGGACATAAAGAGCCTCAAACCATTCCATCAGGTCATGGGAATGAGGTCTATAATTGTTACTGGTATTTGGCATATAAAATACAACACGGGTAGCTTGCCAGGCTCTGCCGTTAATTTTTTTTAACTATTTAAAAACTGATTTGCAAAGTTGTTCACAATACAGTTGTTTCAGGTATTCGGTATTCCAACACCAGTCCCATCACCGATGTGCCCTTCACTACTAAAGTCCCTAGTTTCCCACTGCCCTCCCGAAGCCTGTCCCTTAGCAGGCACTAATTCATTGACTTTATATTGCTTATTACAACATATATCTTGTAATGGTGTTGCAAGAAGTCATGACCTTTTTACTGAGCTGTTATGTGCAAGTTGGGTCATTTTTGTTATTGCTCTCACTTATTGAATTTAGTGGGCTTCTCAATTATTTTTTAAAAAAGGTTTTCATCTTAATTTGTTACAGACATTCAATATTCTACCCCAATTTCACCATGATTGCAACTTCCCACTACCATTGTTTGCAATTTTACCAACCACCCTTAAGCCTACCCTTATAGCAGACCCACAATAATTTATTTTATATTACTTATTGTAGATAGTTTGCTAAAAATGGTGAAGAAATTTTTTTAGAAGGAAATTAGTGATGATTGTTCAATCTCACTGTATCACTGTCTTCCCGCTCATCATCGATTTGCTCGAGCGGGCACTAGTAACATCTCCATATGTCCTGTCTCATGCTAGTAGAGCCCAAGGGAAGCTGCTCACTCCAGGAACATAAAGAGCCTCAAACCATTCCATCAGGTCATGGGAATGAGGTCTATAGTTGTTACTGGTATTTGGCATATCAAATACGACACGGGGAGCTTGCCAGGCTCTGCTGTGAAAGCACCACAACACATTACCTGTATTGCTATGCTCCCTTTGCTCCAGAGCCAAATGCATTCTGGAAAAAGGCTCCCATGAGCAACACAGAACCTCCCCCCTCCGGGGTTTCCAGGCAGAGGGAGCTGGGCCCTGGGGTCGGAGGTCACCATCCCACTTTTTTTTTTTTTTTTTTTGCCTTTTGGGTGACACCCGGTGATGCTCAGGGGTTACACTTGGCTCTGCACTCAGGAATTACTCCTGGAAGTGCTCAGAGGGCCATATGGGATGGCAGCGATTGTACCTGGGTGGGCCGCATGCAAAGCAAACAGCAAACGCCCTGCCTGCTCTGCTGTCTGTCCGGCCGCCAGCCTGCTTTCTGACCTTGGGTCTGCTCTGGGTCTGCCCAGGTTCTGTGTTTCAATAAAGTTTCGCTGGAAAACGTTCTCTTGTCTCAAGGGAACACACTTAATTCTGACATTCAAAATATTAAAGGCTTCCATCATGACTCACGTCCTGGCTGGGCAGCTCTCCAGGGAAAAAGGCTGCATCAGAAAGAGGCATCAGCGGCTTTTATTTTTGTTTTGGGGCCTGATGCCTACCCACCCCCTAGGCCCACCCTGCTCCCAGCTGCCCTGGGTACTGGTGCTGGGGAGCTCCCCTTGCTGGAGCCAGGTCAGCCCTAAACTGCTGGGATAGCTGGTTTTTGTTTTTCCTCTTGAGGTCACACCTGGTAATGCTCAGGGTTTACTCCTGACTCTATGCTCAGGAATTGCTCCGGGTGGTGCTCAGGGGAACCATATGGGATATTGGGGATCAAACCTGGGACAGCTCCACATGCAAGGCCAAAGCCTCCCGCTGTGCTAGGGCTCTGGCCCCCTGGATAGCCAGTTTTACACGCAGTTTTTGGGTTGCTGGCGTGACAGTCTTCATCCACGTGATCTTACTCAACTCTAGGTTGTTTTCCTCCACCAAAGACAGATTATTATTTTTTTTTTGAGTCACGCCCAGCAATGCTCAGGGGTTACTCCTCACAATGGAGTCATTAAGCTGCTGTATAAGTTATTGATACGTTGTTACAGGATAGGCATTGTGTGCATATATTTTGTTATTGGTTGTCTTCTACTTCACATCCCATTTAGTGTGGAGTATTACTCAGTATATCAGTTTTGGACAGGGTGAAATGCTGTGCAGCCACAACCCCCCGCATTCCAGGAATTTCAAAATTTCTGTTTGGGTGATGAAGTTGGAACACGATGAACACACTGTTACAACACCAGTTCCACCACTTCTCTGCATTGAATCCACCACTCCCTCCCTCTGGGCACTGGTTATTCTTTCTTTCAACAGCATTTATTTGGCACTTAACATGCTTTGTGTTCCTGGGCGAGCAGATGCCATTGGGCCACACTTGCATGAGACAGGGACAAATGGTGACGTTATTGGTGCCCGCTTGAGCAAATTGATGAGCGAATGGAAGATAAGTGACAAGTGATAAGTGGTGAAGTTAAGTTTTCAAGTGGGTTGTGACTTTGGGGCTTGTGTGTCCCTGCCGGGTCTTACTGAGTGGGGAGGTGGGGAAGTAGCCCATCTCTGACTCCAGGAAAGGCTGGAGATTTCAGTCACAAAACCCATATACCTGAGTTGCTCAATGGATTAATTTCTAGATGGAGCTTTTTTGAACATTTGAGTCTGACCTTGAACATGGTGGCAACTGTTGATTGTGAAGGTTTTTGGCTGCTGGAGTTCTGTTCGGATGGTCCAGAAATATTTTCATATAATTGAATATTATTAAACAAGTGCTTAAAATATAAAAAGTTGGATTTTTACATCCATCATTTAAATCCTGTTGTATCTGCATAATAGGAAAGTCACAAGTGAACCCAATTTCCCATTGTTTTTGTTTGCAACTATATCACGAATGGATTTGTTGCTGGCAACACATGCTCCTACAGTTCTCTCTCTGGCAGGCCTCAGAACCCAGAAGCTAATAATTCATACTTTAAAGTAAATACAAAACAGTAAATAATTGATGCCCTCGAGGTGGGTATTGTGTATGAGATGAAGCAAATGAACATTCTAAGAAACTCTGTATTGTAGGATAACATTCTGCATTTTATTAATGTCTTTTTAATATAACATAGCTCATTATGCTATATTAAATCATGTGACAGGACGTTTGGAGATGTTACTGGTGCCTGCTCGAGCAAATTGTTGAGCAACGGGAAGACAAGTGATAACAAGTGATAGCTCACTATAGTTGAAGCATTGGAACACCAAAATCAACATTTTGTTGAGGCTGTTTTCCTTTAAGTACATGATCATTGGGTTGCTTTCATTTAAAATCAAAAAGGGATTTAATTGCAGTGAGAGACCTTATTTTGTTTCTGAGGTTTATTTCTCCCATTTAAAGGAAGAAAATATATTGAAATTTGCAGCAGCTTTATGGAAATATTTGTCATTAAACATAATCTGACTGAGGTTTTTAAAAGACTTATCTTTTGCACATTTGAGAATGTGTAAAATAGAATTCTGTCAAGGCTACATACATAAGCAGACAGAATCAAGGGGGTGGAGGAAGTGTAATTCTTTGCCAAGTATAGTAGGACTTCCGTCGTGTGGAGAGTCGCAAATGGCAGCCCTCTAGGGCTCAGACAGTAGTCTACCAGCCAAGTGTAGACACTGCTGTGTTGAAATGTCGTCTGCTTCAGAACTCTCAGGATGCTTTTTTTTTTAAGGTTAGTTTGGGGGTTTTTTTTTACGCATTGAAGAGTGTGTGTGTGTGTGTGTGTGTGTGTGTGTGTGTGTGTGTGTGTGTGTGTCTGTCTGTCTGTCTGTCTGTCTGTCTGTCTGTCTTTCCTCCCACATTGGGCAGAGCTTAGGCCTTGACAGCAAGTACCTTAACATCTGTACTGTCCCTCCAACCCTACGTTTAACTTTTTTTGTTTTGAAAAAAAGGTCACAAGTTTCCTGTAAAGCTACTGATTTTGCAAATAAATTCCATCTATAAATTTTGTAGGTCTTTTCCTTCAGGAGTTTTATTTTGAAACATAAAAGCACTGTGCTGGAACATTTGTTCATTATCATCTTATTATAATGCTCTTATTTGGAAAAAAGAGCATTAATTTTACATGTAAATATATCGTATGTATTTATACACAGTGTCTTTAAAAAGTATATAAACTCGTTTTATTATGTGCATTTTAGAAGAAGGAAAATTGAGAGACAAAGAGGAAAATCATTGCAAATAATTACAGGGCTGATAAATGCTTCGAATTTGAAGGTGTAATTTAATAGCTCAGCTTCATGCTTGATTCTTAAAGCCTTTTAACCTGTTTATAACCAGAGTTATAAGTAGGGCGCATCTTCATGAAATATAGAGTGAGATACAATTGGATAAATTGCTTTTTAGTTAGGTTTAACATCCAAAAGAACTAATAGTAATAGGAAATTAATCCCAATTATCTTTAGCTTTTTGAAAGCTAAGCCTTATTTACCATTTGCCTATTTTGATTCTGTAATGCATTAGTCTTAAAATCTTATCTTTGTTTTTGTTTTATGATTAGATACAATTTTCTAAGCAGCATGTCAAATTAAAAATACTAAGTTGTAATTTTATGTTTAATAAAATTGGTGCTATAGGGCTTGAGCTATAGCACAATAGGTATGGCGTTTGCCTTGCATGTGGCCAACCTGGGTTTGATCTCCAGCATCCATTTGGCCCCTTGAGCACCTCCAGGAGTAACTCCTGAGTGCAGAGACAGGAGTAAGCCCTTATTACAGGGATTACTGTAATCACATATCGCTACATGTGACTCAAAAAGAAAAAAAAAAATTGGTGCTGTTTTTCAGAAATACATTTTATTGAGATATAATTTACATTTAGTATTAATGTCCACTACAGTCACAGGTCTAGATAACATTCATCCCCACACAAAATTACACCTTTACTTGCTTTTTTATATGATCACATCCACTGTTGCTCAGGGCTCACTCTTGCCTCTGTGCTCATGGATCACTCCTGGTGGGGTCTTGGGATCATATGGGGTGCTAGTGATTGAACTTACTTGGGTAAGCAGCATGCCAGGCAAGTGCCCTACCCACTGTACCATTGCTCTGGCCCCACCTTTCCTGTCTTTGTGATAAAAGCTTTTAGGATCTATTGACTTAGCCACTTTCAAATATGTATTATTGTTATCTAGTCATTAAATTATAATTACATCCTAGTCTGATATAATTGTTTTATATCACCTGTAACACCTGTCTTCCCATGGTTCATCGATTTGCTCGAGTGGGCACCAGTAACGACTCCATTTGTTGGGAATGAGGTCCATTATTGTTACTGTTTTTGGCATATCAAATACACCATGGATAGTTTGCCAGGCGCTGCTGTGGCTCTGGGTTCATCCCAGGGGGCCCAGTCTTTTTCTGTGTCAGACCATCAACCATCCAGGGCCCACGGGGCAGAGCCCTGGGTGTAGACAAGCCTGTCTCCTGTCTGCCACCTGCTGATGCAGCTGGGCACCACAGCCACACCTGCAACACCATGAAGGGCAGGGCATTAATTTGTTACAATCAAAAAGTTCCCCCCCACACCCTGAACTGAAGTTTCTTACATTGCCGTATTTTTGTTTTTTGGGGAAAATTCTTCTAAGTTATTTTTAAGTTTTGGACATTAATTTTTTTGTTTGGGGGGCCATACTAGGTAGTGCTCACAACTTACTCCTGGTGGGCTTAGGGGCCATGAACGCCGGGGATCAAACCCAGATCTGCTGTGAGCAAGACAAGCCCCCACCCACTGTACTCTGGGCTCTCTTCAATTATTTTATAACCGAAGGTTATAGAACCTTTGACCACCTTAATACATTTCACAGTTCCCGTCTCTTGTCTTTTTTTTCAGATTCCATCTATAAGTGAGTTCAAACAATATTTTTCCCTGACTTCTTTCCCTTATTGAAAGCCTACTGCCTTCAAGGTTCATTCATGTGTTCACAAATGGCAACATTTCCTTCTTTCTCAAAAAATTTATATATGTATACATTTCTTAAAATATGCATATTATATATAATAGATAAATACATTATATTATATATAATATCTACAATTATGTATTAATATATTATATATAATTTTATGTATGTATATAATGCTGGGGACCATACAGGATGCCGGGATTGAACCTGGGATGGCCTCATGGAATCGTTCTATTATATAGTAGCTTGATTTTTAATCTTCGTGTTGCAGTAACAGCTACCTTACGGTTGCAGCTATTGTCATCGCCCTCCTAACTCTTACGCTGGTCAGTTCAGTTCCTCCCAATTGCACTTACAGCCTTGTGTGATTAAATTCCATTCGCTTATGTTTATTTTTTTGCTATCTGCACCACTGTTTCCCCACAGGGTCTTTGAATATTAATATTCGTTTAGTTTAATGATACATGGCATATACTTGGAACTGTGTTTGACACTTATTTGTTAATGAATGTCACCTTTGACTTTAAATTTATCTTAAATGTGTGTTGAGTTGACATGCAAGTAAGGAAATACCTCAGAAGTCAAAGACATGAAATCTTGCATTCAAGAGGGAAGGCTTTTAATGATGCTCACTGCTCTGCTACGGTATAGGTAACTGTTGATTTTGTTTTTTTTGGTGTTACACCTAGGGATGCTCAGGTGTTACTCCTGACTCTACACTCAGGAATTACTCCTGGTGGTGCTCTGGGGACTCTATGGGATGATAGGGGATCAAACCGGCTTGTCTGCATGCAAGGCAAGCGCACTATGTGCTGTACTATCTCCTTGGCCTAACTGTTGGTCTTTGTAGAGCTGTGGATTTTGAGAGGTGACCATGGATGACTAACAGAGGCCTATATCTATCAAGGGGAGAAGATTAAGAAACCTTTGTTTAAAGCTAAACTTCCCTGAAAGTAATCTTGGGGAAAAAATAATCACTACCTTTTGGGACCAGAGAGTTAGTACAGTGTGTTAGTACAGTGTTAGTACAGTGTGTAAGAGTTAGTACAGTGTGTAAGTACAGTGTGTTAGTACAGTGTGTAAGTAGTGTTAGTACAGTGTGCAAGAGTTAGTACAGTGTGTAAGTACAGTGTTAGCACAGTGCGTAAGAGTTAGTACAGTGTGTTAGTACAGTGTGTTAGAGTTAGTACAGTGTGTTAGTACAGTGTGTTGGTACAGTGTGTTAGGAGTTAGTACAGTGTGTAAGTACAGTGTGTTAGTACAGTGTGTAAGTACAGTGTTAGCACAGTGCATAAGTTAGTACAGTGTGTTAGTACAGTGTGTTAGTACAGTGTGTTAGTACAGTAGGTTTTTTGTGTTTCTTTGAAACACATTCAGATGAGTTATTGCCATTTATTGTACTGATAATATGTCGATGACATTTGTGTAACTGTTGAGTGTCTATTTTAGAAGATGCTTCTCAAGTTCATCTATTTCTAGTATTATTCCAAAGGACATTATGCTCTACCAAGACTCAAATGTTTCTATACAGTGTGGGAGGGGCTCCTCCTATCTTGGCTTTTCTTCCAGTTTTGTTTGCTGGTTTGGGTGAGCAGCAAACCCAGGGGTTCTCAGTTCTTATTCCTGCCCCGCACTCAGGGATTCCTCCTGGCGGGCCTGGGGCACCTGTGTTGTCTCTCTCTGGACTGGGGTGCGTGCGTTCCTGACCCAGGTTCAATCTGACACTGACACTGTCCCCTGCGCAGCGCAGGAGTAAGCTCTCGGCACAGCCAGGGATGGCCTCAAACACTTAACAAAAACAGTCATATTCCCAGATTGAAGGGTTCCAGGAGAATAGTGAAGTGGGTAGCGTTAGAGAGGGGTAAAGAGAGTTTTCTGTCTCTGCTTATCTTTCATGCAAAGGTAAAATTGTCTCTCTGAGAAATTGTAACTGCTAGTCCACTCGCATTGGATCGGGAGTGGCAGCTCAGAGTCTGAATGGTGCAAAAGTCACCCGAGCAGAGAATTTATTGGAAAGTGGTTTCAGGTGTTAGGTCTGGGCGCCAACACAAATATTCTTTGGAGAAGTATAGTAACAGAGATCTCAGATAACTGACCCAAGTTAATTTTCTAGGAATATGAGCTCACAATTGGAAAAAAAATTAGTAACATTTCAAATAAGCCACAATCATTTAATCAGCAGAACTAGGCATTGAGAAACTGCAGACATTCCACTTGTCAAAAATAAAAGATAGAGTAAATTCTGAGTACATTAAGAGTCTAAAAACATAGCTAAGGAGCAAGAGGCTATGAAAACTAATCAGGCAAATTAAAGCCAGCAATGTATAAAGAAATACTACATACTGAACAAAAGATTTATTCTAGGAAGATAAACTGGGTTCTGAATTAAAAAATGTATTAGTGTAATTATCTGCATGAATTTTTTTTATATTTTTTTATTTTTACAATTACAAAGATATACAATTAAAAAGTTCATATTTGGGTTTTGGTCATACAGTGTTCCAGCACCCGTCCCTCCACCAGTGCCCATCTCCCACCACCAATGTCGCGGTTCCCTCCCCACTTCCCCAGCCCACCTCCATGGCAGGTTCTTTATTTCTTTCCCTTTCTCTCTCTTTCTCTTTTCCTTCCCTTCCAGACTATGGATTACAGAACATACATTAAAGGGTTGTCATGTGTATCCTTTTGCCTCTATTTAATGCTCAGTTCTAGGTTGGCATTAGTACCCCTCGACAATTATTAGCACACTGTTCCATTTTCTGTCTTACCTACCCTCTGACTCCCACACGTTTGTGATAATTTCCACCTTTGACAAGACCTCCTGATATATGTTTTACTTGGCCTTGGATATTGGTATCATAATATGTACATATATATTTATGCCATCTGCATGAATTATTTAAAGCTATATGTATCATTGTTAAATGTATACATTGTTAAATGTATCAAGCAGAAATGTATTCTAAAAGCTGAAGAAAATGCATTTATTAAAATGAACTATTTTATTTTATTTTTTTCTTTTTTTGCATTTTGGCTCACACCCAGCAATGCTCAGGGGGTTATTCCTGGCTCTGCACTCAGGAATTACTCCTGGCAGTGCTTAGGGACCATATGGGATGCTGGGAATTGAACTTGGGTTGGCCACACCACCCTACCTGCTGGACTATCGCTCCGGCCCCAAAAAATACAGTGTGCATCACATTCTAGTGAAACCTTAAGGCAATCATTTGAAAACCTGCAGTAAACTAAGCATGATTTCTGTTACCTCATTTATCCAGTACTACCCTAGAGCATTGACTTAGTCAATAAAATAAGAAAATTCACAAGACTGTAGGGAATGAGCAGAGCTGGCTCCTTCGGGGTCTGTGAATTTATTCATAGAAAATTCCAGAGTCTGCAGATCATCTTTTTTAGGATTTATACTAGTTAGCAAGTGTGAGAACTGAAAGAGGTCAAATCAGTTCTGTTCTCTAGCAGTAATAATGCAGTAATAAAGTAGTCATTCACAATAGAAAATACAAAAATATTTCACAGTAGTTTACAAAAAACATGTTTAGGAATGAAGATAAAGGTGATAAAATCTTTAAAATCTCTATATGAAAGGTGTATATAAAATGTATTGAAAGTCTTGGGTGAGAACCTAAATAAATTTGGGATCTATCATGATCCAGGGGAGACTACCCTGTAAACTTATCAATCACTGTATCACTGTCTTCCCGTTCATCATCAATTTGCTCGAGCGGGCACCAGTAACATCTCCATATGTCCTGTCTCATGCTAGTAGAGCCCAAGGGCATCTGCTTGCTCCAGGAACAGAAAGAGCCTCAAACCATTGCATCAGGTCATGGGAATGAGGTCTATAATTGTTACTGGTATTTGGCATATCAAATATGACACGGGAGGCTTGCCAGGCTCTACCATGCGGGTGGCATATTCTTGTAGTCACCTCTAAAACCAGCATTTATTGATGAACTGCACTGCCGCTAAGCGGCTGTGTGAGCTGGGCTGTAATAGGCTCTTCTGATGGGTGGAGTTCTGATGAAAGGGAACTCTGGGTGGAGAATGGCGGCCCTCATGGAGCAGGTGGTGGGGGGGTCGTCTGGCTTTTTGCGAGGCTCTGCTGGGGTGGTGGGCCAGGACTAGAACCCGGCATCGCTCCTGGGTGCCTCGTGAGCAGCTGGGCACAGGGAGAGCCGGTAGCAGCTCTGCCCCATGTCTCTGAGTCTCTGGATCAGCATACCTGGGCCAGACTTGAAAAAAGACTGCTGCAGGGTAGGTCCGATGAGCCGGGCTGTAATAGACTCGTCTGCTGGGTGGAGTTCTGATGAGAGGGAAGTCCAGATGTGGAAAATAGTGGCCCTCATGGAGTGGGGGTCGTCTGGCTTGTTGCGAGGCTCTGCTGGGGTGGCGGGCCAGGGCTAGAACCCGCCATCCCTCGCGGATGCCTCGTGAGCAACTGGGCACAGGGAGAGCTGGTAGCAGCTCTGCCCCATGTCTGTGAGTCTCTCAAACTTATCAATAAGCCAGTTATATAACCTAATTGTTATTTCAGCAAAATTCTTCCAGGCATGATTCTATTTTTGTGTAATCTGATAAACTGATTTCAAAAAAGTTTTTTGGAAGTGTCGCGAGTAGTCAGAATATTAGAATATTTCTGGAGTGTTTGTCCTACCAGATCTTTTTGCCTTTTTTTTTTTTTTTTTTTGCCTGTTTGTGTAACACCGATAATGCTCAGGGGCTCTGCACTCAGGAATTACTACTGACGGTATTCAAAGGGACCACAGGGATGTGGGAGATTGAACTTGGGTTGGCGGCATGCAAGGCAAACAGCCTTTTCACTCTGGCCCCTGTCCTACCAAATCCTAAGACTTAATGTAGGGCCTGAAATAGCTCAAAGGCTGGAGTGCAGGCCTTGCCTATGGTTGTCCTGTGTTAAATTCCTGGCACTGCCTTATCCCTCAGCACCACCCAGAGGATCATGGAGCACTGATTCAAGAGAAGCGTGTGAGCACCACTAGTTGTGACCCCTAAATAAAAACAACATAAGTTTATTATTTTTATTATTTAGGTCATACCTGGTCTGTCAGGGGCTACACAGCTCTGTGCTTGGGAATCCTTCCCTTGCCATAAATGCTCAGGGAATCACTTGCCTAGGATTGAACCCGGCATCCAGCATGTAAAACATGTGCTTACCCCTTTGAGCTCTCTCTCTCTCTCTCTCTCTCTCTCTCTCTCTCTCTCTCTCTCTCTCCTGATAACATAAAATTTTATCGATTGAGTCAATGTAGTGATAGGCAGGGGCAGACAATAGATAATGGAAAAAAATTGAGGCAAAACCCAGAACTGATCTATGCAGAGTTGGTTTTACAAATCAGTTGAGAAAATGGAATACTCTGTAAGTAATGTTGGGATTGTTGTTAATCAGATACGGGAAAAACATGGGTAGTTAGCCTTAAACACAGTCTAAAAAAACAATTCTAGATGAATTAAAAACAATTGTGACATTATAGAGAGGGTGGAGCCAAGGTGATGGATTAGGGAGCTATTTGTGATTGCACTGGGTTCCCTCACATGGAAACCTTACCAAAAAATGATTAGACACAGACGCCCAGAGAAAGTGATTGAGAATATCTAGCAGCCATGAAGAGGAGATGGTCTCCATAGTGGAAAAGCGGAGCAGGCAGTCCAGGCACAGAATGTTGCCAAGAGAGGGCCAGACAGTACCGGAGTTAGACCTGTGACTTGCCCAAGACTTGGCCACAGTTCAGTCTTCAGTACTGCAGATGCCCCTCGGCACAGTCAGCAGCATCTACAGTAAAGAAGAACATTGCCCAGGGAAAAGAAATAGTGGGTTGAAAATCTGTAACCCAGTCTTGAAAGCGGTACCCTTACAAAACTTACTAAGAAGCAAAACTTGGGCCAGGCAAGGTATCCCTAACTGGCAGTTACAGCAGGCATGCATCCGTGGCCACACAAAGAGCCCTAGCAGCAGCTTAGAGCAGCACAAGCTCGGTGCTATAGTCTTTGTGTCAAATTGGCAACTGTGAACCCTAGACTGCCTCCTAGTCTTGTGCAAAACTAGACTCTTGTCCCTAAGCCATCAGAGCTCACAGATACAGTTATGGATAAAGGCTGTTTTTCAAACAGCCCACGAAGGTCTCTCAAAAACATAAGAGCCTGTTAGCCTCCATAAAAGGACTTCAGAGTAGTGATGGTAAGGAAATTGAGGAAAAAAGAAGAAAGTTCTAATAAGGAAAAAGAAAATGTGAGAAAACTTCAATTAAATTAGCAAGCTGAGGGCAGGAGTGATAGTACAGTGGGTAGGGCATTTGCCTTTGCGCGGTTGACCGGGGTTCAATCCCTGACATCCCATATGGTCCCCTGAGCACCACCATAAGTAATTCC
Organism: Cryptotis parvus; assembly: GCA_021461705.1. Lineage (NCBI taxonomy): Eukaryota > Metazoa > Chordata > Mammalia > Eulipotyphla > Soricidae > Cryptotis > Cryptotis parvus. Next base: position 103,031 of record JAJIBD010003081.1, read on the forward strand.
TGAGTGCAGAGCCAGGAGTAACTGAGCATTGGTGGGTGTGACCCTAAAAAGAAAAAATATTACCAAACCGAAGTACATAGGTGATCTAAAACACATGGTAAGTATCTCAGGAGCAGAATGATATAACCAAGGAACGAATCACCGTGCTTGAGAACAGGATATTATACCATCAACAAAGACTGGAAGGACTAGAAAAGAACTAAGAAAAATGAAGAAAACACAAGCAGTTTATGGGGGTAACTTCAAGAGGAATAAATTGTAGATGTTCTGGATGAGGAAAGAGAATGGGGAAGAATTACAGCTTGAAATACAGTCAACAGCTTTCTTGGTCTGAGGATCAAAACTTTACTCAGATCCAAGAAGCTCAGAGAGTTCCAAACAAAATAAACCCAAGTAGAAGAACACTAAGACATATTATAATTAAAAAGGCAGAGCCCAAGATAGACGTAAAATCCCAAAGAATAGCGAGATTAGAGAAAAATCTTACTTATGGGGAATTCCTTATAAAACTCATAGATCTGTCAAGCCCTGCTGGCCAGAAAGGAATGGTACGGCAGCCAACATACCGAATGAAATATTCAAACATAAATACACTATCTAGCCAGGTTTATCACTCAAATGCGTATGTGTGATACAAAGCTTTTCCGATAAACAGCAGCTAAAAAAGCTCATGGGCACTAAACCAGCTTGGCAAGAAGCACTGAGTGGTTTTCTATAAAGGTAAAGAAATCTTACTTGGAGGAAGCAAGATAATATAAAACAAGTTGTGGGAATGGAGGAGAGTAATAAAAGAACCTTGGGCAATGAACTTGATGCTCACCTGCTTTGAACTTCAGGGTGGGGGGGTATAGACTCAGTTTAAGTGGCAAACTGCAGGGTAATTTCAAGATAAATAGAGACAAAAGGAACTTGACCCCTGACTAAAAAGGCAGTTATCAAAGTACAGAAGAAGAGAATTTGAGAAGGCCAAGGAAACAGACTTTACAAACTCCCAGAATCAGATGACAATAAATTCCTTTATTTCAATAATTTCACTTAACCTTAATGGTCTGAGCTCACAAATCAGACCGCGTAGAGTTGCAGATGGAGCAGCTTACAACACCTGAACCGGCATTGTAAACACGGGCTCCACGTGAAGACCTAGAAAACAACCAGATGGGCTAAGAGTAGACTTAGGAAAGCTGGGATGGCCATTCTTATATCAAACACAACAGACTTCCAGATTCAAGAAGTTACATAGGACAAAGAAGGACACTGGATAATCAAGGGGTCAATATCTAAAGATTGGCCCTAACGAATCTGCACCAGAGAAGCGCCAGAGCATATGCACCAGCTAAAAAAAAGTGCCTGAGGAAAGAGCAATAGTCGTAGGAGACTTTAACACCTCCAGACTTCTTCTTTAGAAGACTACCAGACAACAAACAAGGAAGCATTGGTTGTCCCTAAACATGTTCAGGGCTCTCAAAAAGCTGAGTACACATTTCTTCTGCAGTTCACATGGGGTATTCCTCAGAATAGATCACATACTGGCACACCAAACAAGTATTGACATCGCCAGAAGGTAGAATATCAAGTTTCTTCTAGCTCTGTTTACTGTGGCAGTAAAAGTAAACCACAAATAGAAAGCTGAGAAAAACTCAGATACTTAAAGACTGAAGCAACACTACTAAAGAGGAAATCAAAGAAGAAATAATAAGATTTCTTGGGGGAAAAAACCGACAATAAAGACAAGCTGTCAGAACATGAGGGGAAAAAGGTTTAGGAGGGGAGTTCATAGCAGTACTGGCTTTCATCAGAAAACAAGGGTCAGAAAGAGAACCTGACATCACATCTGAAGAAACCAGAAAAAGAACCAAGGAAGTTTGAAATAAGTATCACTTGTATCACTTGTCTTCCCGATGCTCATCGGTGTGCTCCAGCGGCGCCAATAACGACCACATTCGTTGGGAATGAGGTCCATTATTGTTACTGTTTTTGGCATATCAAATACACCACAGGTAGCTTGCCAAGCCCTGCCGTGGCTCTGGGTTTATCCCAGGGGGCCCAGTCTTTTTCTGTGTCAGATCATCAACCATCCAGGGCCCAGGGGGCAGAGCCCTGAGAGTGTGGACAAGCCTGTCTCCTGCCTGCCACCTGCTGATGCAGCCAGGCACCGGAGCCACACCTGCAACACCTTGAGGGGCAGGGGGTGTGAGGATGCAGGAGGAAATGCCTCGGGCTCTTCTTGTATCCTTCTCCTGCCTCCTGTGTACACTAAGGAAAGGAAAATAATTTTTAAAAAATTAGGGTGAAAATTAACAATAGAGCAGCCATTAAAATTACAAAGTTCTAAGCCAAAGAGTAAAGTTAAATGGCATTAAGGAGAAACCAAATAAGAAGCTAAACTGACTGCGGGGCTGGGGAAATCCACAAAAGCTGATATGCCAAATTGCTGACTGGTTGGGAGAGAAAATGAATATTGATCGTGCGTGTTTTAACCTATGCTGTATAATTCATGACAGTGTGCTATTTTCTCTAAGACGCTAATATAATGGACAGAGTTTGCTTTTTTTCTCCCACAAGGTGAGTACATGATGTAAATATCTCAAATTATTTTATTGGGCCAAAATCTTAAAATCTACTCCCATCTCAAATTTTCTGTTTTAACACGGCCTGTTTGGCATAAAGACTTCGCAGGTGTCGAAGGTCACTAACATTATCTCAGTAATATAAGTTAAGTAGTGCTTAAAAGAACCTTCCTATTTGCAGTTTCAGACAACATTTTGTCTGAGAATATTTTGTTCTTTGATAATATATTTCTTCCCTTTTCTCCAACTGATATGTTATAGAGAATGAAAAAGAATACATCAAGCTCTGGGAGTTGTATTGAGAAAAATTGGGAAAAGAATGACAACAGAATTTTCCATTTACTCTGCTAATTGTTTTTTGGTCTCTCTCGCCCACTAGCCCAGAGCCAAGGCTTTATGGTCTAATCTGTTATCCACGCTGGCACTAGCTGCGCGGGTCGCAGCAGTATGGTAACTGCTCGCAGGGTACGGTCAGCTCGTTTCTAGTGATTCATTACCCTCTGCTCGACCACCTCATAAAGTATATGGTTTACCTTTGAATTTTGACTTCTGGCCAGCAGTTGTGTATGGTAACATTTGGTAATGTATTTAAAATTTAAGTGAAGTATTTTTAAAGTACAGCCTGTATAAATTACTAAGTAATTATAAATTACTAAGTGTGGAAAAGAGCAAGCAAGAACCCGTATTTTGCTGTCTTTATCTCAGCATTTACCCCTATTTGCTTCTGCACCAGTTAGCATTAGGCTTGCATAGCTAACCTAATTGCATTGCAGATAGCATTGTATTTTTTTTTTCCTTTTTTGGGTCACACTGGTTGATGCCCAGGGATCTTGGCTCTGCACTCAGGAATTACTCCTGGTGGTGGTGCTGGGGGACCATATGGGATGCTGGGATCTAACCCAAATCAGTGGCCTGCAAGGCAAACAGCCTACCTGCTATACTGTTGCTCTGACCCTTGATTGCATCTTAAGGATCCTTAAGTGCCCCCCATCCCCCGGACTAAGGTACTTCAAAGAGTTGTTTGGTTTTTGTCCTCTTGGGATAGGTGATCTAGGACCTTACTCCTTTATCTTTCTGTTTGTAATCCTTAGTTCATGGCTTTCTTTTTCAGGGTCATTTTATGGTTGTGAATTCTGATCCTTCTAGTCCATCTTTTATATTTGTACTAGCCAGCAAAATACGGAGGGTGGGGGAGTGGGGGGGAAGAGAAGTGCCCACAGCCTAGTGAATAAATCTCCTTCCATACCGTTTCCATAATTTAACTGCCTGCCTGCCTGCCTGCCTGCCTGCCTGCCTGCCTGCCTGCCTGCCTGCCTGCCTGCCTTCCTGCCTGCCTGCCTGCCTTCCTTCCTTCCTTCCTCTCTTCCTTCCTTCCTTCCTTCCTTCCTTCCTTCCTTCCTGCCTTCCTTCCTTCCTTCCTTCCTTCCTTCCTTCCTTCCTTCCTTCCTTCCTTCCTGCCTGCCTTCCTTCCTTCCTTCCTTCCTTTTCTCTCTCTCTCTTTCTTTCTTTCTTTTTTTCTTTTCTTTTCTCTCTTCTCTCTCTCTCTTCTCTTCTCTCCTCTCTTCTCTTCTCTTCTCTTCTCTTCTCTTCTCTTCTCTTCTCTTCTCTTCTCTTCTCTTCTCTTCTCTTCTCTTCTCTTCTCTTCTCTTCTTTTCTTTTTTGTTTTGGGTCACACCAGGCAATGCTCAGGGATTACTCCTGGCTCTGCATAAGGAATTACTCCTAGCAGTGCTTGGGGGACCTTTATGGGATGCTGAGGATCGAACCCAGGTCAGCCACATGCAAGGCAGATGCCCTACCTGTTGTGCTATTGCTCTGACCCCCATTTATTTCTATTCTATCTTGGCATCTTTTTTGTTTATCTTTATCTGAGCAGCAGGCTAGGCATAGGCAAACTGACACCCAAAATATAGCAGATTCATAAAAAAAAAAAAACCAAGATAGTGGAAAGTAGATAAAGGTGACGTTTAATAGCTAGTACACTCTGTCACAATTTAAGTGTTTTTCATAAAGTTTCAAGCACTGGAGAGAAGATAGGGTTAAGACTGCGCCAACCCCAGTTCAATCTTCAGCACTGCACGGTCCTGTAGTGATGGTGTGGGTGGTCCTTCATAGCTCAGGACCTTCAGACCACAATCACATCCTCATAACATTGTTCTACCTTTAAATGCTTGTATCCAGGGTGTGAAAAATAATGTTTGTATCCATGAGTAGTATTTTAGTACATTTTGTTTGTTTAGGGTTTTTTTTGCTTTGTCTTGTTTTGGGGCCATACATAGCTAGTGGTGCTCAGGACTTAGCTCTGGCTCTGTGCTCATGGGACCATATTGGGTGCCAGGGATTGAATCCAGGTCTGATACACTCAAGACAAGTGCCTTACCTGCTGAAACATTTATCTTGACCCCTAGTTTAGTATATTACATAACTGTGTATAAGGGACACATGCTTTGTATATCTGACATATTGTTTATTTTCCCCAGTCACTAGATTTCCTCTTATTGATACACATTTCTTGCTTAATTGTAACTTGCAATAATGTATACATCTTTATGTAGTGTGAATTAAAATTTCACATTTGGATGTTTATTAAATGTAATAAGTTTACATTTAATAAAATGCTCCGTTGATTTATAGTGCCACTGCTGGTTGTCTGTCTGACAGGAGTTTGCATATTTTTTGAGGGTCTTACTATGGAGTCTGTGATCTGTTCTATGAGATCCAAACCAGGGCCTCATACATGCTAGGAATGTGCTCTGTCACTGAGCCACATCTGGCCCCTATTTCATTGTTGTTGTGGTTTCAAGGGCTACTCCTGGTTTTTGCATGTAGGAATTACTCCTGGTGGTGCTCAGAGGACCATATGGGATGCTGGATACCCTACCCACTGGGCTATCACTCTGGCCCCATCATTGTTATTGTTCTTTAAATCAGCCTGTGCTTACTGAGCACAGTAACTTAATCACTATAGCTGCTGATCACCATAGTTAGAACACTATGGTAGTTCCTTTATATTGCTTAAAATTATATCGATACTCTTCATTTTGTTCTGAATGATTTTAGGGCCTGCTTTTTTTTATTTGATTTTATCTATTTTTTTTTTGGGGGTGTCACACCTGGTAATGCTCAGGTGTTACTCCTGGCTCTGCACTCAAAAATTACTCCTGGAGCTTCTCAAGGGACCATATGGCATGCCGGGATCGAACCCAGTCAGCCATGTGCAAGGCAAATTCCCTACCCACTGTGCTGTTGCTCCGCCCCAGGACTTGCTTTTAATGTTAAGCTAATTTCTAGTTACTGTTGGAAAAAGATTGCCACTGAATTTTGTGGTTTGATCTTGTATCTAAAATCCAACTATACTTTCTCATTGTTTTTATTTTTCCTTTTTTTTTCTTTTTTTCTTTTTGCATTTGGGATTACTTCTGGCACTGCTCAGGGGACCATATGGGTTGCCAGAATTGAAACTCAGGTTAGCTACGTGCAAGGAGAATGCCTTACCCACTGTTCTATCGCACTGGCCCCATTTCTCATTATTTCTAATTATTTATTTTAGATTTTTTTTTCCTTTTTTTCCCTGTGTGCTTCTTGTTTTACTGATCCAAATAAGATTTTTAACTACATTGCCTCTAGGAAGAAGTGATAGAAAACACACCGATCTTTTTTTGTACTGTTTTTGTTTGGGGCCACATGCAGTGTACTCAGGCCTTCTGACTGCGGAAGGGTAATTCCTGGCGGTGCTCAGGAGACTGGGGCTGGATCAGTCACATGCAAAGCAAGCACTGTGGCCCCTTGTGCTATAGTTTTCGTGTTTAACTGAGATCACAGAGTTTCTCACGATTGAGTTTGTCACAGTGTTCTAACACCTGTCCCTTCAGCAGTGCCCATGTCCTGCCACCAGTGCCCCAGTTTCCCTGTTTCCCTCCTGCCCCCCCACCCCGCCCTGCAACCCCAGCCTGCCCTAGCAGCACCCCCTCTCTCTCTCTCCCTCTCCCTCTCCCTCTGTTTCTCTGTCTCTGTCTCTCTCTCCCTCTCTCCTCCCTCTTTTTCCTCCTCCCTATCTCCCTCCTCCCCTCCCTCCCCTGGATAGATTTTTTTTTAATTAACCTTTATTTAAGCACCGTGATTTACAGGGTAGAAAGTTTTTCACAATGCAGTTGTTAAAAGCCTTCATCGTTCAACCCCAGTCCCACCACCAGTGTGCTCCCACTGCACCAAAGACACTCATTGCCACCCCCTCCCGTCCCCATGCCTGCTCCCTTAGCCGGCATTAATTATACTTTTACAGCACATATGTGGTAATGGAATCGATACAGTCATAACCTTTTCCTGGTTGTTACGTGACGATTTGGCCCATCTGTGTTCTTGCATTCATTTACTGAATTTATAGAACGTCGGGTTTCTACTACTCAACCCCAAGCCCAGCAATTCTGCAACTACGGTAACACTTATTTCAAAATTTGCAACCACTGTTTGAGCCTATCCCAAGCATAATCTATTTTATATCGCATGTTGTACATGATTTGCTAATTATGGTGTAGAACTGCGTCATTAGAGGAAAGTCAAGATTCTTAAATCTCAGTGGACCCATAGGGCCATTTGACCCGCTGTGTAAGAAATTGCTGATATGTTCCTAGATGATGGACACTGTGACTACACATGTGTGATTGAGTGCCCGTCAAATGTGGTGCGTACATGGCTCATCAGTACGTTAGAGATCATGCGTGGCCACAGAGCAAACAGGGAGGATGAACCTTTGGGACTAACTGGGGGCAGCTCTGTGGCTTAAGAGCTTTTGTGGATCAGTTACAGGACGCATCCACCAGGCATGCTGTAGAGGGGGTGGGAAGGCCCATCCCCAGCTCCAAGAAAGCCTCGAAAATTGTAGTCGCGGCCACCTGCATACCTTGTTTAAGATCAGCTTTTCTTGTGGGTGGGCTCTAAGGAGCACTGAAGTCCGGCCTTGAAAGTGGCTGAGATTGTGGATCTTGTAGGTTTTCCTGGCTCCAGGGGATTTGGATGGGTCAAGACCAGAACCCGTTCACTTCCCCCTCCCAGGGGCACTGCATGGTCAGCCTCTTCCGGAAGTAACCAGAAGCATCTCTGCTGGTTCCTGGGGCATTAAACCGGTAGGGACCAGAGCCCGTTCACACCCCCCCCATAGATTTTAAACTGAAAATTGTCTCTCTGCATTGTGCAATAGCTTATGCCTTACTTAGTTTTTCCAGCCACTAGCTTTTGCTTTTCTTTGTGGCCTCTGGAAACTCTTGAAGGAAGGTATTTTGTAGTGTTGGCTTATCCAAGAATCAGAGTTTACATATCAGTTTGGGAGTTCTCTCCTTTCTGGGCTTTTGCTCCTCTATTGTATTTGCTCAGCCAGCTTTCGTCTTAATCCTTTAATGCTTTTGGCCAATATGATTATGACTTTATTCAATCAACGTGATTGAAACTTTCTTGAATTCAGCTGCTCTCCAATATTTAGGCTGGTGTTTGCCCTTCGGCAAGCGGCCCCATCTCTCAGTAAAGATGCCTTCTTTCAAGTATTTGAGGTCCTAGTTTGTTTTTTGGTTGCTTAACTACTTTCAGTAGTTTGAAAAAAAAAAAGAAGCTTAGCCAGAGTTTGTCACTGTTGGCGTGTGAGAGGGTTAGTCGAGTATAAGGCATTCGGCTTTTTTTGGTCTGTATCTTTGACTTTCTCTTTCCCTCTTTTAAATAGTTGCTTTCTTAAAAAAGCAGTTCAACAATCAGGTTGTAAGATAAGCGATTTCCCCTATATCTACTATCCCACTCACACACCAGCCATCTTTAATAATCAGCTTCCTTCACCAGAGTGGTACTTTTATTTATTTTGTTAAAATAAAGATAAATCTGCATTGACACGTTGTGATCATTAGGGTTTACTCTTGACTTTGTACATTCAGTGGGTTTATATATATTGTAACATATAAACATATGCATATATAATGTAACATATATACTATATATTGTAACAAATATTTATAAAAATTATACAGAGGTGGGTTTTTTCTTTTTTTCTTTTCTTTTTTTTTTTTTTTTTTGCTTTTGGGGGTCACACCCAGCAATGCTCAGGGGTTACTCCTGGCTCTGTACTCAGGAATTACTCCTGGCAGTGCTTAGGGCACTGTATGGGATGCTGAGGATCAAACCCAGGTCGGCTGCATGTAAAGCAGACACCCTACCCGCTGTGCTATCGTTCTGACCCCAGGTATTTTCCTACTGTAAAAATCCTCTTGTGGCCTGACCTATTCTTAGTTCACCTCTGACAAGTATTGACTTTTTTTCTGACGTATGGGGATAGGGGAAACGCATGTGACTGCTCAGGACTTACAGTTGGCTCTGTACTAAGGGATCACTCCCGGCATATACGGTGTCAGGGATTGGCCCAGGTCAGCTGCATGCAAGGCAAGTGCCTTATCCACTGTCCTCTTTTGTGCCCGCTCCCTGACCTTTCCAAACAGTTTTCCACAATTCTGCTTTTTCTAGAATGTCATTTAGTAGGGCAGTCTACGTATGTAACCCTTTCGTTGGCTTTTTGCTTAGTAATAAACACTTAATGTTTCCCAGTTGTCGGGTACACTAGGCACCCCGACAAAATCGGAAGCAGGGTATAGCGATCCCTTCTGCCCCGGGGATCAGTGGCCAACGGATGGAGAAAGACACGAGGATCCAGCAAAGTTTCAAAGGCTTTACTCACACTTGTTCTGGCATACGATCCAGTAACAGGAAAACCCCAGCTAGGTTCCTAGCTGGGCCCCTAAACCCAGCTAGGTTTAGAATCCTAGGCCAAGAAGGCTGCTACCACGTGCTGAGTCCCAACTGGGAAGAGAACTTAGAGAGGAGGCAGAGGGAGAAGGTGAAAAGGCAAAAGGGCAAAAAGGAAGCAGGCTACAGCTTTTGTAACTTTTCAGCCTAGACTAGCCCACATCAAGGGAAAGCAGTTAGGGTCAGTCCCCCTCAGGTAACTTCTCCAAGGACCTCACCTAGTTCCATTGAAATGTTAATACTGCCCCAGCCCAGATCTGCCTTGGAGTGTTCCTGCAGGCTCTATGTAGAGGGGGAAGGGCATGTTATCTGTACCAATGGATATTCTACAGCCAGGTATATATTTCTCCAAGCCTTCACAAGATTCGCATCTTTACTTCATAGTTGTTTTGTATTTTAGCCTTTAGACTTAATTGAGAGCCATGCATGCTTGCTTGGAGGCAAACCGCATTTTCTCTGGTCTAATTACCTAGAGATTCAACATGGTCAGGTAAATATACTGGTAAGATCTATCTATTCCCACGAGATTGTGCCAGCATGAAAGAAAATATTTATACCAGCTAACATAGAATCCGTGGTAAGATATACTGCCACATAGAGTCACGGATTCACACTGTTTTCTGCCCTTTATGTACAAAGTGGCGTGCAGGAGATAACTCCAGGCAAGATGCAAAGGCTCTGGGCAACAGTGTACTGCAACACCCAGTGACTTTCAGTGCTTGATAGCCCTTTTTTTTTTTTTTTTTTTTTTTTTTTTTTTTGGTCACACCCAGCAACGCTCAGGGGTTTCTCCTGGCTCTGCACTCAGGAATCACTCCTGGCGGTGCTCGGGGACCATATGGGATGCCGGGATCGAACCGGGCCGACATGGGCCAGCCGTGTGCAAGGCAAACGCCCTACCCGCTGGGCTATCCGGCCCAGATAGCCCCATTTTTTTTAACATCAAATAATAATTGTTTGTTATCTTCATAGGCTACAGTTTGTCGCCTCAACCACTGATGGACATCCTAGTACCTACAGCTTTTGGCAATAAATATTTGTTTATTTTCCAGTAGATTTTTTTTTTTTTTTGGGTCTCAGGTTACTTCTGGCTCTACTCTCAGGAATTACTCCTGGCAGTGCATGGGGAACCATATGGGATGCTGGGGACTCGAACCCGGGTCGGCCGCATGCAAGGCAAATGTCCTCCCCACTGGACTATCGCTTCAGCCCCAGCAGTAAATATTTATGTCCCCGTTTTCATGTGGACAGAAGTTACCAGCTTTCTTGGGTAAATACAAAGAAGTGTGATTGCTGGTGGTATGTAAAAATACATTTAGCTCCGTAAGCAACTGCGGACAGTTCTAAAGTGGCTGAATTGGGGACGTGGCTCTGTCTGAAGGCCATCGCTCATATTGATGAACTCCGGAGCTCAATCCTAGCTCTACAAAGCAAGTGGCAAGCCAACAGGACCCCCAAGACTGCTATTTTGTATTCCCACCCGCAATGTTTGATAATAACTTTTTGGTGTTGTCAGTGCTCTAGACTGTGGTCCTTCTAAAAGTGTGCAGTCTCATGTTTAATCTCATTTCCCCATGTTATTTATGTAGGTGCTGTAGAATGTCTTTTCATAACTTACGTGTCATCTGCCTGACTGGGGTGGTTGCTTCACTTTCAAGCTGCTTAGCCTGCGTATGTTCTTGCTTATGTCTCATTAAGTAGCTTATAGTTTTGTTTTAAACAATCCAATCTACAACTTCTTAAATACATTTTATTCATTTTATTTATTTCATTTATTCATTTATACCATTCTGTGCTTCTATTTGTGGGGTTCATAGATTGTCTGTTTCCTGTTTCAGTTGAATGTTCTATTCCTTCCTTTTTAACTTTAGTTTTTTAAGTCACACTTTCTATTTTTGTTTGATTTGTTATGACCTTCTAATTTTCAGGTATCTTTGATCCTTTTAAAAAACCTCTAGTATTTGAAGCCAGAGAGATAATGCAGTGGGTTAGCGTGCATGCTCCACACTCAGAGGCCCAGAGGTAGTCCCTGGCAGCACACGATCCCCCAGCACTGCATGGAGCAGCCCCAGGCAGCAGGCCCCCAAATACCGCCAATGGGGCCTTCCAGCAAAAAACCAAACAAAAGCCTACAAAAGCTCAAATTAATCTGGCATTTCTACCTCATTCCTAATCACAGTAGCCTTAGTTTTTAGTCATTTTAATCACTCATTCCTTTTTCCTTGGTGTTTTTCTGTTTTAATAATGCAATATATCAGACGCTTCTCTCTCTCCTTTTTGGTGGTAGTGGTGGTGATATGTGGCGGGGCACACCCAGGCATACTCAGGGTTCATTCTGGCCCTGCGATCAGGCATCACTCTGGGCAGTGGTCAGGGAACTGTGTGGGGTCTGACGGATTGAACCTGAGTTGACCACTTGCAAGACAACAAGCACCCTGCCCACTGTCCTGTCTCTGGAGCACCTGCCCGCTGTCCTGTCCCTGCAGCACCTGCCGGCTGTCCTGTCCCTGCAGCACCTGCCCGCTGTCCTCTCACTCCAGCACCTGCCCGCTGTCCTGTCCCTGCAGCACCTGCCCGCTGTCCTCTCACTCCAGCACCTGCCCGCTGTCCTGTCCCTCCAGCACCCTGCCCGCTGTCCTGTCCCTCCATCACCTGCCCGCTGTCCTGTCCCTGCAGCACCTGCCCGCTGTCCTGTCCCTGCAGCACCTGCCCGCTGTCCTGTCCCTCCAGCACCTGCCCGCTGTCCTGTCCCTCCAGCACCTGCCCGCTGTCCTGTCCCTGCAGCACCTGCCCGCTGTCCTGTCCCTGCAGCACCTGCCCGCTGTCCTGTCCCTGCAGCACCTGCCCGCTGTCCTGTCCCTGCAGCACCTGCCCGCTGTCCTGTCCCTGCAGCACCTGCCCGCTGTCCTGACCCTGCAGCACCTGCCCGCTGTCCTGTCCCTGCAGCACCTGCCCGCTGTCCTGTCCCTGCAGCACCTGCCCGCTGTCCTGTCCCTGCAGCACCTGCCCGCTGTCCTGTCCCTGCAGCACCTGCCCGCTGTCCTGTCCCTGCAGCACCTGCCCGCTGTCCTGTCCCTGCAGCACCTGCCCGCTGTCCTGTCACTCCAACACCTGCCCGCTGTCCTGTCCCTGCAGCACCTGCCCGCTGTCCTGTCCCTGTAGCACCTGCCCGCTGTTCTCTCATTCTAGCCCATATGTCATATTCTTTTAGCAAGTGCTTGCACTAAATCGATGCTGTAGTGATACCATTAAACAAAATTTAAAACTTTGCTCATAGGAAGCTACATATTTATATTAGTAAATGTAATTAATCAGCTAATATATTTGGTATAAATTAGTGTTTGGTACCCAGAGATAAAGTAAAGCATTAGAAAAGGGTCAAGAATGATACTGAAGGGTTGGGGATATTGCTTGTTGGTAGAATACTGTACTTGCATGTGTGAAACCAAAACAAAGATAATGTTCCCAAGAAGCTAGGATGTTGAGTGGAATGAGACTGTTAGTCGTGTAGTTGGCGTACTGTTGGTACTTAATCCACAAATGGTATCACTGAAGTTAAGCCAGACAGCATTAGATTTGGGAGCGTAGAGATTAGACCAATCTCACCTCATGGAGAGTAAAGATTACTGGTCTAGAAGGTGAAAAGGGAAAGCAGAGAAGTGACAATAAGAGGGAAACCAGGCACTTTTAAAAGGTAAGGGTACAGTACAAAAATGTGAAACCAAACCTTGTAACCTTAGTGGCTCCATATCCAGAATAATATAACATGAATTTCTGACCTCAAGAACGTTCTGTGACACATTTACATCTTCAGAACTGCTCCTTAGAATCCTTGAGGTTTTCCATTCTCGATAGTAAAAATATAGTCTCTAGTGTCTGACTTAAAGGAAAAAAAGAAACTCTGAAACTCTGACAGAGTATTTTTGTATAATGGTTTGACATTTATATTAGAGATAAAAGTAGAAACCTGGGAATAAATTATTTCCCTTGACCATTGCCATATAAAGTCCTTAATTTGTGATTATAAAGAATTCTCTTGCCTTGTTTGCAGCCAACCTGGGTTCGATCCCGGCATCCCATATGGTCCCCTGAGCACCAACAGGAGTGATTCCTGAGTGCAGATCCAGGAGTAACCCCTGAGCATTGCTGAGTGGCACCCAAAAAAAAAAAAAAAAGACCAAGGAAAAAGATTCTCCTCTTCTGAAGATACCTCACTCACCCGCATCTCTCAGCTCTTCTTTGCTGTCTGCAAACATCTTCATTTTCCTGTTTTGTCTCACAGTATTTTGTTGACTTGAAATGATTTTTTGTGTTTTCCCAAGTCAAACCAATTTCTCAGACAGTCTCCCCCAACAGTTTCATTTGTGTACCATAGTGCCTTAATAATTTTGGCACCTTTGCAAAGACAGAAAAGCATTTCGTAAATTGTGACGTGCTGTACTAACTTACCTTGTTCTTGCCCACTAAATTGCATGCCTGTTGAGTAAAGGTCTAAGCCTTTTTCATCTGTCTATGTACAAGTTTTGGCTATCACACTACATATGTTGGTGCTCACGGTTCACTCCTGATAGTACTCAGTGCACCATTTAGTGCCAGGAAGTAAACCTGACCTTTTGCATGCAAAGCATGTGCTCTGGACCATTGAATTTCCTTTCTGGTCCCTATTTCGTATTTTTTTATCAAACCACTTAGCACAATGCCTGCATGCATCTAATATTAGTAAGGCTTAAGTACATTTTAGGGTTTGTGATCCTGTGACAGATTAAATCATGGTGTGTCTGAGGTGAGTGTGCGGTACACCAAGTTCTCTTTTGTAGGTGTTAAATTTATCTTAACATTCTTCTGAGCAGTCTCCTATAACAGTCTTTTTATTTGGCTCTCACTAGTGATTCATATCTTCATTTTTTCCTTTGCATGACACATGCATGTCTGCATCAGTAACTGTAGGTTGCAGAATGGTCTATTGGGATATTTTGGCTATCCTTATAGAATACCCAGCTAAACAGAGGACTTTAGCATATCTTTACATAACAGGAAATCCAAACATAGGGGATTTCATGGTTGGTCTCTTCAGTGACTGTACATACTTTGCCATTTTCAGTATCTTCCTGACCTCAAGATGGCTATAGTATGATGCGATACAAACAACGTTGAAAGGCAAAGAGGAGTAGTTTCTCACTTGACTCCTTGAATCCATCCCAATACACTTCCCCAGGTTATGATTTGGCTACTTACAGGCTGGGCGATAGCTCTAAGGCTAAAGCACATGCTCTGCATGAAGGCTTGGCTTCACCCCAGCACCATACCGTTCTGCAGCCTTGCCAACCTCCAAACACAGAACATGCAGTAGCCCTCAGCATAGCCACACATGACCTCAAAACCAAAGCAAACCAAACAGAAATAGGACTCGGTCACTTGGACCATGGTTGACTTGACTAATCAATAATAGGTATTCTAGGAAAGAATGATCATGTGAATTCATTGGGGGCCAATGCAGTTAAACTTGTGACATGGAAGTGCTGGTGAATTTGAGCCATCTTTGCCACGGTGCAGTCTGTGTGTCATTGACTTTCACTGCTGGGAAGAAAAGTGTCCAGGGGCCATAGCTAGCGCCGGGGTAGGGTGTTTGCCGTGCATGTGCAGACCTGGATTCGGTCCATTTCATTCCCCATCCCCATCAAGAGTGATCCCTGAAAGCAGAGCCGTGATCAGCCCTGAGGTGAGGCCCAAAATCCAAAAAGAATGAGTATCCCAATGATTTAGAAGAAAATGGATATTTTTTACAGAATTTTCACTGAGTTTGCTGTTGATTCTCAATAATTTGTTATTCATTTATTATCTGTTGTGCAGCAGATATTATCTGAAGGTATTGTGCCCAGCATCGACTTGCTGCTATTTAACATTATAGTAAAATGCAATAGGGTGACTGCAGTAAGTGGGAAGGATAGTTATTCTATAATAAACTGATTTTAGGAAATTTATTTTTTAACAGGAGATGTGGGACATGTGGATTTGGGATATGAATTCATTTGAAAAACCTCTCTGGGGGTAAGTGGATAGTTAATGACTTGAGGGCTCCCCTTCTCTTTACATTGCAGTTTGACCATACAGTTCTATTTATTTCAAAACTTAAGTTGACTGGACTTCTTAAAATGGCTTATGCTAAAATTGCATTTTAGTAATTTGAGAAATACAACCATCAAGCTTAGCTTGGTACTAATTAACACATTCATTTCTTATTATGGAGGACAAATTGAAGACTAAATGAAGACCAGGTTTAGAAAAAATAAGGTTCTTACTATGTAATGTTGATTTACTAAACAAACCCAATAGTCCTGTTAACTTGCAATCACTTGCAGAGCCTTTGTTCAAGATATTGGCATCAGAATTTAATTGTAGCACTCCAAAATTGGTCACCAGAATTCTCATTGCATTAGTATACATATGAAAGGTTCTTGGTTTCTTGTTCTTGTTCTTCTTTTTTTTTTTTCTTTTTTTGGGTCACACCCCGTGATGCTCAGGGGTTACTCCTGGCTGGGCTCTGGGATCATATGGAATGCCAGGGATCGAACCCAGGTCAGCCACGTGCAAGGTAAACGCCCTACCGCTGGACTATGGCTCCAGCCCCAGTTTGGGTTTCTTGCTTGAGCCAAGAAAGTGTGTTTAGAAATATTCTTTAGTATTTACTAAGTTTATGGTATGGTATATGAGTAGGTGTGCCTTCTCATTTAATGTGGTGTAATAGGTTAGGTATAGGTTTCTCACTTAGAGAAATAAAGAGGCCTGGGTTTGTGCAAAGAAAGTATCACCGCTAAAGTTATGTTACTAACAAGTGCTAAAATTGAAATTTGAATCCAGATTTTAATTTTAACATTCGATGTGATAGTCCCTCATTTGTTTTAATATATATTGGTGCTATTAGAGGATCTGAGCCCATCCTCCAGATTCAGGGAGGGAAGATTTATACAATTCAGCGTGCTAAAGTGTACAATTTATCAACAGAAAGATATAAAGCAGTATGTCAAAGAGGATGTTTATGGGGTGAAGTCTGGAATTGTCAGTGACAATCTTCCAAAAGTCTTTTAGTAGTCACATGGGAGGTTGTTAAATTCTTTAGCAGGAATTAAAACAACACTGATATTTTAGTATTGTCTGGTGGGGGAAATAAACAAGTGCTAAAATTTTTTGTTTTAGAGCTGACATCCTCTGTCTAAAACGTGTCAAAATTACAGGCTTCCAGAGAACCTGTGTTAAAAAGAAACTATATTGTTCGCATCATTTAGGCACAGTGAGCCACCCTTAGAGTTTATAGTAAATTTTACATCTTGTAGGGAGCTAATCAAGTTCCAAGTATCAACCAAGAGCCAATCTTGGAAATACACCTTTCTAAAGATAGGAACCTATGCCTTCTGTTTTAACTTTTATCCTGTGCGCTGACATTCATTTAAGGAGATTGTGATTTTGAACACTTCTAGAAAATAGTTGTTCTGATAGCAAACCAAACCATTGAATCAGCTGTGTGATTTCAGACTCCATGACTATATATTTCAGTGTAATTTGTGAGAGGACTCACTCAATTCAGTGTAATGTTCTACTCATGGCTAGGGTCTATAGCAAAGCATAGAACAGCAGGGAAAAGGTATCCAGAGGAATACTTGAGAGATCAGGCATTTAAAGACTGTCGTCAGCTGTCTCACAGACACAGTTTCTCTCCGTGAATGTAAACCATCTTCACTATGTCTTTGGCCAGGGAAGCACACGAATATTATAATCCAGAGTTTTTATAGGAAGCTGTCACGTAGACGCATTCCTGCCGTGTGACTATCCCTGGTAATGGAAACTTAGGACTGAACCAGATACCAGGTGCACATCATAAATCTTGAAGATTATTTTAAACATTACTGACAGTCTGGCATATGTCTTGACCCACTGCTTTTAACACCCTTAACCAGTTTAGTTCTCAGACCTTGGCTGGGGATCATTGGCGGTCTCCTTCCAGGCATACCCCCAGAGGGGCAAGAACTGGATAAAACAAGACCTGCTGTTAACTCTTCCCCGCATCTTGCATCAGACAGTGCTGCATTTGCTGAGTGTATTTTATAGGATGTGAATTTCTAAATTTAGAAAAAAATAGAAATAGCTGGCTTATTGAACTTAATCTGTGGTATTAAGTATGTGAGGTTTGTGAGTTCTTTCCCTTTTAGGGAGTTTGTGATGATTTCTCTGGATTTCTCATTTTTGCCATAATAATTTTATTCTATAGAGGCTTATGTTAAAAAAATGCAGAAATAAAACTTAACATTTAAATCATGATAGTAGAAAATTAACTTCATTGTATGACGGTCAGTTTTGTAGGAGACTTTCTTTTGAGGGCTGGAGCAGTAGTAACAGTGGGTAGCACACAGCCTACCCGGGTTCGATCCTGTACGGTCCCCGAGCACCACCAGGAGTAATTCCTGAGTACAGAGCCGGAAGTAACCCCTGAGCATTGCTGGGTATGACTCAAAAGGAACAACAACAACAAAAAGAGAGAGAGACTTTCATTTTGTTTTATTTGGGGACTAGTAGTGAAAGGGCAGGGACGTAGCTCAGAGGGTTGGAGCATGTGCTCTACGAAAAGGGCTCCACGTTTTGTCCCCTGCACCATGTCTCACGAGTCCCAGAGCCCCAAGGACCACCCAGGTCCACACACTGAACAGTCACACCTGCATAGCCGGACCAAGTATTGCTGCAGGGGGCCCCTGCACTCGAGCATCACTTGGTAGTTTCCCCACCTCCCCCAAAGTGTAGGAAAGGTAAGACTACTTTTACCATACATCAAGAATTACGAAGCTACAAGAAAGCATTGTTGCTGGGCCAGAGATAGTACAGCAGGGGAGGCAAATCGTACATTTGCCTTGTACACGGCCGGCCAGGGTTTGATCCCCAGCACCCCATATGGTCCCCTGTCAGGATTAATTGCTGATTGCAGAGCCAGGAGTAACCCTGAGCATTGCTGGCAGTGACCCCCACCCCACCCCAAAAAAAAGAAACCAATACTGTAGAGATCCGAACTATAGAATCCTAGAATCTTATCTTATGGAGAGTTAGAATTGGATGTCTTCAGGAGAGAAGAGGAACAGCCCATTACAAGTTTGGGAACAGTTGATTATCCACAGGGAGGAAATGACATGAAATTCTGCCTAAAGATAAAATGTAAAAGATAAAACTATAGAAGTTTTACACGTGGACTAGAGAGAGTACTAGCCCCCATATAGTCCTCTGAGTCCCTTCAGGAGTAATTCCAGGGGGCAAAGCCAGGTGTAACCCCTGAGCATTGCGTAAATGTGGCCCTACAACAAAATAAAAAGAGTAGAATGAGGGTCCAGAGAGAGCCTACAGACTTTACTGCACTTGCCTTGTATGCAGCCAACCCTGATTTGAGCCCTGGCCTCACAGAAGGTCTCCGACACCACCAAGAGTGACTAAAGCGGGGCCAGGAATAGCCCCTGATCACGGCCGGATGTGGCCCAACCGCCCGAGTCTCCTCTGAAAGAGCAGCACGAATGGCCAGGACCATGAGCAGCTATATGCAACATACAGAATTAGAGACCTCAGTTTTTTTTCACTTATAAACTGTTTAGAAATAGATAGTTGCTGTTGAGAACAATGAAACAAAATTAACTGGATGTACGTTCAGAATAGAAATTGCCTTTGAGTAGCTGGTGCAGAAGGGAAAGGGAACTTTGTATGTCATATTATTTTCCTTATATATGGTGAATATATGTGTGTTTATTTCTGCAGTGTTATTTTTTAAAACAAACTTTTGATGTCTGATGTATTTTTGTGAGTTGAGGCATTACATGACTTTTCAGTGAAGCAAGATAGGTTTTATTGAAACCTGTTTAGAAAGATATGAGAGGCAAGAGAGAAAGTCCACATTCGAGGAGAGAACACAGACTTCTTTAGATAGGAACTGGGCAAACAAAGAAACAAGCGAAGTGAGATACGTGTCCAGTGGAGCGCACAGGCGGAAAGAGCAAGCCTAAATGATATTTTTTTAAGTAGTCTGCAAAATTGCTTTCAAGTTACAGAGGGGAACCTCATCAGTCGACCAGCCATATTTAGTCCAGGTATTTAGATTATGTCCAGAACCCTATTCAAACTTTCTTAAGCCAGAAAGGTCATGGAATAGGATTCTTGGTTCTTCACAGAACTAGAGTCGGCAGCTTTTTTTTAATCTCTTTCTCTCTTTCTCTCTTTCTCTCTTCCTTCTCTCACATATTGTGGATTGTAATACATACTCTTAGAGGTTATCACGTGTATCTTTTTGCCTGTATTTAATGCTCAGTTCTAGGTGGGTAATAGCACTATCGACAGTTATTAGCACACTGTTCCCTTCTCTGTCTTACCTAACCTCTTAATCCCACATGTTTGTGATAATTTCCACCTTTGACAAGATCTCCTGATCATGTTTCGTCTGACCTTGGATATTGGTATGACAATATAAATATATATTATGTATTATATATATAATGTATTATATATTATATAACATATATAATGCATATAATGCATTATATATAATACATGTATAATATATTATATAATACACAATATATTTAATATAATATATTTATATTATATATTATGTAATATATAATATACATTTATATTATATATTTATGTCATACAAATAAATGCAGTCATTCTATATCTGTCTTTTTCCTTCCAGTTAATTTCACTCAATATGATCCTCTCCATGTCCATACTTTTATAGGCAAATTTCATAACTTCATTTTTCCTAACAGCTGCATAGTACTCCATTGTGTAGATGTACCAAGTTTCTTTATCCAGTCATCAATTCTCGGGCACTCTGGTTGCTTCCAGATTCTGGCTACTATGAATAGTGCTGCTATGAACATAAAAGTGACAATGGTGTTTCCTCTGTGTGTTTTTGGCTTCCTCGGGTATATTCCCAGGAGTGGTATGGCTGGGTCAAATGGGAGTTCAATTTCTAGTCTTTGGAGGAATGTCCATATTGTTTTCCCAAAAAGGCTGTACCAGTTGACATTCCCACCAACAATGGACGAGAGTCCCCTTTTCCCCACATCCACTCCAGCACTTGTTGTTGTTGTTGCTCTTTTGAATATGTGCCAGTCTCTGTGGTATCACTGTGTCACTCTCTTCCCGTTCATCATCGATTTGCTCGGGCGGGCACCAGTAACATCTCCATATGATCTGTCTCATGCAAGTAGAGCCCAAGGCACCTGCTTGCTCCAGGAACATAAAGAGCCTCAAACCATTCCATCAGGTCATGGGAATGAGGTATATAATTGTTACTGGTATCTGGCATATCAAATACCGACACGGGTAGCTTGCCAGGCTCTGCTGTGCGGGTAGCATACTCTTGTAGTCATCTCAAAATCCAGCATTTATTGATAAACCGCGCAAGCCGGGCTGTGATAGGCTGGTCTGCTGGGTGGAGTTCTGACGAGGGGGAAGTCCGGATGTGGAAAATGGAGGTCCTCATGGAGTGGGGGGTCGTCTGGCTTGTTGTGAGGCTCTGCTGGGGTGGCGGGCCAGGGATAGGATCCTGCCATCCCTCCCAGGCGCCTCGTGAGCCACTGGGCACAGTGAGAGCCAGTAGCAGCTCTGTCCCATGTCTGTCTCTGGACCAGTATACCTGGGCGGATTAAAAAGACTGCAGCAGGGGTGGATCTCAATGAGCCAGGCAGTGATAGGCTGGTCTGCTGGGTGGAGTTCTGACCGAGGGGAAGTCCGGATGTGGAAAATGGAGGTCCTCATGGACTGGGGGGTCGTCTGGCTTGTCTCTGTGGTATGAGATGATATCTCATTGTTGTTTTGATTTGCATCTCTCTGATGACTAATGATGATGAGCATTTTCATATGCTCTTTTGGCCATTCAGATTTCTTCTTTGTGGAAGTTTCTGTTCATTTCCCTCTCCCCATTTTTTTGATGGGTTTGAAAAGTTCTACCAGTGCCTGATATATCCTGGATATTAACCCCTTATCAGATGGGTATTGGGTGAATATTCTTTCCCACTCTGTGGACTGTCTTTGTATCTTGGTCACCGTTTCTTTTGAGGTGCAGATGCTCTTTAGTTTCATGTAGTCCCATATGTTTATCTTTGCTTTCAGTTGCTTCCGTTAGTGGTGTTTCATCTTTGAAGATGTCTTTAGCTTCAATGTCGTGGAGGGTTTTTCCTATATTTTCTTCAATGTGCTTTATGGATTCAGGTTTGATATTGAGATCTTTAATCCATTTTGATCTGATTTTTGTGTATGGTGTTGACAGAGGCCCAAATTCATTTTTTTCACATGGAGCTGCCCAGTTTCCCAGCACCATTTGTTGAAGAGGCTTTCCTTGCTCCATTTCACACTTTTTGCTCCTTTATTGAAGATTAATTGTTCATGTATTTGAGGCTGGTTGTCAGGATACCCAACTCTATTCCATAGGTCCATAGGTCTGTTTTTATTCCAATACCATGCTGTTTTAATTACCACTGCTTTGTAGTAGAGTTTGAATTTGGGAAAGGTAATACCTCCCATCTTCTTTTTCCCAAAGATTGCTTTAGCTATCTGTGGGGGTTTATTATTCCATATCAAATTTCAGGAATGATTGGTCAATTTCTTTGAAGAATGTCATGGGTATCCTTTAGGGATAGCATTGAATCTGTATAAAGCTCTAGGGAGTATTACCATTTTGACAATGTTGATTCTCCCAATCCATGAGCAGGCAATGTTTTTCCATTTCCTGTGTCCTCTTTTATTTCTTGAAGTAATGTTTTGTAGTTCTGTTTGTAGAGGTCATTTACATTCTTTGTCAAACTAATTCCTAGGTATTTGATTTTCTGTGGCACAATTGTGAATGGGATCATTTTCTTAATATCCCTTTCTTCTCTTTTGTTACTTGTATATAACAAATAACAAAAGTCACTGACTTTTGGGTACTGACTTTGTTCCTTTGTACCTTGCCACTCTACTATAGGTATTTATTGTTTCTAGGAGTTGTTTGGTAGGGAGTTTAGGGTTCTCTAGGTATAATATCATGTCATCTGCAAATAGTGATAGCCTGACTTTTTCCTTGCCTATCTTGATGCCCTTAATGTCCTTTTCTTCTCTAATTGCTATGGCAAGTACTTCCAGTACTATATTGAATAAAAGAGGTGAAAGTGGGCAACCTTGTCTTGTCCCTGATCTTAGGGGGAAGGCTTTTAGTTTTTGCCCATTGAGAATGATGCTCGTTGTGGGCTTTTGGTAGATGGCTTTGACTATATTGAGGAAGGTTCCTTCAATTACCATTTTCTGGAGGGTTTTAATCATGAATGGGTGCTGGGTCTTGTCAAATGCTTTGTCTGCTTCTATTGATAGGATCATATGTTTTTTTTTTCTTATTGATATGATGTATTATGTTGATTGACTTGCTAATGTTGATCCATCCTTGCATTCCCGGGATGAATCCTACTTGGTGATGATGTATGATCTTTTTGATGAGTCTTTGGATCCTGTTTGCTAGTATTTTGTTGAACATCTTAGCATCTGTGTTCATCAGGGAGATTGGTCTGTAGTTTTCTCTTTTTGGTGTGTTGTCTCTCCCTGCTTTGGGTATCAGCATGAGGTGTGCTTCATAGAAGCTATTTGGGAGTGTTTCTGTTTCTTCTATTTCCTGGAAGAGCTTGAAAAGGATTGGCAGTAGGTCCTCCTTAAAGATTTTAAATAATTCACTAGTGAATCCATCTGGACCTGGACTTTTGTGTTTGGGCAGACTTTTAATTACTGTTTCCATTTCTTGATGGTTATAGGCTTATCAGGTATTGGAGATCTTGTTTCAGCCATGGGAGGTTATAGGACTTCAGAAATTTATCCATTTCTTCCAGGTTCTCAGGTTTTGCGACATTCAGGTTCTCAAAGTAATCTCTGATGATCTTTTGGATTTCTGTGGTTTCTGTTGTGATGTTCCCCTTTTCATTTCTGATTCTGTTTATGTGGGTTCTCTCTTTCCCTGTCCTTACTAGTCTTGCAGTGGTTTGTCAATCTTGTTTATTTTTTCAAAGAACCAGCTCTTGGTTTCATTAATCCATTGTATTGTTTTTTTGGGTTTCCAACTCATTGATTTCCTCTCTAAGTTTTATTATTTCCTTCTTTCTGCCTGGGTTGGGTTCCTCTTGTTGGTCTTTTTCTAATAGTTTGAGCTGTAAAATCAAGTTATTTATGTGGGCCCTTTCTTTTCTGATGCATGCTTGCAAAGCTATGAACTTTCCCCTTAAAACTGCTTTTACTGTGTCCCACAAGTATATATATAAGTATTTTGCTGGCCCCTCTTTGGGTGCATATATGTTTAGTAGTGTAATTTCTTCCTGGTATACATATACCTTTATTAAGAAAAAAATTTTGCCTATTTTTAAAATTGTGTATCTTATCCATTAGTAATATATTTTTCTGTCCTTCAATAAAGCTTGATAATTTTCTCCATGTCTTATACCACCTACATTCTTAAACTTATCCCTGAATACCTTAGGATTTTATAGCTATTTTGAATATGATATATATTCTCTATCACTATATGTATGTACATGATTGATATTGTATGTTCATTTTATATTCAGCAACCTGGATGAAATCATGAGTCAGTTCTCATGATTTATCTGTAGGCTGTTTCAGAATTTCTGTGTAGAAATCAGGCTATCTGCAGAGGGTAATTTTGTGCCTTTTTTTTGTCCTATTCTTTTTCTTGTTTTATTGCTTATTCAGCACAGTGTCAAATTGAAGTCAGAATGATAGCTCACCTTATATAATGTTTCAGAAGTGCACTAGGGCATTTTGTGCGGGTAGAGACATAGTGCACAGGCTGGAGCACGTGCTCTGCTTGCAGAGTCTGTGTTCAGTCTCTGGCACATGTGCCCCCTCCCCAAACCAGCAGATACGGTCATTGTTCCACACCCACCAGTTCCATTGCAGAATATGTTTACTATAGATGAAAAATTTCCTTTCTAGTTCAAGTTTGCTGTTGAAGTTCTCTGTTGATATGTAATAGCATATTGCAAAACTTAATGGCTTTTGACCGGGTTCACTCCCCAGCATTCCATATGGTCGGTTCCCTGACCCAGATTAATTTCTGAATGCAGGGCCAGGGAGTGACTCCTGAGCATCGCCGAGTATTGTTGGAGAGCTACTGGGGTCCCCAACAGAATCAGGACAGAAGTTCTCTTCTACCTCCAAGGTTGCTGGGGAATGGATGAAAGCTCACGAGTCTGGCGCAGTTCCAAAAGGCTTTTAATAGTACAAAGGCTCTACCACCACAATCCAATATAATGAAAGAACTCTAGCTCTGGTCAGAACTTAGACCATACACAAGAACCCAAGTCTCCCACCAAAAGGAGATCCTACCAGAAAGGAGTCCTACCCAAAAAGGGGCAAGTGCCTCAGGTCAGTCCCCTTACCAGAGTAATCGTAACTGTTGAAAGAACCCTAAATAGCTTCTAGATAGTAGAAGAGTGTAGAAGGGTGGTGCTACACCCTATTACAGTTATAAACAAAGGATTACACCAAGGACTAATCCCTTCTTCTGAAATTATATCTTATGAAAAACACTGGGGAGAGAGAGAGAGAGAGAGAGAGAGAGAGAGAGAAAGGAGAGAGAGAAGGAGAGAGAGAGAGAGGGCTGGTACAAAATAATGCATCTTAATTTCATGGGCTTCATGTAATCTAGATGATACCCACAAGGTCCTTCTTATTTATTATCTGTACCAAGGTGATTCTGAGTATCTTGATCTCTGTATACTGAAAGGGTCACACTCGCCTGTGTGAGGGCAAACTGGTATGATCCTTCCTATAATCTTAAAGATAGTCTCAACGTAGCCAGGGTGGCAGTCTCCTGGTAAATTCTAACTGACCCACGCTGAGTGCAGTGGGTATAAAGAGGAGCTGTGCCCAATCTAGATAACATAGAAGTCTTAGTAGATAAGTCAGAAGTTATTCAGAGTCAAGGTGTCTTCTGTATTCAGAGTCAAGGTGCCACACCCTCTGTAAGGTTTACATAGAAGATAGATCTCATTACAATGAACCTTGGCTTAAGAACATATAACTATATTAAGCTGAGTGGCTAAAACAGCAAAGCCCCCAAGGTAGCTAAGCCTGTCATCCAACAGGGTTTGACCCAAAAAGTGCCTCCCCCAAAAAAAAAAAATGTGTTCGTTGTCATCAGGAAATCGCAAGTGAAACAGTGAGGTATCTCCTCACACCAGTGAGAATGGCACATATTAAAAAAAAGAGAAATGGTGGGTGTAGATGTGGAATGAGGGGCCGAAGCAATAGCACAGCGGGTAGGGCGTTGGCCTTGCAGGCCTCTGACTTGGGTTCGATCCCGGCATCCCATTTGGTCCCCGAGCACTGCCAGGAGTAGTTCCTGAGTGCATGGCCAAGAGTAACCCCTGAGCAACGTCGGGTGTGACCCAAAAAAGCAAAAAGAAAAAACGTAGAGTGAGGTGGGACACCACTGGTTTAGCCTCTTTGGAGAACAGTATGGAGATTTCTCAACGCAGTAATGAAGCAGCTTTCCTACAACCTGGTTAGGGGAGGGGCGGGGGACAAAAAAATTCAAGGCTTTAAACAGTTTCATTTTATTTTCTCTCCACATGTAGCACGTAGGCCCCACATAGCAGAATGGTATTCACGCAGCATCTTTTAGGATGTGGCAGTGACAATGCCATCTTCTTTGGCAGTCATCTGAAGGCTTGACTGACTTCTGCCGCCAATGGACTTTCACTTGGATGCCTGGCAAGATGGCGCTGGAGGCTTCAGTTCTCATTAGGCCGCTGAGTGGACATGGCACTGCCTCTCCAGAGTGGGATCTGAGAGCTAGGAGGAAGATGCAGTGTTTTATGACTATTCCTTCCCCCTCCCCAATATTTTTTTTTTGATAAGAGGAAAATACAAGAAAAGTTTAACCTAGAGTATACATGGGAGAGACCCAGTAACTCACCCATGTGGCAATATATGGTTGTTTGTGAGCACATACACCATCATTTTTGGCCATATTTTATTCGTTAGAAGCAAGTCACTAAGTCATTACTTCCTACAAAGTGTATGGAAACCAGGCTTCTGTCTGTATATCTGTCCTTCAGACCCCTCCTTTTAGCCCCAGACTTTCTGTGCGTAGCAGCTGAGGTTAATTACTGTCTCTTCTTGTTGCTTTGGGTGGGCATGGGGGCATCATACCCAGAAGTTCTGAGGGCTTAGTCCTGCCTCTGCTCTGGGTTCACTCCTGGAGATGTGTGGAGACCATACGAGGTGCTGGGGATCAAGTCAGGGTCCGCTGTGTGCCAGGCAGTTCCTGGCCTGCTGTACTGTGTCTCCCACTGTTAGCATCTCTTCATGAAGGCAGTTAAGGGAGCTCATACTCATCGTGTCCAAAATCCAGGCAAGTTAATATTTCCTCTTCCCATCGAAGATTGGTTTCTCTTAATGTTACATTTCAAGACTAACATTATTCTACATCCAGAATAGAAGTTAGGGTGTTTCCTCTTTCCCTTTCTAACCTAACCTTGAAATTCAGTAAGTTTGTCCTTTAATACCTCTTAGGTTTAGTCTATTTCAAATCCAACTTCATCTCACAGCCTAGTTCCCTTGTCTTTCATTCACAGTGACTTCTCAGCGTTGGCTTCTTCCTTCTGTAGCACATTAGTCTGTTTGAAGCGCTTGCTGTTCTCTTAAGAGCATGTCTTCCTCAGGGAAATCTTTTGATGAAGTCAGGTCTATTGTAGAATTCCATAGTCTTGTGTGCCTCCCTTCAAATCAGTTACCACAATTGAAATCCCGTGTTTATGTGACTGATGCTGCCTTTCCTGGACTAACCTTTAACTTCACAGAAGCAGGAAGTGTGTGTATTTGGTTCTCTTTCACATTCACTATATTTGAAACATTCCTGAAATATAAGTGTGGATTGAATGAAAGAGCCAGTGAATGAATACCATTGGTTATCGTTTCGATGGGATGTTATGCTAAATGAAATCACCTAGGCCCTCCTTAATAAACTAAAGGAAAACTTTTTTTGCTTTTTTTTTTTGGGGAGGGTCACACCCGGCGATGCTCAGGGACTACTCCTGGCTCTGCACTCAGGAATCACTCCTGGCGGTGCTCAGGGGAACATATGGGATGCCGGGATCGAACCCCTGCCGGCATGGGCCGGCTGCGTGCAAGGCAAGCGCCCTACCCGCTGGGCTATCGCCCCAGCCCAAGGAAAACTTTTTTATTTTTTATTTTTTCAGGCTTTAAGGGCAGAAATTCCAACTACAAATAAAATAGGAATCCTGTATCTCGTTCCTCCCCCTGTTGACTAACTGGACACCAGGTCTAGGAGCTTCAGCGCGTGTCTTGGGAGAGGGAGATGCACAGTAGTACACACCAGTCTCAAGCTTTAGAGCCAAGGGAATGAAACTTTCGTTTTCATTTTTTGATACTCAACAGTAGTTGAGAATCTTGTCTTGGAATTTCTAGAAAGCCTTGGATAGAACTATGAGGGGTTAGGAGAAAATAAAACCATGATTTTGAAGACTAGTATGACAGCACCTCTCAGCAGTTCTCACTGTATAGTCAGGCAGTGCTGGTTTGATGAAAGAAAGGATATAGGGAAAACATCGGGGAGCCCATAGAGATGGCAGAAATGATGATCTACAAGTGCACTTAATATCTTGGCATGTCGTTTCAGGTTACCAGCTAGCATTCTCATGAGGTGGGCAAGAACTATTTTATATTTTTCTTCTGCCATTCCCTTTCTTTGGTATCTGTCGCAGAGATGGGGAAGATGTCACACATGTGCTGTAGTACCTTCACTTGCGCGGAAGACTGTTCTGTTTAGTTGTGATGTCCAAACATAATGGATGTGCGCCAGGGACAGTGTGCCGTGGCAGGGTCCCGCAGAGCAGAGCACTCAGGGGAGATAACCCTGAGCCTGTTATTATATATATATCACTTGATCACTTGACATTCCGTTATTCATTGATTTGCTCAAGCGGGCGCCAGTAATATTTCCATTTGACCCTATCACATGCCAGTGTAGCCCAATGGCATCTGGCTTCCACAGAAATACAAAGAGCCTTCAAACCGTTTGTTCAGGGTCTTGACGAAGAAGTCTGACCATCTTGTAGGTGGGCAGCCACGTGATCTTTTGACATCCTGTGGGATCCAGTCGGTAACAGCTCTAGCCCAGCAGTCGTCTCCAAATCGCATTACATGTCCAGCCCATTTGATTTTCAATGCCTTGGCAAATGAGACAGCGTCCTTGACTCTGGAACAGCAACAAAGGTCGGATCTCTGGATTCCTTCTTTCACTTGAGTGAGGTGTGATATTCCAAGCATAGCTCTTTTGATTCCTCTTTGGGGAGACCTGAATAGCATTCTCATCCTGCTTTCACCTGCCCAGGTCTCTGAGGCATATGTTAATGCAAGGAGAACTGTGGAGTTGAAGAGATGTGCCCGGAGCTGGAGGTTCTTTGTCTTTTTAGCTATTTCTTCAATGCTTTTGAAGGCATTCCATGCCGCTCTCTTCCTCCTGAGCAGCTCAGGTTTTAGGTAGTTCATCATGTTGATTTCTTGACCTAGGTACACGTAACTGCTGCATTCAGAGATGTTTGTTCCATTGAGAGTGAATGGGGCCTCTGGAACTAGTTCATTTTTCATGAACATAGTTTTGCTGAGATTCAGCTGTAGACCTATCTTTCCACATTCTCAGTCAAAGTCAGCCAGCATTTGTGCCGCTTGGCTAATGTTTGGTGTTCTTAGAACGATGTCATCAACAAAGCGGAGGTGGTTTAGTTGCCGACCATCTATCTTCACTCCCATTCCTTCCCATTCTAATTGTCGCATGATGTTCTCAAGGGTGGCGCTGAAGAGTTTTGGTGAAATGGTATCACCCTGTCGAACCCCTTTTTTTAAATTTTTTTTTCCTTTTGAGTCACACTCGGCGATGCTCAGGGGTTACCTCCTGGCAGTGCTCAGGGGACCATATGGGATGCCAGGGATCGAACCTGGGCTGGCATGGGCCGCCTGCGTGCAAGGAAAACGCCCTACCCGCTGGGCTATCGCTCCAGCCCCGAACCCCTCTTTTCACATTGATGATCACTTCCTTGTAGAATGGTGAGATCCGGATGATGAATCCGTAATACAGCTCACGAAGGATTTTGATGTATTGGATTTGAACGCCCTGTTTGGCTAGGGCTTCAGTCTCTGACCGCCTTCAGTCTCCACAGAATCAAAGGCTTTCTTTAAATCAATAAACATGAGACAGAGTGGCATCCTGAGCTCCCTACACACTTCAATGAGCTTGGTTACCATGTGGATATGGTCGATTGTGCTGAATCCTTTTTGGAAGCCAGCTTGCTCGCATGGTTGCCCTTCATCTAATGTTCTGCCAATCCTGTTCAGGATGACTCGAGTGAACAGCTTGCAGATGACAGACAACAGGCAGATGGGGCGATAGTTGCCATATATATATATATATATATATATATATATATACACATATATATATATATATATATATATATATATACATACACACACACACACACATATATATTTTACAACAATTTCTACATCTGGTGTATAAGTTTGTTCTTCATAAAATTTTATGTGTATATTAAATTAATTTTACAATATCTAAATACATAAAGCACTGGTAGAACTTTACAAGAAAAAAATCCTACAGCCCCATCAAAAAATGGGGAGAAAAAATGAACAGGAACTTCCTCAGAGAAGAAATTTAAATGGCTGAAAGGCATCTGAAAACAATGCTCTTCATCACTAATGGTCAGGGAGATGCAACTCAAAGCAACAATGAGATATCTCACACCACAGAGACTAGCTCATGTCAGAACTTTGCTAATTAATTTTTCCCCTTTTTTCTAGGTTACAAACGTGATTTCTGATGAAACCAGATTGGAATAATTTTCATGATATTTGTAAATTTATATATATATATTTTAAAATTTTGCATTTGACTTAAAGTGCCATGAGAAAATTTGCATATTGCAAGGTGGTCCTGGCCACCTCCTTGATTTGGGTACTCTTGGACATGTTCCTGCTGCTCTACTTCAGCGAATGCAACAAATGTGATGAGAAAAAGGAGGCGAGGACTTCCGGCTGGAGACGGTGAGGACCATTTCATAGTATCCCTGTTTGTCACTCTTCAACCTCTGTTTATGACGGTTTTCACTGTTTGAATGATAATTCTTGTCTTTTGGGTTTTAATATATACACGACTAGTAATGTTTACAAAAGTCTTCTGGTGGGTTCTTCCAACAGTTTAGTACTGGGGGTGGAGAGTGAGTGCAGGGTGTGGAGGGGAGGGCAAAGAGCTAGCTGGAAGGACGGAGCACATGGCTTCCATGTGCAGGGCCCTGAGTTGAGTCTCGGCACGGAGGAGTGGCTCCAGCTCACTCTTCACCCCACACCTCCTCTTCTCACTGCTGGGGAGGGCTCTATAAAAATGTATTCCAGTTCAGATTTTGCGCTGATGTTAAATTTATTATTATTTTTGGCTTTTGGGTTACTCCAGGCAGTGTTTGGGGCATCTTATGGGATGCTGGGGATCAAACCTGGGTTGGCCGTATACAAGGCAAACACCCTCCCCACTGTACTGTCACTCCAGCCCTGGTGTTAAGTTTAGTTTTCTGCAAGTTACCTGGTGATACAGGAAATACTTTGTACAGATAATTCATACCATAATGCTGAGGCTAGTGTTAAAATTGCATTGTCAGATACCAAAAAGGTTACTTTTGCCTTCCCATGTCTATTGTAAGGAAAAAAGTCATTCTAGAGAGTGTGATCTGGAGAATCTTGTTAATAGCCCTAGCTAGCACTTTTTGGAAACAACTTTTAAAAAACTCAGCGTATAAAATAGGGGCTACAGTGAAAACAGAATGCTATAATATCTGGGTACAGAAAGAAACCCAGAAATGAAGGACCTACATTGGAATTGCTAACATATTTTGATAGCAGACACATATAACAATCAGTTTTAAACTCTTGGTGTTTCTGGGGCCGGGGCGATAGCACAGTGGGGAGGGCATTTGCCTTGCAAGCGACTGACCGAGGTTCAATCCCTGGCATTCCATATGGTCCCCCAAGCACCGCCAGGAGTAATTGCTGAGCCAAGAGCCAGGAATAACCCCTGAGCGCCGCCGGGTATGACCCAAAAAAGGCAAAATCAGTAAACTTGGTGTTTCAACCAACAAACTTTTTATTTTTAAACATAATATAAATGACTGCATCATGAACCAATAATTCAGCTTTTCTGGGTTCTGAAAGCTGTGATTAGTAAAAGAATGCTAATCTATACAGTTTTCTGTTTTTAGGAATTACATGTCAGTGACTACTCTTAATATGTTGTATTGGGTAAATAGACATACTTTTATAATGGCAACATTTTAGTTCCTTAAAATTTATAATTTTTGGTGTCTGCCTATTGTAATTTTTGAAGATGGGATTTATGACAAATTTATTCTCGAGAAATTTTTCTAAAATTCAGCTTGATAATATTAAACTCAAGTAATAACTGACTCCTTACCTTAAGTTTTCCACTTTATAAATTCATATAGATTAACTCTTAGTAAAAATATACTCTAAGGCCCTGCTTTGAAGGGTTATAAAATATTACCTCCTTAAAGAGCGTCTCTGTGTGTACAGAACCATTCCCATTATTATTCAAAGCCTTGGCTTCATGTTTGAAGATGTTAAAATAAAATATATTTTGGAATAGGCAAATTTAGTGCATGAAATTAGTGAAGTTGTAACTGTGATAAAATTGATTAGGAAAAATAAGTTCTAGTTTTCTGTTAGTATTTTCTTCAGGAAGGTATCATATACCTCTTACCTTTTTATTTTACTTCCATGATAAAGAAACAGATTTGAAGTTTTTAAGACTACAGTACATTTAAACGTATGTTGTGTGGTCTATATATTATCTTAGTTGTCAGCTTTCCTGTAGTTTTTTCGTAAATTTTTTTGAAACATAATACTTCCATACATTAACTTGTAAATGTAGCTTAACAGAAGTACTCAGTGTTTGTTCTCACATAAGAACATGGAATGACAGGTTTGTCACTCCCTTATCCAAGTTGATTTGATTCTTAGAAATCATCTCCATGTAAATTTAATGGCCAAGAACATATTTTTTTTTCAGTTTAGGAAATATCTTAAACCCAAATTTATCTGCTTCAGGGGAAACAAAAATTTCACCAAAATTGGTTTTAAGTAGAATACATGGGAAATTAATGCTCTATCTTTTTTTCTTTTAATATTGTAAATGCCTCAGTTGTAAACATTTATTCAGTAGCTATTGTGCATTTATCCAAGCCTCCTTGTGAAAGATAATGACTGTCTTCACTGTATCACTATTTTCCCGTATAGAGCAGGCATTTGTAACATCTCAATACGTCCTGTCACATGTGAGATAGCCCAAGGGCATCATCCTGCTCCAGGAACAAAGAGCCTCAAACCATTCCATCAGGTCATGGGAATAAGGTCTATAATTGTTAATGGTATTTGGCATGTCAAATACAACACAGGTAGTTTGCCAGGCTCTGCTGTGCAGGTGGGATACTCTAGTAGTCACCTCAAAACTTGAGCAATTATTGATGAACCGCGTGCCCACAAAGTGGCCATGCGAGCCAGGCTGTGATCAGCTCTTCTGCTGGGTGGAACTCTGAGGAGAGGGGAGTGCAGATGTGGAAAATGGCAGCCCTCATGGTGTGGGGGTTCCTCTGGCTACTTGTGAGGCTCTGCTAGGGTGGCGGGCCAGGACTAGAACCCACCATCCCTCCCGAACGCCTCATGATCAGCTGGGCACAGGGAGAGCAAGTAGCAGCTCTGCCCTGTGTGTGTGAGTCTCTGGATCGGCATGCCTGGGCTGGCCTTGAAAAAGACTGGTGCAGGGTGGGTCACTGATGAGCTCTTCTGCTGGGTGGAGCTCTGAGGTGAGGGGAGTCCAATGTGGAAAATGGCGGGCTGTGATCAGCTCTTCTGCTGGGTGGAGCTCTGAGGAGAGGGGAACCAGATGTGGAAAATGGCGGGCTGTGATCAGCTCTTCTGCTGGGTGGAGCTCTGAGGCGAGGGAGTCCAATGTGGAAAATGGCGGGCTGTGATCAGCTCTTCTGCTGGGTGGAGCTCTGAGGAGAGGGGAGTCCAGATGTGGAAAATGGTGGCCCTAATGGTGTGGGGATTCCTCTGGCTTCTTGCGAGGCTCTGCTGGGGTGGCGGGCCAGGGCTAGAACCCACCATCTCTCCTGGATGCCTCGTGATCAGCAGGGTACAGCTGATAAAGATAATAGTCCGTTTTGTTCTTTTTCTTTTTTTAACAATTACAAAATGTTCATATTTTGGTTTGGGCCATACAGTGTCCCCGCACCCATCCCTCCACCAGTGCCCATTTCCCACCACCAATGTCCCTGATTCCCTCCCCCCTCCCCCAGCCTGCCTCTATGGCAGGTTCTCTCTTCTTTCTTTCTTTCTCTTTCTCTCTTCCTTCTCTTACATATTGTGGATTGTAATACATAGAGGTTATCATTTGTATCTTTTTGCCTGTATTTAATGCTCAGTTCTGTGTGGTAATAGCACTTTTGACAATTATTGGCACACTGTTCCCTTCTCTGTCTTACCTTAACCTCTGACTCCCACACGTTTGTGGTAATTTCCACCTTTGACAAGACCTCCTGATCCACGTTTGCCTGACCTTGGATATTGGTATCATAATATGTATGTAGTATATATGTTATATATATATACATATATATACAGCTATATATATTAATGTATATATACCATGCAAATAAATGCAGTCATTCTATATCTGTCTCTCCTTCTGGCTAATTTCACTCAACATGATCCTCTCCATGTCCATCCATTTATAGGCAAATTTCATAACTTCATTTTTCCTAACAGCTGCATAGTATTCCATTGTGTAGATATACCAAAGTTTCTTTATCCAGTCATCAGTTCTTGGGCACTCTGGTTGTTTCCAGATTCTGGCTATTGTGAATAGTGCTGCTATGAACATAAAAGTAGGGATGGTGTTTCTGCTGTGTGTTTTTGGCTTCCCAGGGTATATTCCCAGGAGTGGTATGGCTGGGTCAAATGGGAGTTCAATTTCTAGTCTTTGGAGGAATGTCCATATTGTTTTCCAAAAAGGCTGTACCGGTCGACATTCCCACCAACAATGGATGAGAGTCCCCTTTTCCCCGCATCCACGCCAGCACTTGTTGTTCTTGCTCTTTTGGATATGTGCCAGTCTCTGTGGTGTGAGATGATATCTCATTGTTGTTTTGATTTGCATCTCTCCGATGACTAATGATGATGAGCATTTTTTCATATGTCTTTTGGCCATTCGAACTTCTTCCTTGTTGAAGTTTCTGTTCATTTCTTCTCCCCATTTTTTGATGGGGTTGGCTGTTTTCTTCTTGTAAAGTTCTACCAGTGCCTGATATATCCTGGATATTAACCCCTTATCAGATGGGTATTGGGTGAATATTCTTTCCCATTCTGTGGACTGTCTTTGTATCTTGGTCATTGTTTCTTTTGAGGTGCAGAAGCTTTTTAGCTTCATGTAGTCCCATATGTTTATTTATCTTCTAGTTGTTTTGTTAGTGGTGTTTCTTCTTTGAAGATGCCCTTAGCTTCAATGTCGTGGAGGGTTTTTCCTATATTTTCTTCGATGTACTTTATGGATTCAGGTCTGATATTGAGATCTTTAATCCATTTTTATCTGATTTTTGTGCATGGTGTTAGACAGAGGTCCAAATTCATTTTTTTAACATGTAGCTGCCCAGTTTTCCCAGCACCACTTGTTGAAGAGGCTTTCCTTGCTCCATTTCGTACTTTTTGCTCCTTTATCGAAGATTAATTGTTCATGTATTTGAGGCTGGTTGTCAGGATACTCAACTCTATTCCATAGGTCCACAGGTCTGTTTTTATTCCAATACCATGCTGTTTTAATTACCACTGCTTTGTAGTAGAGTTTGAAGTTGGGAAAGGTGATGCCTCCCATCTTCTTTTTCCCAAGGATTGCTTTAGCTATCCGTGGGGTTTATTATTCCATACAAATTTCAGGAGTGTTTGGTCAATTTCTTTGAAGAATGTCATGGGTATCCTTATAGGGATGGCATTGAATCTGTATAAAGCTCTAGGGAGTATTACCATTTTGACAACGTTGATTCTCCCGATCCATGAGCAGGGAATGTGTTTCCACTTCCTTGTGTCCTCTTTTATTTCTTGAAGTAATGTTTTGTAGTTCTCTTTGTTAGAGGTCCTTTACTTTCTTCGTCAAGCTGATTCCTAGGTATTTGATTTTCTGTGGCACAATTGTGAATGGGATCATTTTCTTAATATCCCTTTCTTCTCTTTCGTTATTTGTATATAGGAAAGCCACCGACTTTTGGGTATTGATTTTGTACCCTGCCACTCTATTTTAGTACTTCTGTTTCTATGAGCTTTTTGGTGAGAGTGTAGGGTTCTCTAGGTATAATTCATGTCATCTGCAAATAGTGATAGCTTGACTTCTTCCTTGCCTATCTGGATGCCCTTAATGTCCTTTTCTTCTCTGATTGCTATGGCAAGTACTTCCAGTACTATATTGAATAGAAGTGGTGAGAGTGGGCAACCTTGTCTTGTCCCTGATCTTTGGGGGGAAGGCTTTCAATTTTTCCCCATTGAGAATGATACTCACTGTGGGCTTTTGGTAGATGGCTTTGACTATATTGAGGAAGGTTCCTTCAATTCCCATTTTTGGAGGGTTTTAATCATGAACGGGTGCTGGATCTTGTCAAATGCTTTCTCTGCATCTATTGATAGGATCATATGGTTTTTTTTTTTTTCTTATTGATATGATGTATTATGTTGATTGACTTGAAAATGTTGAACCATCCTTGCATTCCCGGGATGAATCCTACTTGGTCATGATGTATAATCTTTTTGATGAGTCTTTGGATTCTGTTTGCTAGTATTTTGTTGAAGATCTTAGCATCTGTGTTCATCAGGGAGATTGGTCTGTAGTTTTCTTTCTTTGTGTTGTCTCTCCCTGCTTTGGGTATCAGGGTGATATGTGCCTCGTAGAAGCTGTTTGGGAGTGTTTCTGTTTCTTCTATTTCCTGGAAGAGCTTGAAAAGGACTGGCAGTAGGTCCTCCTTAAAGGTTTGGTAGAATTCACTAGTGAATCCATCTGGACCTGGGCTTTTGTGTTTGGGCAGACTTTTAATTACTGTTTCAATTTCCTCGATGGTGATAGGCTTATTCAGGTATTGCAGGATGTCTTCTTGTTTCAGCCGTGGGAGGTTATAGGACTTCAGGAATTTATCCATTTCTTCCAGGTTTCATTTTCAAAGTAATCTCTGATGATCTTTTGGATTTCTGTGGTTTCTGTTGTGATGTCCCCCTTTTCATTTCTGATTCTGTTTATTTGGGTTCTCTCTTTCCCTGTCCTTACAAGTCTTGCCAGTGGTTTGTCGATCTTGTTTATTTTTTCAAAGAACCAGCTCTTGGTTTCATTAATCTTTTGGATTGTTTTTTGGGTTTCCAGCTCATTGATTTCCTCTCTATTTTATTTATTTCCTTCTTTCTGCCTGGGTTGGGCTCCTTTTTGTTGGTCTTTTTTCTAATATTTTGAGCTGTGAAGTCAGGTTATTTATGTGGGCCCTTTCTTCTTTCCTGATGAATGCTTGCAGAGCTATGAACTTTCCTCTTAACACTGCTTTTGCTGTGTCCCACAAGTTCTGATAGTTTGTGTCTTCATTTTCATTTGTTTCCAGGAATCTTTGGATTTCCTCTTTGATTTCTTCTATGACCCACTGGTTGTTCAGCAGTGAGCTGTTCAGTTTCCAGGTGTTTGGTTTGACTCCCTGTTTCTGTGTGTGGTTAACTTCCATTTTCAGTGCATCATGGTCTGTAAAAATAGTTGACACAATTTCTATCTTTTTTATTTTATTGAGGTATGCTTTGTGGCTCAGCATGTGGTCTATCTTGGAGAATGTTCCATGTGCACTGGAAAAAATGTGTATTCAGCTTTTTTTGGGGATGAAAAGCCCTGTATATATCAACCAGCCCTCTTTCTTCCATTTCTTCCTTCAGGGCCAGTATTTCCTTGGTGAGTTTCAGTCTTGTCGATCTATCAAGAGTTGATAAAGCAGTGTTGAAGTCTCCAACTACTATTGTGTTACTGTCAATGTCTTCTTTGAAGTCTATTAGCAGTTGTTTTAAGTATTTTGCTGGCCCCTCATTGGGTGCATATATGTTTAGGAGTGTAATTTCTTCCTGGTATACATATCCCTTAATTATTAAGAAATGGCCTTCACTGTCCCTTCTAACCTTTTTTAGCCTGAAGTCTATGTTGTCAGATACTAGTATGGCCACACCGGCCTTTTTGGAGGAGTTGTTTGCGTGGAGAATTGTCTTCCAGCCTTTGACTTTGAGTCTGTGTTTGCTCTGATTATTCAGATGTGTTTCTTGTAGGCAGCAGAATGTTGGATTCAGTTTTTTAATCCATTTTGCCACTCTGTGTCTCTTAATTGGTGCATTTAGGCCATTGACATTGAGAGAGATTATTGTCATAGGATTTTGTGCCATCTTTTTTGAATAAGTTTGTTGTGCTTTTAGGGTTTGTCTTATCTTACAGCAGCTCCTTCAGTCCTTTTTAAAGTTGGTTTTGAGTCTATGAAGTTCTTGAGCTGTTGCTTATCTATGAAGTTGTGTATCTTTCCTTCAAATCTGAATGTGAGTCTGGCCAGGTAAAGAATTCTTGGTGAGGCCTTCATTTCGTTGAGTCTTTTCACAGATATCCCACCATTGTCTTCGGGCTCAGAGTGTTTCCTCTGAAAAATCTGCTGTAAATCTTAGGGATTTTCCTTTGTATGTGATTTCCTTCTTTGATCTTGCTGCTTTCAGTATTCTATCTCTATCTATGGTTCTTGTCATTTTTATTAGGATATGTCTTGGAGTATTCTTATTTGGGTTTCTTTTTAGATGGTACCCTTTGGGCCTCCTGAATCTGGGAGCAAGCACTCTTTAGTTCTGGGAACTTCTCAGCAATGATTGCTTTGATAGTTGCTTCTTCATCAGGGTTTTCTTCTTGTCCCTCTGGGACTCCAATGATCCTTATGTTATTCCTTTTGGCTTCATCTCGATTATCTCTTGTTGTCTGTTCATTTACTGTGAGTCTTTTTTTCCATCTTCTGCTGTTGCCGAGAAAGTCTCTGCACCTCATCTTGGAGCTCACTGATTCTGTCCTCAGCGGCTGTTACTCTGCTGCGAAGGCCTTCCAGTGAGTTTTTCATTTCCCCACCTCATTTTTAATGTCTGTTATTTCTGCTTGCATTTTCATTTCCATTTTCCTCACTTCTGCTTTCATGTCCTCTTGCATTTTATTGGCTCTGTGTTCCATTGCTTCCTTGAGCTCCTTATGCATCCTTAACAGCTCCCTTCGAAATTGCTTATCGGAGAGGTCATACAGCTCATCATTATTGCTTGGCTCATCTTGGCAGGTGGCTTCGCTCATGGAGCTTGATGGAATTCTGCATTGCTTTACCATTATGACCGTTATAGGTTGCAACTTGAGTGTACTGGGCACTGTGTCTGGGCAGTACAGTGGGGGTTGTTGATGGTTGTTCACCGATTTTGAGGGATGTGGGGAGTACTGTGGCAAATGTACCCTAGTACTACTATAGAGGATATTGGAAAGCAAACTACTCGCACGGACTCAAAACTAGGTTTTTGAATTTTGGGGTGTGAAACCTGGGGTAGAGGGGCCTGGAGTAAAGCGGCCGAGATCAGGGGATGGTGCGGGAGGGGGCGGAGTCCTGGTCTGCGGAAGTTGGCACTCCGGCAGTCAGGTTTTAGGTCCTCCTCCTGCCCGGAGGCTGGTGATGAGGAGTGGGCCGAAAGGTTTCGCACGCACCTCCCGTTTTATTCTTAATGCTGTTAAAATTTCAGAGTTGGAGTATTATAGTAGAGTTCGTAGGTCATGTTGTAGTTACATAATTTCACTTCTCCCCAGCACCCATTGTTGCTGAGATGATTGGAGAGTTGCATACATGCCTGACTGTTTTGCTTTGCATTTCCTG
Source organism: Cryptotis parvus (assembly GCA_021461705.1). Classification (NCBI taxonomy): domain Eukaryota; kingdom Metazoa; phylum Chordata; class Mammalia; order Eulipotyphla; family Soricidae; genus Cryptotis; species Cryptotis parvus. The sequence continues at coordinate 142,479 of JAJIBD010003081.1, forward strand.
TTGTGTTTGCATGCTAGACCACAGAATTTGGGGCGGGGGACCCTCCTTTAGTTTTGGTGCTCATTCATGTTCTTGTATTGCTAGCTGGAGGATACTAGTATGTCTCCTCAAGTAAAATAGTTTGCTAGCATACTTTAGTCTCATTCTCTTGGCTCTCAAGCTATAGACTGCTGTGTATAGTATGCTGCGTGTCTCCCTCTCCCAGGGACAGTACTCTTGAGCACCTACAGCTGGATCATTAACTTGCTGTCATACTGACCCAGAAGAGGTACAGAATATTCATTTGTAGTCGAAATTTCTCTCCGCAAGCATTTTTGCTTATTACTTTAAAGTGTCAAAGCCAGAATTTTGATTTATGATGGGATAAGGTTTTTGGTTTTCTGGTTTGACAATATCTTACAAGCAATCAGGTTTATACTTGATAGTATTTATAGTAATAACTCAGTTTTTTCTTCATGTTTTCTACCACCTGAACAAAATTTCAGACATAAAAGTGAGAAATTAAAAACTAAACCTCTCATAAACCCACCATCCGGTTTCAACAACTGTAAACTTAAGAGTAGTCTTATAATGTGGATACTTTCCCACCTCCTCCTTTTTTGGTTATCATTGAAGAAGGAAATGGGAGGAGAATTCCCCAAAACAAGAACGCATGTAACACACTGAAGTCAGATAATGAGTTTAAAGGATGCTCGGGTGGGGCAGGTAAGGGGTGCAGTAACTAGGAGGTTGGTCTTAAACGTTAGATTCAGTTCCATCTCACTTCCATGTAGACAAGCTGGATTCCTAGAGACCATGAGATGTAATGAAGACTGCTCTTTAGGGGGCTACCATGGTAATAATATATGGGATGTGAGTGTGATGGTGGAAAAGTATTCAGGTGAGTTAGTAGGTTTTGCATCAGGACACAGATGTGGAAGGGTCCTAGGAGGACTAGGCTAGTGGATTAAGGTTGGCTGAGAAATGACTCGGTTGCAGAGGGTACAGTTAAAATTCAGATGTTATTATACAGAATCATGAATGTATTACTACAAAATTAAGGTTGCTTTTCTCTTGTTCTCAGTACTAGAGCCGATACAGAAACCTCATGAAGGTCCTGGAGAAATGGGGAAACCAGTTGTGATTCCTAAGGAAGATCAAGAAAAAATGAAAGAGATGTTTAAAATCAATCAATTCAATTTAATGGCAAGTGAGATGATTGCACTCAACAGATCATTACCAGATGTTAGATTAGAAGGGTAAGTACCTAGAATGGTGCTGTAGCTTTTTTTTTTTATTTATAAACCTTTACCCATTATAACATATTATCTATAATACTGTGCTAAAGAGTTCAACGAATTTTACCCAAGTTATATAGCCAAGAGACAATCAATACAAAGACTTGGTCTGAAGTGAATCTGCATTGCTGGGGTTCCCTAGCTCCCTCTATTTAGTTTCTCTTTTCCCTACTAAGCAAACTCATTTCTTTAGGGCAATTTTCAGGGTTCATTATTACTGGCCACTTTTATTCCTTACTAAGTTTTTTTATACTCCAAGTATTTAAAAAAAAAAGATCCCATCATTTAGAATTTGTCTTACTCCCTCTGACTCAATTTGCTCAGCATGAACTCTCCGTTCCTTCTACGTGAGCAGCAAATTACAGGATTTTACTTTTCCTTAGGGCAGAATAGTATTCTTTTGTGTGTAGATAGTACAATTTCTTTATCCACTGTCTATTCTTGGGTACCTGGGTCATTTTAGTATTCCAGTGCTTGTGTTTGCAGAGCACAATTTCTTTATCCAATAATCTGTTCTCAGGCACTTGGGTCGTTTCCATATCTCTGCTATTCTGAATAATGCTACAGTGAATATTGGAATGCGTATATCTGTTCGGATTAATGTGTCTTTGCTCTTGGAGTCGCTGCCAAGAAGTGAAATCTCTCAGTTAAATGGAAGCTCAATTCTTAATTTTTGAGCAGTCTCTGTATGGCTTGCTTAGAGTTTGAACTAGAGACAACATTCCCACCAGCAGTGGATAAAGGTTCTCCAGCCCAGCTGCATTGTCCGTCTTTTGATGTATGCCATTCTTTCGGGTGTGAAGTTGCACCTCACCTGCTTCCCTGATACGTGATGAATAGAACTTTGTCTTTGAGGGAATGTTTGTTCACCTCTTAGTCCCCATTTTTTTGATGGAGATTTTAAGTTTTATGAGTGCTTAATAAATCTTGAATATTGACCCTTTGACAGATGGATATTTTCTTCTATTCTTTGGAGTGTCTTAATTATAGTTTTTTCCCCCTTGCAGTGCAGAAACTTCCTTTTATTTTTTGTATTTCTAGCTAGTGGTATTGAGTCATTTAAGAGGCCTCAAAAAGTCAATGTGTTGGAGAGTCCTGCCTATGTTTTCCTTGATATAATTCCTAAACCCAATTTTAACATCAAGGTCTGATTCAATTTCAATTAACTTTTGGGTATTTTGTTTGACATTGGATATGAGGTGAGGTGGGGATCGAGTTTATTTGGCCTGTGGCTTACCAGTTTTCCCAGTACCATTTATATTTTTGAATGATGTGGAGTTGGGAGTGGGGGCCGGGAGGAAGAGGATTAGGCTATAATCAGCCATACTAAGGGGGTATTCCTGGCTCAGAGTGACCCATGGTGGTACTCAAGGGATCCTGTATGGTGCCAGGGGTCAAACTCGGTCCAGCTACATGCAAACAAGTACCTAACCTTCAGTACTATCTCTGTTTCCCCAGCACTGCACTTACTGTAGAGGCTCTCCTTGCCCTGCTTCATGTTCCTAGTTCCTTTGTCATAGATTAGCTATTCATACATCCAAGGTTTTCACTGGGTTGCCTAACATGGGAGATTGAATACTTGCATCATGGCACCAGGGATCATATACACCAAGATCACAATTATAATATGGGGTGTATCTCAGCAGCCTCACTCCTCCAAGGCAGGTGCTCTACCACTAAGCCACTATTGGGCCTCCTTGGCTATTCTTTTTAATGCTGTTTTGTTCAGGTCTCTTTTCTCCCATCAGGTAAGTTCCTATAAATTATTTTAAGGAACCCGTGGCATATAAACAATGCCTATCTGGGGCCGGGAGCGATAGCCCAGCGGGTAGGGCGTTTGCCTTGCCGTGGCCGGCCTCTGCCGGCCTGGGTTCGATCCCGGCATCCCATATGGTCCCCGAGCACCGCCAGGAGTAATTCCTGAGTGCAGAGCCAGGAGTAACCCCTGAGCATTGCCGGGTGTGACCCAAAAAGCAAAAAAAAAACAATGCCTATCTATAAGTGTTAGTTTTTCAGCTGCTTTCAATGATCTTGAAACCCAATCTAAGCAGATTGGGCTCTAAGGCTATATATATTTCAGTTAAAGAAATTTTTGTAAATAAAGCGTCTTTACCAATACATGAGTACTTTTGGTACTTCTAAGTTTTAAAAAATTAGGGAACTCCTAGAAATCCAGAGAAAAGGAGTTTGTGTTTTGAAGGTTACAGTTTCTCTAGAGGCAGTAAATCTGTCAGCTGACTCAAGAAAGACATTTTAAAAATAGGCGGTGTGGGGTGTGTCAGAGATTTGGGCACTTGCCCTGCTCATGACTGACCTGAATTAGATACTCAGCACCCCAAATGGTCCCCCAACAAAAGGGACTCTCATCCATTGTTGGTGGGAATGTCGACTAGTACAGCCTTTTGGAAAACAATATGGACATTCCTCCAAAGACTCAAAGACATTCCTCCAAAGAAATTGAGCCCCCCATTTGACCAGCCATACCTCTCCTGGGAATAGACCCTGGGAAGCCAAAAACACGCAGCGGAAACACCATCCCTAATGTTATGTTCATAGCAGCATTATTCACAATAGCCAGAATCTGGAAACAACCAGAGTGCCCGAGAATCAATGACTGGATAAAGAAACTTTGGTACATCTACACAGTGGAATATGTCAGAATGGAAGCTGTCAGAAAAACTGAAGTTAGGAAATTTGCTATAAATGGATGAACATGGAGAGGATCATGTTGAGTGAAATTAGCCAGAAAGAGAGAGAGAGAATGACTGCATGAATATTATTTGCATGATATAAATACATATATATATATGTGCATATTATGATACCAATATCCAAGATCAGGCAAAACATGGAACAGGAGGTCTTGTCAAAAGTAGAAATTATCACAAACATGTGGGAGTCAGTGGCTAGGTAAGACAGAGAATGGAACAGTGTGCTAATAATTGTTGAAAGTGCTGATACCAACCTAGAACTGAGCATTAAATACAGGCAAAAAGATACACATGACAACCTCTTAATGTATGTATTATAATCCACAATGTGGAAGGGAAGGAAAAGAGAAAGAGAGAGAGAAAGAAATTAAGAACCTGCCACAGAGGCAGGCTAGGGAGGGAACCGGGGACTTTGGTGGTGGGAAATGGGCACTGGTGGAGGGATGGGTGCTGGAACACTGTATGGGCGAAACCCAAATATGAACATCTTATGAACATCTTTGTAACTCTATATCTCACAGTGGTATAATAAAATATTTAAAAAGATGGTCCCCCAAGCCTGCCAGATGTGAACCAACCCCTCCATCCCAAATAAATGAAAAAGATAATTATTTCAAACTTTCAAAAAGCAAGCTAAAAGATAATAGCTTGGTATATTTTAAAGACAAAGAGATATATGGGATATAAAATAACTACAAAAATAATTACCTACAGAATAAAAAAACTACAGAATTAAAGAACAAAATACTTTCTTTGGGTAGAATACAAAATAAGCTGAAGTTTTATGTTCTAACATTAAAATAAGATTATTTACATAGTTTTTATAGTTGAGTTTCTGGTCTACAATATTCCAACGCCATCATACCACCATCGCTGACTTCACCTCCACCAGTGTCTCTGGTTCCTCCGCACCCCCAGCCTGCCACCTTGACAGAAACATTTTTATCTTTAGTTGTTCGTTTGTAAGTCTCCTGCTTACCGAATTGTTGACTCTGTGGTTTGGATATATACATACGTTACCCCTCTATACCACAGATACACCCCAGGCTTCTGATCCATTTACCTACCATCCGTTTCTGCTTCTCACCATCTTGATTTCTTTCCTTTCCTGTCTTCTTTTCTATAACTTGCACTGTCTCCTCCTGTTAGTCTGTATATACTGTGCATTAGTCTATACATACGGGTTAGTCTGTATACACTGTGCATTAGTCTATACAGACGGGTTAGTCTGTATACACTGTGCATTAGTCTATACATACGGGTTAGTCTGTATACACTGTGCATTAGTCTATACATACGGGTTAGTCTGTATACACTGTGCATTAGTCTATACATACGGGTTAGTCTGTATACACTGTGCATTAGTCTATACATACGGGTTAGTCTGTATATACTGTGCATTAGTCTATACATACGGGTTAGTCTGTATACACTGTGCATTAGTCTATACATACGGGTTAGTCTGTATACACTGTGCATTAGTCTATACATACGGGTTAGTCTGTATACACTGTGCATTAGTCTATACATACGGGTTAGTCTGTATACACTGTGCATTAGTCTATACAGACGGGTTAGTCTGTATATACTGTGCATTAGTCTATACATACGGGTTAGTCTGTATACACTGTGCATTAGTCTATACGTGACGGGTTAGTCTGTATACACTGTGCATTAGTCTATACATACGGGTTAGTCTGCATACACTGTGCATTAGTCTATACGCACGGGTTAGTCTGTATACACTGTGCATTAGTCTATACGCACGGGTAGGTGAAAGCATCTCATATTTGTCCTCCTTCTGATGTCCTTCACTAAAGTTTTAGCTTTTAAATTGAAGCTTTACTGGTTGTCAAGGAGTAGTTAAAAATACCAAATACTGGGGATGGCCTGGATTCATTTTCTGGCACCCCATATGGTCCCCCTGAGCTCTGCCAGGAGTGATTTTTTTTTTTTTTTTTTTGGGTCACACCCGGCAATGCTCAGGGGTTACTCCTGGCTCTGCACTCAGGAATTACTCCCGGCACTGCTTGGGGGACCATATGGGATGCCGGGGATCGAACCCCGGTCCGCCGTGCAAGGCAAACGCCCTACTCGCTGGACCACTGTTAGGTGTGGCCTCCCCCAAAAAAAGCTTTATTTTAAAGTGAAAATGAAATGCTTCAAAGTGGAAATCACAGTGAAGTTCCCTATAACACAACAGATACTTAGATCATAGAAAACATTCTCACACATCAAGGAGAAAGATTCAGAGGGGCAGAGCCGTAACACAGCGGGTAGGGCGTTTGCCTTGCACGCGCCAACCCAGTTTCAATCCCCAGCATCCCATATGGTCCCCCGAAGCACCGCCAGGAGTAATTCCTGAGTGCAGAGCCAGGAGTAACCCCTGAGCATTGCCGGGTGTGACCCAAAAAGCAAAAAAAAAATTGGTGAGAGACTTCAGTCTTATATCACAAGAGATTATCCAAATGACTAGTAAACAAAGTACAAGATGCTCACTCTCATCAATAATGATAAACATACAGTATTGTGAAATACTAGTTATACTCTCACATAGAAAGACATGCCATTATCTACTAAAACAGCGTCATGATCCTACAGATCTGTTCCCAGATATATCTAAACAGAAACGCAAAGACAGAGGTATTCATCACAGTGCTATGTGCACCAGCCCCAGTCTGAAAACAGTGTAAAATGTGTATTTATCCAAGGGGCATGACAGCGGTGGGAGTGAGAGCAGCAATTACATGCGTTGACATGGATGAATGCATATCATTATCTGAGCAAAACAGCCGTATGAGAATATAAATAAAACTCTTTCTGGGAAGATCAAAACCAGGCATAAACCAGACTTAAACGTTATGACTGTTACTAATCACTCTGGGCAGGAAAGAAACAGTTGCAGCAAGATGCGTTTATGGGATATGCTGACTTATGTTCTGTTTCTCCACCTGAGTCATGATTACATGGGCGTCGCTATGTGAGAAGTCATTCAGCTCCAAATTTGTTTTGTGCACTGTGTCATATACTTCATAATAAAATCAGCTGAGAAAAAATGGGAGGAACAGGTGGGAAGTGATGCAGCAGAGATGGCTAGTGTAGCATTGCTCTGGAGGTGTAATTGGTTTTTTGGTGTTTTTGAAGAGAGAACCAGGGATAAGGAATCAGCTGAGAAGAATGCTGTCAAGGAAGACCCTTTTTAAAATGTCCCTTTGTGGCAGGTGTTAAAAGACCACCTGAAGTAGCACTTTGGTCATCTGGGCGACACTCTCCTGTGCTCAGCCCAGCGGTGTTGGCATACTTCTTTCGTTTAAAGATAGAATATGCTACAGTGTGATTGTGAGTTGATAGGGATGATCACATTGAGGGTAAGTTAGAAATTTTTCTGTTCAGGATCAGTGACCTTGAATAGGTGAGAAGGAATATGGGTGTTTTTAAAAAGTAACAGAGATAAAATAGGAACTTTATAGTGAAGTAAAGCATGATTATTAAGATCTCTGATGGTTTTTAGTTTTTATTTTTATTTTTTCAGTGAAATTGGAAAGAAGCTTAATGGCAGTGAGTAGATAGTGGAAATCTTTAGCCCTGTGAGTTAGGTAGAAGGAGTTGACAAGGAAGTGCTGTATGAAATACTGGATATTGCCGAAAGCCTACTTGAGGTTTATGGTTAGAAATTAAATTTGAGCCCATCGGTATGCTGATAGATTTTCTTTAGCTGTGGTCAGCTGCTCTAGTTCACATACATAACCGAGGAGAGTTGGGTTTTGCCAGTTCAATCCGACAGAGGATTAGAAGACACAAAGCAGTGATAAAGCCATGGATTAGAGTGCTGGGCTCGTGAGCTCAGTTTCAGACTTATGTAACCCTGGCTGCAGTTCTCAGCACCGCATATACATCAAATATATACATAACGGCTGTGGACCTAAGCAGAGTAAGGGAATGGGAAAGGAAAGGAAAGTTACAAAATGGTAGGGTTGGACAAGAGATCCCGTTGCAGGAAGCTGAAGAGCAGGGCTTATCGGAGGAACTTAGTATAAAGCCAGAATTATGGGGAGAGGGCCAGGCTGAGAAATGATGATCAGAGATTGGGATGCTGAAAATGGAAGTAATGGCATGGTCTATAGAGTAGAGCATGGAAATAACCATGTGAGCACAGGAAACAACAGTTGCCTTGGGATGAGTAAGGCAGAACAAGCTCTGCAGGGCCAGGTTATTGATTATTTTACTGCTTTGATGATACAGGGATCATGCATTTTATGACAAGACAGATGGTGGGGGTTTTTTTTCACCCCATCCTGGCAGTGCTAGAGACGGATCATGCATTTTATGACAAGACAGATGGTGGGGTTTCTTGTTCAACCCATCCTGGCAGTGCTAGAGACTGCAGGATGCCGGGGATTGAACCCAAGTTGACCAGGGCGCAAGGCCTGTGCCTTACCAGCTGGGCTGTCCCTCCTGCCCCAGTGGTAGGAAGGCAGGGTGAGCTTGCGACAGCAGGGGGGTTTGATAGCTCATTGTTGAAGGACCTGAGGACTCAGAAGGAAGAGGGCTAAACAATGCATTGTTTCTCATTCACTGGATGAAAGGAAAGATATTTTACCCTTCTTCCACAGTAGTGGGCATGGAGATGGAGGGAAAACAATGACCTCCTCTTGAAAGATGCTCAGGACGCCATGTCTTGATTTTAACTGACGAATATTCAGAAAAACAACTGTATTAAGGATTTGCTGGAGACCAAACAATGAATTTCTGAGAGGCCATTGATAGAGTTCCAATGATCTGAGAAGCCTATCTTTAGTAGCTTATGATTTTAAATCATTTTGATGCGAACCATAATTATGTATCTGTTCTTATTTCTAGTATTGTGTGTTACTTTGCTTTACCCCTCAGACAATATTGCTAGTTGCTGCAACTTTCAATTTCAAAAAAGAAAGTTAGCTTTGTTTATTTAATAGGTGTTACATTTTTATCTGTAATCATTTTCTATTTTGTGTTTATCATTTTCTTTAAGTTTTAATCTATAAAAAGTTTACAAAAGTAGAACACTAAATTTATATCTTTGAATCCCTTTTAAGGTATCCTGCTAGTATTATGTATAGTATTTCCATCTCAATCAATCTATAAGTAGTTTATCATTTATATTTAATTTTTGGTTAATCTAGTAGGTGGCTTGAATGCATATTTAATTATTTTATCTGCATACATTATTGCCTTTTGATTTCCTCATTTTTTATCATTCATATCTAGATTATCTTCATCATGGTTAATGAATGCCTGTAAATAAGCACAATCCATTGGAGAGGTGAACTCGTTTTTTGAGGACACAGGCAATGACAGTGGGTGTTCTTAGGATACCATGTCGTTCTAGGAAGCAAGCCTGTGACGCTAGCACTACAGCCCTTTGAGCTAGCTTCTAGCCCTTGAAATGTTGAAACTTCTCTTGTGACCTAGCAGCTATTCTATTTTTTAAAAAATGTTTTGTTTGCACTTTTATTTTGTTTTTTTTGAGCTATCTGCATGATTTTCATTTTCATTTTATCTCTTATAATTGAATTATGTATGTTGTGGGTAAAGGGGCTCCAGGTGATCTCAGGAGGGATTCCCTTCCATAGGTTTCAGCCAACAGCCTGCGGCAGAGCTTGGGGATCAAAGCAGGGTCAGCCACATAATATCCACCTGTACTCCCTCCTGCATAGTTACACAGGAACTGAACTCAGGGATTTGTATGTGCTGGGAATTGTGCTCTACCACTTTGCCTGGCCCCGTGAATGTACTGCTTTTGATGCCTTCCAGCAGTCTTTGTTTTTAAATAGGTGAATTTGATATATCTTTTTATTGTGTATTGCTCACAAGCATATGAAATTTTCATTTTGACCTGTTAGAAATGATCTTTTGACCTATTGTGAATAGTCTTTTCATAAAGTGCAACTGAATCTCTTCTTTTCGTGATCATTTCTTGCTTTGCTAATTGATACAGTTTCAGTTGAGACAATTTTTAGTAATCATGTTTTTCACTCTTGGATTGGAACTACTTTTTTTTTAAATTCCTTTTGTAGTAAGTTGTAGAGACATTGTTTTTGTCAGTTGTGCAGATATTTTTTCCCGTCCATCCCTTTTTAGATTTTCTCATACTGATTTTAAAAAAAAAAAAAAAGACAGAAACTGATTTAAAAAATAAATGAAAAATCAAAAACTAAACTTTCAATACTGACAATGCCTGTATCTGTCCTGACACACTCCAATCCTAACCAAATTTAATACCTATTTCCTGAGACACCTCTAAGTCACTCAGGGTAGGTACTCTTGCTAACTCTAAGGCTATATAGTTAATTTACACCTTAGAGTTTAATCAGGTCTTCTCTTTTTTTTATCTGATTTCCTCTACTTGTATTTAGGGTGCGTTTGGTCTTTCTGATGCCCAGTGCCCTTCTGCAGACAGCCCTGCCAGCAGAATGCACCTGGGTGTTTAGTTCTGGAGCTAAGGCAGCATCAGGAGCCTGTCCAGCAAGTGTGGGCTGCAGAGTCCCATCAGCTCTGCCCTGCTGTGCTCCACAGCAAGCATCGCACAGAACTAGAAATAGTCGTTATCTATATGGAAGATAAATTTCTATTTAGATTATTAAACTGTAGAGTCTAGTGTTTGCTTTCGCTCCAATTGAGTTGATAAAAGAATTCGGGCATAAAAAGTATATGCTCTGTTATCGGTAATTCTTAAAGTGTGGTCTTGAGAGATTCTAGAGTTTCTTGAAATTCCCTAAAGTTCTTTGTAAGATTTAAAGCATTTTATAATAGTACTATTATATGCCTTTCTCATCATATTCAGATAGCTGATATTGAACTTCAAGACTCTGATGGGCTGGAGATCGAGCTCAACAGAATCAGGTTCATTCCCTTTTCACGGCAGGTTCCCTGAGCGGAGAGCCAGAGTCTCCCCCGCACTGCCAGGCGTGGCACAACATTCTCCCACCCCAATGCTCTATGAATCTGGCTGGACCGAGCTAGAAGTTACATAGTTATTGGAGAAGAGAAAGTTGCTTAATAGAAATATAATTATTAGCCATAAAGGATTCTACTATAAGGGGGTATTATAAAGGGTATCTTAGGGAAGGAAGGACAGACGGGATCAAGCCCTGGGATCCAGGAGAACACCATCTTCTGGCTCTCCAGAGAGTGATTCAAAAGTCTGACCAGCCTCTAGAGTTAGAGCCTTGGGATGGCATTATATGAGTATGAGCATATATGAGCAAAATAGTGCGGCTTAGTGCTTTGTTTCTTTTTGGGGGGGTTTGGTTTTTTATGTTTTGGTCTTTTTTGGGTCACACCCAGCAATGGTCAGGGGTTACTCCTGGTTCTGCACCCAGGAATTACTCCTGGAGGTGCTGGAGGGACCATATAGGATTCTGCATGCAATTGCCCTACCCGCTGTGCTGTTGCTCCGGCCCCAATCCAGTTTAGTTTTATTTTAATTTTTTCAATCTGTCTGTTCAATTTGAGAGTTTTGATTCTTCAGTGTATTATCTGAGAAGTAAATCGGGTTTATCACTTCTCTTCTAATTGTTGTCTTAGGTGGTTTGTCTTCTGTCTACTTCCTAGCTACTGCACATGATTAACAGTACTGTTGATACACTACACATTTGGTGTTTTGTTTTGTTTTGTTTTGGGCTTTTTTGGGTCACACCTGGCAATGCTCAGGGGTTACTGACAATATGCTCAGAAATTAACTCCTGGGGCCGGAGCGATAGTCCAGCAGGTAGGGCGTTTGCCTTGCATGCCGCAGACCTGGGTTCGATATTCAGCATCCCATATGGTCCCCCCAAGCACTGCCAGGAGTAATTCCTGAGTGCAGACCAGGAGTAACCCCTGATCATTGCCGGGTGTGACCCACAAATAAACAAACGAGGGACGGAGGGAGGGAGGGAAATTAACTCCTGATGGTGCTTGGGGACGGGACCATATGGAATGCTGGGGATTGAACCGAGGTCAGCCGTGTGGAAGGCAAATGCCCCGCCTGCGATACTATCACCCCAGCCCTACACTGCACATTTTGTGTAAGTTCTCTATGTCACCTTTTTAAAACATTTTTTGCTGTTTTGGTAAATTGAAATGTTTATAGTCAACCTTGGCAGTTCTTCTTCCTAATTTTATAGCAGCAAGTAGAATTAATTTGAAAGAGCTACATGGTGATTCTGTTAATATTAGATATTTGTTTGCTAGCCCCACCTATGTGCAGGCCATTCCTGACTTCAGTGTCCTGTTTCAGCAGTCTACGAATCAGGGGTTCAGGATGCATCTCCAGTCTTGCAACACGGGTTTGATCCCTGGCACCACGTGGACTTTTTGAGTATTGAAGATACGGCCCTGGAGGCCCCAGGCACCACCAAGGTGGCCCCACAGTACTGTGTTTTTTGAGCCTGAACACTGGCCCTGCCTGGCAGGGTATTGCTCTGAGTGACCCTGGGGTCACCTGAGCAGTGCTTTGGACCCCGCCTTCCCCCAAATCCCTTGGCTTATCGTGATATTCTTAGAGCATAGTAACTAATGATATAGAGAAACTAGCCACCCTTCTTACCAATTTGAAGTGGAAGCTGTGTTTGGATGTTTTGTTCAGAATGCTAAAGATGCATTTTCCTTTCTTCAATGGAGGCTCTTTTGATGCTTACCTTTTTGCCTTAGATTTTATAGAGAAGGTGGTGGACTGCGTGGTGACCTGAGTGAATCTCAACGCAAACATAGGGTGCAGCAGGAATGGTCAGTGTTGTGGAAAGGTGTCGCTATACTACCGCATTACAGGTCTTTCAGCCCAGTGGATAGTGGGATTATTGGTCAAAGGAGAAGCAGAGCTCACTGGGGAGGTATTGGTATATATCTTCCTTTAGTGTTGGAAGTGGTAAAGAGTGGGAGGGTGAAATGAGATTCGGTGCAAGAAAAGGTATGTATTTCTCCCTTTCTCTGAGAAAGACCAAGCTAATGGGCCCCTATAACCAACTCATTTCTTGTTCTTTCAGTCCCTTTACCTTGTAAAAATTTTTCCTTCCATTTCCTTTTCTGTCAAATGTCTGTCAGCAGCCCTAATGTGTAAATTCAGTAAATAGAGTTTTGTGGCAGCTTCAGAAGAGGTATTTTCTTGGCATTTTCCTCATTTCTTTCTCCTTTCCCATTGACAGGTAGTAGTGACTGTCAAGTAAGATTAAAGATCACATAGTTTATGAAACTCAGAGGGAAATGGGAAGAAAAGTTGGAAATAGAGCAGCTGTTGGAATTTAGGGGATACCAAAGAAAGAGTTGTACATGCACCCCTCAGTAGAGTTTACATTCTAAAACTTAATCCCTTCATAGTGGTTTGTTACTGCTGTTACTGCTCTCTGCTGCTTAGCTAAGTAAACTGAAAGAAGAGACTTTGTTACCTAGCAAATTGCTGATTTCCTCTACTTGTATTTAGGGTGTGTTTGGTCTTTCTGATGCCCAGTGCCCTTCTGCAGACAGCCCTGCCAGCAGAATGCACCTGGGTGTTTAGTTCTGGAGCTAAGGCAGCATCAGGAGCCTGTCCAGCAGGTGTGGGCTGCAGAGTCCCATCAGCTCTGCCCTGCTGTGCTCCACAGCAGGCATCTCACAGAACTAGAAATAGTCGTTATCTTTATGGAAGATAAATTTCTATTTAGATTATTAAACTGTAGAGTCTAGTGTTTGTTTTTGTCTAATTGAGTTGTTGAAATGTATTCAGTTTGGAATATAGAGTCACAAAAAACATGCATTACTAAGAGCCGCCTAATTTAAAAAAAAATAGAATCAACATCTTTAATTTTAATCTAAGCACTTAACTTTAAGTAGGTATTATTTATTGAATACAAAAACAACATAACTAACCAAAACTTGAATCAATACAAAGGTCCCAAGAACCCCACTACCCAAATAATTTGGTTTATCGCCCCATTTATTATCAGAATTCATTGACTATGCTATCGTCACAGTTATTTGCTTTGTCTCTAGGTGTAAAACAAAGGTGTATCCAGATAATCTTCCTACAACAAGTGTGGTGATTGTTTTCCACAATGAGGCTTGGAGCACACTTCTGCGAACTGTCCATAGTGTCATTAATCGCTCACCAAGATACATGCTAGAAGAAATTGTTCTGGTAGACGATGCCAGTGAAAGAGGTAAATTTTTTCGTTCTAATGCCAAATGTATGCTACCCTTTTGTCATTAACAATTAAAAAGTGAGTTGCTATCATGTTTAACTTAATATCTTCATATAAACATAATTTATAATAAGAATATGGCATTTGGACTCATGCAAAAACAATTTTTGTGAAAAAATTGCTTTAACACTGCTTTAACATTTAGTTGTGTCACACTTAATCTTGTTTTATAAAGTAGTAATGCTGTCTAATGTAAACATTTATTTAGAAGAGTGCAAACATGATTGGATCCTACATAATGACAAGAATAGGGACATTTATTTCTGTATATATTGAGAAGTACCTTTTAACAAAATGTAGTCCTAGTTCTCCAAACTCTTCCTAGGCTCTTCCCTACCCCGCCCCTACCCCCACCCATATGCTGTATTTCTAAGTTTAGGAAGGTGAATAAGGGACGAGGAGGAAACTAAGATAATATTACTCAGATCATGGGATCGGAGTAAAGCTCCGCAGTGATACTTGTTCAAGTATTTTCTCAGGAATCTCAGGATATTTTTACTAGCTTAGACTTTCCTGTTTCATAAAATACTCATTTTGAGAAAAAAAGATATACTAGTGTGCTCATCAACATTTATTTTGAATTCCTCTTGGAGTTTCCACGTTACAGAATGGTATAGAAAAGTTTCTACTTATCAGTAAAGAAATGCGGTTGGAGCCTAGCAATAGTACAGCAGGTAGGTGCGCCTTGCACGTTGCTGACCTGGTCTGGGCCCCTGAGCCCACCAGGAGTCATCCTTAATGTGAGAGAGGAAGAACGTGTGCAACTCAGCCTAGCGTTTCATCCTCCATGAGTGCAGGCCCAGGAGTAAGCTCTGAGCACCATTGGATGTGATCCAGAAAAAAAGAAAAGAAAATTCCTTTTTTCTCTCCATTGATCCAACATCTTTTGATGGGTTGTTTGTGGTTTTTCTTACGTTTTTGCTGGCGGTGGTCAGAGCACCTTGTGGCAGCAGGGGTTGGCCACATGCGAGGCAGTCACCTTAACCCCTGTACTCTCTGACCCCAAATCTTCAGATTTCTTGTTTAATCTCTTTGGGCATTTCTTACTTAACCTCTCTTATATCTGCTGAGATGCACTGGTTATTCTTTTCCTTTTCCTGAGCCCACACTAAATATGTAAATTTAACCGTAATTAAATTTAACTGTTTCTTGGTTTTGGAAGTAATTTACGTATAAATAGCAATTTAAAGGCTACAAGCCTTGTATGCAAGGCTACAGGGGACTCTAGCCTTGCGTGCGTGCGGTTGACCCTGTTTTGTTCCCCAGCATAACATGTGGGCCCCCCAAGCCCTGCCAGGAATATCCCTTGTTCATTGACAGGTGTGGCCTCCAAACGAAAAATAAAAAAAGACAAGCCTACCTTCTCTACTACTTCATGACTTACCACTATTTAAAGAGACAGTTTATAGTCACAAAAAATATTCAAATGATAGTATAGCATAATCCAAATGAATGATAAATGTATTTGCTTTAAATGTGAATTGGTTTTAATAAGTCCCACAGCTATAACACCACATGGGTGCTCGCTAGAAGTTAATTCCTCTTAGGAAAGTGAAGCAAAGTCAAGCTCTGCTTCTTGCGATCTATTCTTCACTTGTGTTTGATTTACTTACATTGAGTGTTTACTAAATTAATCATCCCTCAGTTGGATAAAATTAAATTTTAAAAAAATTTTAAAGAGAGAGTTGGTTTTTCTTATAGAAAGTCATTTTCCCGGGCCTCCTTCAGTTTCTGCGTTGAATGTGGAGCGCCTACCTGGGAATGGGGAGGGATGTGGACTAACCAGACGAGCAAAGTCACATCAACTAGATGTTTTCCTTTCTCATACAGACCCTTCTTAGTCACGCCTTTAGGACTTGCAGAAGGTAGCATGTGGGCAGTGGCTGTCTGCTGTCCTCTTCCTGGCGGGCCTTTCACCACGTCAGGCCTGGCTTTCCCTGTACTTCCGGCGGCTGCTGGTGTCGTGGTTGCCAGTCTTCATATTTGGGCACCACTGGGTGTTGCATTCTGTGTGATGACTTTAGTCTTTCCAAATTAGAAATTATCTAATGAAGTTTTCACTGAATTTAGAAATCAGAGGAAGATCTTTCTTCCCTTCCCTTTCCCATAGCAGAGGAAACTCGTCCTATCTGACATACGCTTAACGCCTCCCGTGTGGTCACTGTGTCGCTGCAGAGCGGGCTTCTAAGCAGATCTGATCGTGCTTGTCTCTGGCTAGGAGATCTGCACATCCTGGCCTTGCCCGGTCTCGCCTCAGCCTCACTTCACCCCTGCCCAGCCCCTTCCTCCTGCGTAGTGCAGATGTTTCTTCAGAGCCAAGTCGTATTTAAAGAGAGACCTGTCGTTTCCTGCCGAACACCTGGAGCATTTCTACACTACGGAGTAGTCACCTGAGCTTTTAACTATTTTCTTGTCTGTTTAATACATTTTTTCTCCCTTCATTAGCTCCTCAGGGCTTTCTGTGTCTGTTACATAGTAAAATTTAATGAATAATTTATTTTTCAAGGCTCACTTTTATGTATATATGTGAACTTCTTAGCGTGTATAGCATGTCTGTTCTCACCCTCAGGGTGTTCGATTTCATGGTTAATACCTGAGTTTCCGTAGCTCCATTTATTATAGAGTATGAAGAAGGTGATAGAATCATCCCTATTAATGAAGAAAGTCTGTCTTCCCAGGGCTTGGCCTCTTACTGCAATGCCTGTCAGATCTGTCAGAACCCTTACTGTTCAAGGCCTTCTAATGAAAATAGTCTGAGTGAATCCATAGTGTTAGAAATCATGTGTCAACTCAGAGGATTATCTATTACAGTGTTATTAATTTGAAATGACTCTTTTTCTCGCTTTCCACAAAAGGAAATGGCGGTTCTTGTTAAGTTTTAGGAGTTTATTTTATTAGACCAAGTTCCTTGTCTTCCGAACTGCTCTTTAGAGTTCTGGCTAGATTTTTCTGATGTTGCTGTAGGCTGTACGTTTTTCTCTGATAGACAGCCTCATG
This sequence comes from Cryptotis parvus, assembly GCA_021461705.1. Taxonomy (NCBI): domain Eukaryota; kingdom Metazoa; phylum Chordata; class Mammalia; order Eulipotyphla; family Soricidae; genus Cryptotis; species Cryptotis parvus. Next base: position 159,660 of record JAJIBD010003081.1, read on the forward strand.
CTCTAAAGGAGACCTGCCTAGGGAACCAGTTACAGGCCCGTGGCTGTAGAGACGTTCCTGCAAATGAGATTGATTCTCTTGCTTTTAGATAACCCAGTAGCTTCTCATCATTTCCGCTCCCCTCCGCCATGGTTTCATTTTGATACACTTATACTTGAACAGATAGTCCTAACCCCCACTCAGACCTAAGTCCATAATTTTATATCAACTTTTGTTTCTTAGACTTAATGCGTAAAAGCTACAAAGACCTGAGTATTGTGGAATAGTGATTTTCTTAAACTGTGGCTCCACAGCATTAATGCATTTTTTATTTTGTTTATAAATGAGACATTATACCTTTCAAAGATGTGGGCTGGGACTGAGATGCTCCTTTTCTTGAAGTCGCTACTTAAGTAGTCTAATTTGGGGAGAAACTTACGGAAGACGTTGTCAGTGAGAGCGCATTCCTGAATACATATCACACCCATTCACATAACATTCTATCAGACTCTCGACACTTTTTTTTTTTTTTTTTTTGCTTTTTTGGGTCACACCCAGTGATGCTCAGGAGTTACTCCTGGCTCTTTGCTCAGGAATTACTCCTAATGGTGCTCAGGGACCATATATGAGATGTCGGGGATCGAACCTGTGTTAGCTACCTGCAAGGCAAACGCCCTACCCACTATGCTATGGTTCCAGCCCCTTGGACACAATTTTAAATGTGTCATATCAAGTAATTTTATTGTCATGAATTGTTTTCTCTGAACTTCCTTCTGGACTCTCTGTGGATAAAATTTTGGACTTTGAAGTTGGGCAGATCTGGGTGTGAGTCTTTGTTTCTTCAGCAAGCTGTGTCATTTTGATTAGTTTAATATTCTCTGAGCCTTAGATTTTTGTTCAAATTTGTGGGATAATCATAATAGTCTTGTAAGGTATGTGAGGATTAAATGAGATTAAAAATATTTAAAGAGCCTAGCGTGGTCCTAAAACAGTCAAACCAATAACCCCTACTCACAAAATGTTGCTTTGCCTCCAATATTGGTAAAACCCTCATCTTTATTTCTTTGTGTTTTGTTTTGGGGCCATAGCTATTGGTGCTCAGGGGCCACTCCTGGTGGTGCTTGGAGACCAGCTGGGAAGCAGGGATGAATCACTGGTCATCCATATGCAAGGCAAGGGCCTTACTGTCACTCCAGCCGTACACCTCTCTTTTCTATCAAAATTAAATTACAGATTTCTTTTTGTTTGCTTTGTTTTTGTTTTTGAACCACACCTGACAATACTCAGCTTACTCCTGGCTCTGTACTCAGAAATTATTCCTGGCGGTGCTCAGGGTCATTATGGGATGCCAGGGATTGAACCTGGGTTGACCGTGTGCAAGGCAACGCCCTACCTGATATACCATTGCTCCAGCCCAAGTTACAGATTTCTAACCCTAAATTTGGTGCATAAAAGCACAGTCATTAGGTTCGTCTCCAAAATTTTTTTCAGATGAGTTTAGCATATATTAAGCTTTTTAAAATAGTAACATCCTGTAAAGATTACCTTAACTATAATAATATTTTAATTATAACAATTTTTTTTTGATTTGCTGGTATAGTGGTACATATTGACCATTCTCTTTCACAATTTTCCTAACAGATTCTTTTATCGTAGAGACATTTTGGTCTTACCTGTTTGTATTCCAAAACCATTTCACTCTTTGTCTTTACCTCTCTACCAGATTACCCATTAGGTTACCACATTTACTAGTAAAGGACAAGGGAGCTAGTACACTGGGTAAAGCACTTATTTGCACTAAGCCAACCTGGATTTGATCCCAGGCACAACGTATGCTCCCCAAGCCCCCAACCTAGGAGAAAGACCTGAGTACCACTAGGTCTGGCACAAAAACAAAACAAGGGGCCAGAGCTATAGTACAGGTGGTAGGGTGCTTCCCTCGCACAGGACTTATCTGGGTCGCTCTCTGACACCGTATTTGTTCACCCAAGTGATCCGGTAGCGATCCCTAAGTGCAGAGCCAGGAGTAAGCCATGAGCACCCCCCAGTGTGGCCCCAAAATAAGCATATACAAACAAAAAAAACAAATTGAAGAACCCTTAAATATATCTGTGTGCAAGGGAGCTAGCATAGGGTATGGGGGAGCATGCTTTGCATGACAAACCCCACCTCGCACCCCCTGCATCCTATGCCTCGCCACCCCCTCCCCACCCCGTCCCCCAGGACCACAGAGAAGTGATTGCATGGTACTGCAGAGTTTCACATCCTTGAGCCCGAGCCCAGTTAGGCAAGTATCGCCAGGACAGAAACCTGTGGACTAGTTGGTAGACTCCATCCCCCCACAAATAAAAGTGTACCTTGATGCCTGCCACCTTCCCGGTACTAGAATCCGATAGCAAAGAGTCATAAGTAGTCCCAGTAGCTTTCCTTTGGAAAACACTGGGTTTTGTTTTTACGTCTTTCAGATCAGTTGTATTCTTTGAAGATGGATCGTTTTTCTTACTTTTTTTTTTCAGAACTTTCCAGGAAATCTCCTGATTTCATACATTATCTGTGTACCCTCGTTTTCCCTTTTTCCTCTTCAATGACCTTTATTTCCCTTAGAGAACATTTTATTTAGACCACATTTCTATTGAAGATCACTGTCCAGTTTTTTGTTTTGTTTTGCTTTTTGGGTCACTCCTGGCTCTGCACTCAGGAATTACTCCTGGCCTTGCTCAGGGGACCATATGGGATGCTGGGGATCGAACCTGGGTCAGCTGCCTGCAAGGCAAACGCCCTACCTGCTGGACTATCACTCTGGCCCCGATCTCTGTCTAGTTGAGTGGTTAACTAATATTTCTCTTCTGCATTAAAACTGTTTCCTGCTTCCTGGTCAGCAGCTTTGGTAGTCAGTAAAAATGCCTTTCTACCTTTTGAAGAAGTCCCCGTGTTCTGGCCTGAGAGCTGTCGCCTATCTGTTCTTTCTCCCTTTCGGGATTTGAATTGATGCTCATGGACTCCCTTTGTTTTCCTGACCCTTAACACCACTAGAGAAAGAACTGATCCTTACACAGAGTTGCTTAGAGAAAAACTAGCAATATGCCTATCCTTGATCACTCAAGCTTCACTTCGAATTTCATCTGTAGTTAAATAGAAGCAACTCCAGGAAATAAAAAGGCTTCCTGTAGCAGGGTAAGTTAGTCATGAGTTAGGAAGCTTCACTGAAAGTACTCATTAAATATGTGTTGAATGGCTACTGTAAAATAAAATTACTCCTGGGTACCTGAGTAGTAACAGGTCAGTTTTTTTTCCATGTTTTCTTCTCCCCCGCCCCCACAGACTTTTGAAAAGACCTCTAGAGAGCTATGTGAAAAAATTAAAAGTACCAGTTCATGTCATTCGAATGGAACAACGGTCTGGATTGATCAGAGCTAGATTAAAAGGAGCTGCTGTGTCTAAAGGACAAGTAATCACCTTCTTAGATGCTCACTGTGAGTGTACAGTGGGGTGGCTGGAGCCTCTCCTAGCCAGGATCAAACATGACAGGTAATTGTCTGGGGCCGTAAATTTAGCTTAAATGCATTTGGCTGAAATTGTATGGTAAGTTGTAAAGTACTTTTTTTTTTCCTGCTTTTTGGGTCACACCCAGCAATGCTCAGGAGTTACTCCTGACTCTGCACTCAGGAATCACTCCTGGAGGTGCTTAGGGGACCATATGGGATGCCAGGGATCGAACCCGGGTCAGCCGCATGCAAGGCAACGCCCTACCGCACGCTGTGCTATCGCTGCGACCCCTGTAAAGTACCACTTTAAAATAAAGATTAAAATAATTTCCTCTTGGCTGGAGCAGTAGTACAGTGAGTAAGGTGCTTGTCTTGCATGAAACTTAATAGTAACAAGGATAATAACAATAATTTTCCTTTAAAGCTTTAAGTCATGATAGGGATCCTAGGACTGTGGTTCAGTAGTACAGCACTAGTCTTGCATGTGGGGCCCTGGGCTCAGTCCTTGGCACCATTACTACAAAATAATAATAAAATACCCGTAATAAAAAGTAGATGTGAAGGTAGCCACATTCTCCAGTCGGATGAACGCCTGTAAGCTTGCTAGTGACAATGGGTTAAAAAGCAGCATAGTTGGGAAATACACCAAACACACTAAGTGCTCGCTAGTGGACCATGGATGGTGAGGGATTGCAGAGAAGCTAAGGAGATCCTGCGCTTGTCTCGTCTCTAGCACTAGAGCAGACAGGTCGCTTCATTTTTACCTACATGCTTATTGGGACTGTCGTTCTCAGCTTTTAGCACAGCAGGCAGTCGGAGGACTGGGGAATAAGGACTCACTGCGTCCTCAAATGCTTGATCGTATGTGGGCAGACGTCGTGGGAAGTTGTAGTCCTCGTGACACGCATTCTTCAGGATTTGCCTTCTGCTGCCTTGGGCTCAGTTCTTATGTTTTGGAGATAACCTAATTTCAGTCTACTTGACCTATATCATTTGAATTTTTGCTTTTCACTGGAATTTGACCTAGAATCTCTGTGTGTCAATAGTAAAGTTTAGATTTTAGCAAGATAAATTGACAAACCAACTTGGAAGAAGCTAATGCCCTTGTCTCTATTCCTTAGCAAATGATGGACTTACATCTCTTCCCTTTCAAAGATGGATAAATAGGAAAAAGTGTTAGAGTAATGAGAAGATATGTCTTAATATAGCTTTAGGAAAGAGATATTACCTGAAGGAGTCTCTATAAGTATAAAAGTATTTAGGAAATAACTTTAAAAAAAATAAACTTTATGAACAGGAACATATAAAGTGATGGGAACCAAAGAGGAATTAACTAAAATAACAACCAGAGATATTTCTAATTTGCATTATATGCTAAATTAAATATGAATAACTCTGCTGAAGAAGCTGGATAGAATTTAAAAAAAAATTAATGCTTTACTGGGTTTGAACTAAAGAAATTTCACAGATCTCACAATGAAATAAGAACAAGGGAGCAGCCCAAACATTAAAACCCACTTTCACTTGAAGGGTTTCTTCTGAATATAGGTAAAAAGTGAGCCTCTACCATGATCGACCAGATAACACACAAGGTTGAGGCCTTACCTAGACTGGGAAGATGCCTAGCAAACACCTGCATAAGCACAGCAATATCCTTCCACTAAGTATGAGTGATAAATTTCACTAAACCCAAGAGCGCTTCCTTGTTTCAGGAGCATAGTGTGTTTTGAAATAAATAGGAAATTTGTGAGGTGAAAATAAAGAGGATGGAAACAACTCAACCCCCTTTTAAATTTAAGAAACATTCAGGGTGTGGGAGCCTAGAGAGAGAACAGCATTTAAGGTGCTTGCCCTTCACATGACTGACTCAGGTTCAGACCATGTGACCCCGTATGGTGCCCTGAGCACTGCCAGGAATGGCCCAAATAAAGGGGGCTGGTAAAGATAGTACAGCAGGGAGGGCGCACTTGCCTGCACGTGGCCGACGCGGTTCAATCCCTGCCATCTCATATGGTCCCCTGAGCCCACAAGGAATAATTCCTGAGTGCAGAGCCAGGAGTAACCCCTGAACATCACTGGGTATGATCCAAAAAGCCCCCTGCCAAAAAAAAAAAAAAAATTTTACGTTGTGCCTGGAAGAGAGCTCAGAAGGATGGGCACGTGGGGGCCTTGGGATCAGACTCCAGCGGACATTTCCCTAGGACTACCGTAGGTGTCCCAGAAACCGAAGAAAAAGGAATTGTCTTTATTTCAAATAATAGTTTGAATATACATACACATATATACACATACATGTGTATACAGTCTTGAAGAGATGTAACAGATTTATGAAAACAATAAACATGATATAGAAAGCCACTGACACTTCCTAGAACACTCTGTAGTGGAGAGAAGGCCGGCACCCTGCTCACTCCACTGTCTCTCCAACTTTATTTTCTATAGGGGCCTCTGTCTGTAGCATCTGCAGTGCTCAGGGACCCAAGACTGCTTTGAGAAAATCAAGAGTCAGTGGTGGGGAGCCCAGGGGGCTTCCAGGGTCATGCCCGGTCCATCTCTGCTGGGGAGGAGGCCCCAGCTAGACCGCCTCCTTTGGCGCTCGGGGGCCACTTAAGCACGCCTGATGTTCTCAGGGGTGCGCCATGCTGAAAATCAGACATAGTATTACTAGCTAGATCTGTGCTCCACCACTTGAGCAGTCTCCCAGGCCTAAAAATAAAAAGTTTTTAAATCCTGAGCATGCTATTTAACATTACCATATGCAGAAATGTGAGGCTATAACATCCAAAGTTGAGAGCATTATAGGAAAGCTGCATGGGAAATACATACATATGCACGTAACATTTTGGGAAAACAATAAAGAATAATAAAGCCAAAAAACTCTTGATTTAATTCTGCAATCTCACGCTAGAAGTTTTCTCCTAAGGTAAAGTGGAATATTATGTATATGAGCTTGTTCATATACATAATCACTGTCACTGTATCACTGTCTTCCCGTTAATCATCGATTGGATCGAGCGGGCCCCAGTAACATCTCCATATGTCCTGTCTCATGCTAGTAGAGCCCAAGGGCACCTGCTTGCTCCAGGAACATAAAGAGCCTCAAACCATTCCATCAGGTCATGGGAATGAGGTCTAAAATTGTTACTGGTATTTGGCATATCAAATATGACACGGGTAGCTTGCCAGGCTCTAACACTTAAATTGTCCAAGAATGTATACATAATATTCATATAAAATATAAAATTCATATAAAATATAAAATTCATATAAAATAGAACACAAATGTCCATGAGTTGTCTATTAAGAAAATCATATCTTTAAAAAGGATTAGATCTGTAGTCATTAAAAAGTGCTGTTTTGCAAACTGTAGAACTAGTATTTTTACACGTAGCAAATGTGTGAAAGTAGAAATGAAAAGGGATGGAATAAATTACGTAGCGTGTTAGAATTTGGCAAGAATGTTCTCACCATTGACTTTAATATTATAGATTATATTTTCATTTTAAAAATATCAAGTAACAATTGTGTTTTAGTTAATGTTAGAACTCAAATTAAGAAAAACATTTAACTTTCCTGTTTAACAATTGTAGGAGGACAGTTGTATGCCCTATTATTGACGTGATCAGTGACGACACGTTTGAGTACATGGCAGGCTCTGATATGACCTATGGTGGCTTCAACTGGAAACTCAATTTTCGCTGGTATCCTGTTCCCCAAAGAGAAATGGACAGAAGGAAAGGTGATCGGACTCTTCCTGTCAGGTAAATTAGTCTGCCAACATTTTCCCTAAAGATTTACTGGCAGGGGATTGTGAAACTTCAAATCCAAAAGGATTATAAGCTATTTTAAGAGACCTGAAGCATTTGTAGTTAAGAGCCAAACTTTCCCCCTGCATATTTCAAAGAGGAATTTTATTCTGTTCGCTAATTATGATTTTTCATTTATAAAAACAAGAAACTATGGTAGCATGTGTTTGCATGAGTGTATATATACACCAAATATACACACGTGCACATATATATGCAAACTGTTATATATCATTTTAAATTTTACTTAAGGATAACATCAAACTTAACCTGCCCCATAATTAGTTCTTTTATATCAATATGTGAAGCTATTACCTAAAAATAGGGTCTTTGCACCAAAATAAAAGATTATAAATTCAGACACGTACCATCTGGATGATAGTTGTTGGCTTCTTGTGAGGATACAAAAGCTTGTTTCAAATGTTAAAGTAAAAAAAAATGGTAACTAGAATTGTGAAAAACATAACAAGGATTTCCATCAGAACATTTTTTTTCTTTTGTTTTATACTTGGTCACTTAGATTTCTTCCAGAAAGGGTGAAATCTTATGCTGTCCACAGCCTTAAATTGCGATCATCCCAGACTTTCATTCTAGTGCGTTCCTCCTGCTGTTCCCGTAGCAATGAGAATCCCTTCAGAAGCACACTTTCCTTCTTCCCAGCATCTCAGGTTTGCTTTCTCTAGATTCAAGTTCTGGCGTTCTGTACTCTTTCCCTCTAGCAGCCAGATCCCTACCTAGGAAAGGGTTTTTCCACTGTCCTGCTGATACTTCAAATTACTATCTTAATTAAAGATTCTTAAACTTTGTGGATGGATAACTTTGGAAAGCTAAGGGTTTTTTTGACATGGGGTGGGCAGAGGAATGCGAAAGAGTAAACAGAAGATTAAGATTTGAAATATCCCAAATCCAGATCAAGAGAACCTCTTGGGCCAGGGAGACAGTACTGTGGTTAAGCCTTGTACCCAACTGATCTGGTTTGAGACCCGGTACTGTGTGCGGTTCCCTGAGCACAGAGCCAAGATACGCTGATCACAGCTGAGGTGGCCCCGAAACCAAAGAATCCAAGAACTCTGGGAGTTGGCCTATTTTTTTCTTACTCCTAAGACTAGATTTTTGTTCCCTTTCTCTTTTCTATTTTTTTGCTTTTTGTTATTTGGAGTCACACCCAGTGATTCTCAGGTTACTCCTGGCTCTGCACTCAGAAATTACTCCCAGAGGTGCTTGGGGGACCATATGGGATGCTGGGGTTCGAACCCGGGTCGGCTGCATGCAAGGCAAACATCCTACTTGTTGGACCTTCTCTCCAGCCCCTTTTTTTTCTCTTCTACATCAAAATGATTCCTAATATTTTTTGTAGAACAGCTCTTTCTACTAGAAAGTCAAGTACGTCCTCACAAGGATGGAGATGAGTACATTTAATACCACACAGGTAACCAGGTGGCCCCTAAAATAGCCTCTCCATAGTATACTCTGTCCCTGAACTCACCTGATCCTAGTTGCATTCCGATTTTTTGTCCATACTCAATACAAATGGTTAACTGATTTTCATTTATTTCATGTTCTTGTTCTTTATAATTTTCCTGCTTAGATCTACCTGTTTCTGCCACTCTCTCTGCATACATGGGCCAGGTTTTGATCTTATTCTGTACTTCAGTATTTGTGGCATTGTTGTCATCCTATTTAGCCTCTGACTTTACAGTATTTATCACCATAAAGGGTGGCATTTTAGAGTAGCTAACGTGAGTCTAGGTAGCCAATATTTGGTTGCTAGGATCAATAGAATAGGAACAAATCCTTCAGGTGGGCAGGATTATGAGAGAGAGCTTCGATTTAAGGGTTGGAGTGGAAAACCCAGTCAGGGTCTGAAGTCCAAAAAAGATACAAAAATAGGAAGAGCCCGTGGGCAGAAAAGGATTTCAGGACAGGAGTTACAGTAGGTACAACCATCAGAATGCTGGTATAGGTGTTCTGTCTGAAAACAGATAATGCAGTATAAAAACACGGAAAGCCCTGGGGAACTGCGAAAAGTTTATAGTGCAAGAATAAGCACTTGTTATGTAATCATAAATGGTCATAAACTATATGTATAAACAAAAACTGATTTAAAATTTTAATTATAATTAACCACATAGTATTATGATTGAATTTCAGAACACCTACAATGGCAGGGAGGCCTTTTTTCAATAGACAGAGATTATTTTCAGGAAATTGGAACATACGATGCTGGAATGGATATTTGGGGAGGAGAAAACCTAGAAATTTCTTTTAGGGTAAGTTCCCTTTTAAAAAGTAGTCTTCTTTTTAACTCAAATATAGAAATGCTTATTTATGTTACTCTAAATTTAAAAAAGTAATTTAAAAAATAAATTTAAATTAATTAGTGTTTAATGGAACTTCAGCACCTTTAGTCCATAAAAGAAATTGATTATACTATTAAAGGTTCATTGTAAACTGTTTAAGATAAATCATTCTAGGGGCTTGAGTTATAGTACAGCCAGTAGGGCACTTGTCTTGCTTATAGCCAACCCAAGTTCAATCCCCAGCACCCCATATGGCCCCTTTAGCTTGCCAGAAATAAGCCCTAAGAACCAGCAGGTATGGCCCCAAAATTTAAAACACTTGATTAGGTTGTTTTAAGTGTCGTAAAACTTACACTGATTCCTTATTTATAATTGCTATTATTTCTAGAAATATTTTAAGTTCTAAAATTAATTTAAAAAATAACACAGTATAAGCGGGTAGGGCGTTTGCCTTGCACGCGCCAGCCAGTGCCGGCCTGGGTTCGATCCCGGCATCCCACATGGTCCCCCGAGCACCGCCAGGAGTAATTCCTGAATGCAGAGCCAGGAGAAACCCCGAGCATTGCCGGGTGTGACCCAAAAAAGCAAATAATAATAATAATAATAATAATAATAATAATAATAATAACACAGTATATGTATACTACTTTAGTTTTTATCTTCCATCATTTTACTTTATGTAGTAGGCTTTGTACTTGGGAAGTGAAAATTATTCTTTCATATAAGAGCTGTTCATTCTACCAACTACATAATTTTCAACAAAAAGTGAGTGGCGAGGCCGGTTAGGTAGGAAGCAGGTAGGGCACTTGGCCTGGCATGCAGCAGACCCAGGTTCTGTGCCCAGCACGCTGTACAATCTTTCAGCACACCATGAATGATCTGGCGTGGACCAAAACAACAATAAAATAAGTAAAAGGTAGAAGAGAAGAAATCATGAACTGCTCATGATTATCTCATAAAAATCTTACTCATTTATGCTTGCATAGCATGTGGATGCCAGCACTGTAGTTTGTGTTATCTGATATTCAGGTGTGAGCCACTGGTCACCGGCATCAGTGTGTTAAAACAGTACACTGCCTAAATGGATGTGTATTCTTTTGAATAATCTGCTTTAGACACATTGCTTACAGTGGAAACCACAGCAAACTGTGTTCCTTCTAGGTCGCCATCCACTCTTGTTATTGGAGAGGCTGGGCTCTAGAGCATCCTTTTTTGTTTTGATTTGTTTTCCATCACACCCAGCAATGCTCAGGGGTCACTCCTGACTCTGCACTCAGGAATTACTCTTGGTGGTGCTCTGGGCACTATATGGGATGCCGGGCATTGACCACGGCTCAGCCCCATGCCAGGCAAACGCCATCCCACTATACTACCGCCTCCGCCTCCTAGAGCAGTGTTTATCAACCTTTTTGCTGACCATGGCCCCCCTTCTGACCATGCTTCCTTCCTGTACCCCCTTCCCCCACTACCTAGTCTTAGCCCCCTAGTCTCGTGTTGTGGCCTCCCTGTTTACACGATTTTCACTTGCGCCCCTTGGAACATCCTGGGGGCTCACAGGAGATTTTATGACCACCAGTTTTAAAATGCTGCTCTAGGGACTAGAGGAATAGTACAGTGGTTAAGGCACTTGCTTTGCATGCAGCCAACCTGGGTTCAATCCTCACACCCATATGGTCCCTTGAGCACCACTGGGTGAGGCAAAAAAAAAAAAATGTGGCTCTAATGCATCTTCTACAACTTTTCCAGCTATATCATCTCATAATCCTGGGAAAACAATAGACACACAGAACACATTTTTTTATTGAAAATTTTTAAATTTTCAATATTTGCTTTAATTGTAAATATTATTTTATGTTTAACTGTGGAAAACTTATTTCCAAAGGATAAATTCATTGAGTTACTAGAAAGTCATAATTTTTAGCACCTTTTTTCCTTTCTCAAAATACATAGAGCATGCTATTACTGTCCTACAGAATAATTTATGAAACATCTTTAGACCCCTGGGCTCTTCTGTGTCACAAGTTTGGAGTAGAGAGAACAGCTAGACTCTGTCTGAATATTATGATCCAAGTTATCTGGTCAGATTATAACTGGTTCAAGTTATTCTGACCATGAATTCATCAGTAAACCAAATTAGGCAGCATTTCATGAAAATTTATCAAATCTCAGATTATAATCCTGTTATGAATCATGGACTGTAGTTGGGAAAACACTGCTCTGGACCTCATGTCTCTTCTATACTTAGCTTTTATAATTTTTTTTGAATGTTTGAGTAGAACCAGGAAGTTAGAGAAAGGTTTGTTCCCGAGGAAGCCCGACCTCAGAGCAGCGGCCGTTGGATGCCCTTCGGTCTGTGGGAGTTTAGCTGTGAAGCCGAACGGGCGTGAAGTCTTCTTTTGAAACGTCCGATGTCTGAGTTTGCTGTTATTTTCAGATTTGGCAGTGTGGAGGAACTCTGGAGATTGTTACGTGCTCGCATGTTGGCCATGTGTTTCGGAAAGCAACACCTTACACGTTTCCAGGGGGCACTGGGCAGATCATTAATAAAAATAACAGACGACTTGCAGAAGTGTGGATGGATGAATTCAAGAACTTCTTCTATATAATTTCTCCAGGTTAACATCATTTTGCATTAAAAATATGAGATTATTTAATTCTTGTCCCTGATTTTAAATATGTTCTGAAGAGAGAGAGAGAGAGAGAGAGAGAGAGAGAGAGAGAGAGAGAGAGAGAAATACAGAGAGAGAGAAAAAGAAAAGGGGCCTGTTATGGAGGCAGGCTGGGAGTGGGTGGGAGGGAGTGTTATGGGAATGGGGCACTGCTGGAGGGACGGGTGCTGGAACACTGTATGGCGGAGACCCAATTATGAACATCTTTGTAATTGTGTATCTCACGGTGGTATAATAAAAAAAGTAAAATAAAATAAATATGTTCTGAGTTAAGGTAAGAAGGGATAGAAAAGAAACTGTGCAGAGGTGAAATCACTTCGTAGGTTACTATAAAGAGTAAATGAAATCACAGTATGGGAAATATTTAGCTGAATGCCTGGTATATTATTCACTGTCTATCACTGTCTTCCCGTTCATCTTCGATTTGCTCGAGCGGGCACCAGTAACATCTCCATATGACCTGTCTCATGCAAGTAGATCCCAAGGGAACGTGCTTGCTCCAGGAACATAAAGAGCCTCAAACCATTCCATCAGGTCATGGAAATGAGGTCTATAATTGTTACTGGTATCTGGCATATCAAATATGACACGGGTAGCTTGCCAGGCTCTGCCGTGCGGGTATATTATTAGCAATAATAAATATTCCAAGTCAGTATTACACAAATCACTGTTAGCTCAGATGTTATTCCGTTTTTGTTTTAACATAAAAGCCACATTAAACATTTAAGTGCCAAATATCTAAAGACCTGCAAAACCTTACACCATGGTTTATCTTTGTGAGACTATCCTGACCATTCCTGTGTTCGTTCCCTCTCCCCCCACCTTTGGGGTTGCACTGGTGATGCTCAGGTGTTACTCCTGGCTCTGCACTCAGGAATTATTCCTGGTGGTGCTTGGGGGACCATGTGGGATGCCAGGGATCAAGCCAGATCAGCTGTGTGCTAGGCAAACGCCCTACACACTCAACTGTCACTCTGGTCCAGTGTTCTCATTGTTTAATTACCACTATCAAGTTCAGTAAGTTTTGTGAGCACCTAACTATAAACAGTTTTTGGTTCGCCTTAGCATATGTTAAAGGTTTCTGGGGTGGAGAGAGAACGGGGAAGATGCTGACTGTGGTTTGACCCCTGCCACCCCATATGATCCCTGAGCGCAGCCAGCTGTAGGTCAACACCAGAAACAAGAATAAAAGTTCTGTGATCCATGCATTTCACTCTAAAACTTTTCTTTGAAAAAGTGACATGTTTTTATGTTTTCTACTTTGGGTGGACTCCTTCATGGTTTTAAGATGCAATATAGGAATAGAATGTGTTACCTCGTAGAACATTAATGACTCAGATTCAATTATTTTAACAGGTGTAACTAAGGTAGAGTACGGAGATATAGGATCAAGACTTGGTCTGAGACACAAACTCCAGTGCAAACCCTTCTCTTGGTACCTAGAGAATATTTATCCCGATTCTCAGATTCCCCGTCACTACTTCTCTTTGGGAGAGGTAAGAAAAATATATTCTGTGTCATTACGATTTTTCACTTGTCAGACTAATAGAGAGAGATTATACTCTGTCTATAAAAGGGAGTACCTACACATGAAAATTCATAACTTTACATATGGTTATGAATTGTTCATTGACAGGCTATTTCATTAAACCTTGTTAATTTTTTTTGCTATAATTTATTCAGGTAAGCATTCTCTACCTTTCATAGCGTTCATATTAGTACCTTCAATAGATTGAACAAATTTGTCCTTATAGTTGAAACTATATACTGTTAAAGCTACTGTCCTAATCTTAATCGGAATCAGCGTGAGCGACTTCAGAGTAAAGTTATGAGCTGAGAAGAATGCTTACAAACAGTTTACAGTAAGTCGAACTTTTCGCAAGCATTCATTTTCCTTCAGGAGTTTAATCTCAGTTTGGGCTGAGAAGCCGGAAGGAATGTTGGCAGTCATGTTTGTTTCCGATGTAGCTGTATTTATTGCTTTTAGAATCCAGCAACAGCTCTCAAACTCTGAAGCAATCTGCTTTTATAATACAGTTAGACATGCTTTCTGGGTGTGTGGGTGTGCAGGGCCTCCTAGGGAGAGTTTTATCTTAACCAGGTTGGTCACAGAGGCTATTTCTTGCACTCTGTTGCTCCAGATTCCTAGAATATAAAATCCATCTATTTACCACACAGCCAAAGCACGAACTTTATGTGTAGGGAATCAAAATAAGTCCTTCTCTTAATCACAGAAGTCTGATCACATTAAGGATTTCACTAGTTTCCTAGGTTTTCCATAACAGTTTATCACAAACCCCTTAGTGGCTTATACAGAGAAATGTATTGTCTCATCTGAAGGCTAGAACTCTAAGCTCAGGGTTTTGACAGTGTTGTTTCATTCTGAAGCCTGGAAAGAAGACAGTCCTCCAGCAGCTGGTGGTTTGCTGGCATCTTCAGTGCTCCTCGTGTCTGGTTTCGTCAGTTGACCATTGGTTGGGGAAGCTGATCGGGTCTTGGAAAGAGCAGAGAGGCCACAGAGCAGGGAGCGGTTCAGAGTAAATGAGAGCGCGGCCTCCAATCTGGTTGTGTTCTCCTTAGCCACTGAGCATCTGTGCTGAGCGCTCTAACCCAGCTAGGAAGGATCCAGGGTACCCAGAGTGCCACGGGAAGGCTAACAGCAGCTGCCTGTGTGACCTCCCCTAGAATGCTTATTGTTTTTCTTCTTTGAACTGACCCAATTTTGGACAACACCTAGCCCTGTTAAGCGGACCAGAATATAGGCATATTACAAAGAACCACTTGTTTAACCCACAGTCGGTGATTGCCAAAGCAAACTTGCCCTTTCCCCACCTCTTACCAGCTGGCTTTCTGTAAGGAACAGATTTTGCCCTCTGTTATTTGCCCTTACTGAAGAAATCCTTCAATAAGGAAGCCCGTTTAATCCGGTATTTCTCAAACATTTGATTACAAAACACCTCTGTTAGTGGTGCGTGTCACGCCTGACCAGATACTCTTGCTCAGATACTGCCCTGATGTCCCTAGACCCTGAGTTGACTTTGACAATTTTAGTTCTACTACTGATAAGGTAACACTTTCTTTGTATATGATTCCCATGATAGTTTTGATTTGATTTGTCAAGATCTGTTTAGAGACGGGTTAATCAGTCATAAACAAACCTTATAACAAGGTTAGTCCACTAACTCTCTCGATAAAAATTTAGAGTTCCTCTAAATATCTGCAGGGCTAGCCACAATGTGTAAAAAGAAGAGGGAGAGAGATGCAGAGAGAGAGAGAAAGAGAGGAAACTGGGGTACCTGCTATTGAGGTAGCCTGGGGGTGGGTGGGAGGGGGTGGGGTACATTGGTGGTGGAAATGGGGCACTGGTGGAGGGATGGGTGCTGGAATACTGTATTACCAAGAACCAATTATGAACACCTTTGTAATTGTATGTCTTACGGTGGTATAATAAAAAATTTTTTTTAAAAATTTAGAGTTCCTTAGGACTTCTACTCTTTCTCAAAAGTACAAACTGGGGAGCTGGAGCAATACACAGCGGGTAGGGCATTTGCCTTGCACATTGGCTGATTCGGGTTCAATCCAGGTGTAGCCCAAAAAGGAGAACAAAAAGTACAAACTGAACATGGGCACTTCTGTGTCTTTTTAGAGTGCCAAGGAGGTAGTGACTTGGTTTCATAGCATTATTGCTCACCGTTTCCTGCTGTTGACAAGTGGCCACTCACACACAGTAAAAGACTTACTCTTAGGCGTAAGCCTCTAATCTTACATATTCATTGCGATAGCCACTACCTGTATACAGCTCAAATTAGACAAATTTCAGTTCCTTGGCCATAATAGTCACATTTAAAGTACTCAGCAGCAAGGATGCTTTGCCTTGCATGCAGCCAACCTCTGGCCAATCTCTGGGACCATATAGGGTCAGCACAAACTATTTCCATCGTGACAAAGTTGTAATGTACAATATGGGAGACATTCTCAAAAATCACCTGCATGGCATACCTTTTAGTCTAAGGATCTCTGATGGTTTCCAAGCAAGAGGACATTTTGTTTCTCCTTGCAGGCCAGTCATCAAGATACTTGGAATTGATAGTATCAGCAAGCCCACTGAACAATTTGCTGTCAGTACACAGTTACATGTACCAACAGTTAGGAAAGTATCCTTGCGAGGAAAGTAGCTCATGTTCCCTTAGTTAAACTCCTAGTATTCCCTAACTTGTCAGAGGATGTGAGTTTTTTTTTTGTTTTATGAGTTCTATTTCATTTTAGAAACCCAACAAAGAAGTTGTATTTAACTACAGCCATCTTACATTAATCTTAAACTCTTTCTTATATTTTTCCTGAAACATGCCAATATTTTATGTCATTCTATGTTTTGTAAATCTTTTTTTCAATGACTTCTTAAAAATGAATAAGGAACTCTATTTGGTTTGGATAAGAACTCAACTACCAGGCCGGAGCGATAGCACAGCGGGTAAGGCATTTGTCTTGCATGCAGCCAACCTGCGTTCAATCCCTGGCATCCCATAAGGTCCCAAGCACCGCCAGGAGTAGTTCCTGAGTGCATGGTCAGGCGTAACCCCTGAGCAACGTCGGGTGTGGCCCAAAAAGCAAAAAAAAAAAAAAAAAAAAAAGACTTTCAAAGTTAACTCCCACTGAGCAAACATTAACTGGTATACTGAAAGGACGGAACTGTTGAGCTGGAGCGGTAGTTCAGTGGGCTTGGATGCATGCCAGAACCCCGTCAGCTACATGCAAGGCACGTGTCTTACCCACTGTAATAATTCTCTGGCCCTCCTTTTTGTTTACCATATGCTTTTTTTGGTTTTGTTCATTTGGGGAGTCACAGCTGGCAATGCTCAGGGGTTACTCCTGCCAGTGCTCTGGGGACCGTATGGGATGCCGGGGATATAACCCAGGTCAGCCACATGCAAGGCAAATGCCCTACCCACAGTGCTATCACTCCAGCCCCACCTTACATGTGCTTTTAAACTGTAATGCTACCCAAAAAAGTCATTACGATAAATTGCATGAAATATTCCTATTTATGTAGTTACATAACCTACTGAGTGATGTTCCCATCAAGTCATGTGTGAGCTTCCAGTAAAGCCAAGTACCAAACTCTGATTAGGAAAGAAAGTCATCAGGTAATGGCCCCTCATCTTTCTTGTTGGCAGTATCTACAGGAGTTACTAAATTGCTTTGATAGCAAAGTAAAGAGTTTATTGATCTAAAATGCAAATCCTAGAATAGTTTGGAAAAATGAAAATACAGAATATGAAAACTAAGCTACCTCCTAAAATACAAAACTGACAAATATAAGTGTAAGATCAAAGCGTTTTAAGTAACTGCTGAGTTCCACCCACTTCAGTTCATAGCCTGACCTCAGGAATCAGGGCTCTTTTATAGAAGTGAAAGTTTAGATTGATTTTAATGCGTATGTGTATTAGGATATCTAACTAATTTCTTGAATTCTTGGTATTTTTCACTATGCATTGTCCCATAGATCCGGAATGTGGAGACAAATCAGTGTTTAGATAACATGGCTAGAAAAGAAAATGAAAAAGTTGGAATTTTTAACTGTCATGGAATGGGAGGTAATCAGGTGAGTATTTCAATAAAACCTTATACCGGATCATTTTCAGATTTGTTTTAATCTTCTGATACTCATAGTATCACTCAGGAAATATTTTCTTGCCTTTAATGAGAAAATAATAAAGACCTTTAGGATAGGGGAGCCTTCAATCTAATGATAAAATTTAAGTGGAACAGTTTGTAAAAGGCCCTTGTTAGACTCCATTTACATTGTTGTTCATGATACTTATTTTGCCCTTTGGAGTCAGCCATTGGTTTAGACGTCAGCTCTCATCACTACATTCAGTGTACAGAGAAAGCTCAGCTCATTCTTTCCTCTTACAAAACTGGTGTCTTCTGAATTACACTGTTACAGTAATGAAGTTAAAAAGTTTGTATCTTGGGGGCCAGAGCAATAGTACAGCAGGTAGGGCATTTGTCTTGCACACGGCTGACCAGGGTTCGATCCCTGGCGTCCCATATGGTCCCCCTAGCACCACCAGGAGTGATTTCTGAGTGCAGAGCGAGGAATAGTCCCAGAGCATCGCTGGGTGTGACCCAAAAAAAAGAAAAAGAAAGAAAATATATTTACATATATTGACCATATAAAAAGTTAATTTATTTTATTAATGTTTTTATGTATAAGGCATTGGAGATATAGGCCCATTTAGCAGAGCCATGTGAGGCCCCAAACAAAAGATTAATATGTATATATATGTATTTTCTTTTCAGGTCTTCTCTTATACTGCCAACAAAGAAATTAGAACTGATGACCTTTGCCTAGATGTCTCCAGACTGAATGGCCCAGTCACAATGCTCAAATGCCACCATTTAAAAGGCAACCAACTTTGGGAATATGACCCAGTGGTATGTTACCTAATTGTCTGCCATGGATATATTTACATAGCTAAAAGAATGGTTTTTTCCTTTGGTGGAGGCTTTTATGGATGACTCAGTTATGTGGATCGATTTCCCCATTTCGTTGCTTATGTATCTTTGTTTTTTGGGTTTTTTTTGCTTTTGTTTTTGTTTTTGGGTCACACCTGGCGATGCTCAGGGGTTTCTCCTGGCTCTGCACTCAGGAATGACTCCTGGCGGTGCTCGGGGGACCATATGGGATGCCGGGGATCGAACCCAGGCCGGCATGGGCCGGCCGCGTGCAAGGCAAACGCCCTACCCGCTGGGCTATCACTCCGCCCTCGTTGCTTATGTATCTTTGAAGTTCCATACAAGGGCGATCCTATCAGAAACACTGGGGGTATGGTTGGAGCCTGATTCTGGCTCTCCAACCCTGGCCCAATATTCTGCAGAAATGTCTCCTAGAAGAAAGGCCAGGAGCAAACATCCACACTTGTTTTCCATAGCCTTCTTATAGTATTCCTTTATACTAGAGATTTTTTTTTTCAATTCTCAGTGGCCTTAAACAGTACTACTGTCAATTTTCTTCTCTTTGCTTTCTGTTTCCTTCTGTCCCTTGGACACGCCTACTTTGTTTTACTTCCTTTAAATGACGTGGGCCAAGGGGATTGCTTTCACCTTTTCTCCTTAGCTGATGCCACATACAAACCCTGGTTTACTTTAATCATCAGCCTCCTATTACTTGAATATATCTTGTATGGCCTCATGCCAGATCGAAGGTTCTCTAGTTCCCTCTACCTAATAAACCATCATTGTAACTGTCTAGTCCCCTAGTAGTTACTCATCTATAGTTAGACTGTTAGATGCCAGTGGACAAAAATCGCTTATTTTTTAAAATTCTGGGTATCCTTCACGGTGTCAGACTATAATACAAACAGTAAATACAGCAGTGACTTAGTTAATGCGGCCACAGAAAATGGCTCTGTATTCTGTACCATGGTTTTCCATAGCATTCGCTGCTCCCATTTGGTGTTAGCTGCACCATGTACTGTCGGGTGTACAGCATCTCTGACTGTAGAGAGTGATGCCAGTGGGCCTAGGGCAGGAGCAATAGCACAGTGGGCAGAACTCTTCCTTGGACACGTTCTTAGTGTCGGTTATTATATATATAGCTGTTACCCCCATCTTCTTTTGAAATGGGGTTCTGACCATTTTGAAAGACTTGATAGCACTATCTAGAACATACCAAAAGGAAGATTTATTGCCATATCTGCGATTTATTAAGGGTTTCTTTATAAACCTTATGATTTTGAATCTTCAGAAGGACCTGAGTATCTAAGGGACTTGAGGTTTAGAATCAGAATTAATTTGAAAAACCTTATCACACAGGAAAGAAGCAATTTTGAAATAGCTCTTTGAAAATAGGTTGAGGCTCCTAAATTAGCAAACACTAATCTGAGAGATTGTGTGTGTGCGTGCGTGTGTTTGAATTGAAGCACAAAAAAGTGAAGTTTCTCTGTTCCAGAGCTTATGTCAGAACTGGGAATTAGAATGAGGCCATCTTGCCCCCAGGTCCAGCCCAGCTCCCGTATCCTGCCGCCTCTTCCCTCCCACGGAGCCAAGACTTTCTTTAGATGACTTTTCTCCATTGTCTTTTGACTAGTTTGCATTGCAGGCAGAGCTGCTGGTTTGGCCTCCATTGATGTTAATGCATGTTGTCTGTCCTCTCAGAAACTAACCCTGCAGCATGTGAACAGCAATCAGTGCCTGGACAAGGCCACCGAGGAGGACAGCCAGGTGCCCAGCATCAGAGACTGCAGCGGAAGCCGGTCCCAGCAATGGCTCCTTGAAATGTCACACTCCCAGAAATATTCTGAGACCAAATTTACAAAAGGAGGGGAAAAATAAGGATTGACTGGGCTACCTCAGCAAACATCTCTGCCACATTCTTACGTAGCAAAAAGAGGAGACGTGCTTTTCCTCCTCTACGGGATCTAAGGCTTAGCCATCAGACTTAGCTCCTCTCGCTTCCTCTAGCTGGGAACCAGCCTTCCTGTCCGAGGACGTGAGTCTCTGTCGTAGCGAGACTGTGCGCACTGATGTTTACAGGAGTGAAGAGTCTTTCATCGAGAATCATTGCAAAAGAATATTCAAGCAGCTGATGAAATGTGCTGTCCAGACACTGGGCCTTCCACGGTTTGCACATCAGTAACTTCTGCTGACTGTGCTGTCACAATGAAGAGATTGCCAAGAGGGTTCTCTTTTCCTGATTAGAACTGGTAGCCAGAATATTAAAGCATTGATACAAAGATGAATGGAAAAGAACTGGAACCAGAATCATGAAGACAACATTTTTACAATTAAAAAGAACTATATTAAACAGGGTTTAAAAGAAATTAAAACAGAACTATGAGAAGTACAATTTGTTATAGTATAGTATCAAATTTCTATATAGATTTTATACCTCAGTGGGGGAAAGTAACTGATTCCAATGAAATTGATTCATTTTGTTTTCACCTGTGATAGTCATGGATGCTTCTCTTTCCTTGGGGTGCTGAAACTGAGCTGGTAAAGCAGCTCTTTGGACGTAGTTTTAATTGCTTTCTACAAATTTTTTTAATTTGGTGTGGGGGCTTTTGGAATTGTAATTTTTAAATGCCTTCCAAAAGTGGAAATTTAAAATACTGTCTGGTTTCACTGAACACATCATATATCTCTGCTGCCGTTGGGTCAGCTGGCTAAAGACATCCACGCCCCTCACACCCCACAAGTTTCTTACTAAAGCTTCAACTTCTTGATTCAGCTGATAATGCTTAGTGCCCAGGACTCATACGACTGTATGACCAGTTTGTTTTCAGAGCAATAAATCTCAGTTCTTCGATTACGATTCCGCTCACAAAAGGCCTACAGAAGTAATTATTTGGGCATTTGGAGATATGTTTGATTTTCTTTTTACCCAGATAGACTTCACAGTCAAGTGCATATTTAGATTAGGATTCCTGGATTGTATTGTTGATCTGCTGTTTTTAAAGAAAGAAAATTTGACTGGAAGAGTTTAATTGGCCTGTCTATGAGTTAGCCAGAGAAATGCGGCTGTAACTCCTGCATTACTAGTCCTGCATTTCTTCCCTAAATTCTATTTAGCTTAAATTTTCTTTGTTATTGGATTTTTAGTTCCATAATAGGCTAAATGTTCTTTTTCACTTTTTGTACCATAAATTAATCTGAGCATCAGTTATACGTTGAGTATCAAATGCTTAATCTCATAGGAAGAACACCTCATGATACTGTTCCTGAAAAGTAAAGCAATTCATTGGCCAAAGTGCATATATTTCCTTCCTATTCATAAGGTTATATTTAATAATATTCTTTTCTTTGATTATCTTTCACTGAAAGACTCACTGCAGGCAGTGCTGTTTCTTATGCCTAAGAATGTTTGTGAAAGCTGCGTCACTAATGATACTCGCCAAGTTGAGTGTCCAGAAAGTTTCTCATGGCCTATTGAAGGCAATGGATGGCAAGCACATATGGATGCTGTAGGGTGAGGCTGAGTAAAATGCATAATTTTGTCCCCAGAAAATTTGAAATGAAGCAGGTGCTGGAAGGAATTTTTCCTACTCCATGAGCGATGTTAATTCTATCTTCAGTAGGCCTAATGCTGAATAAACCAGATGTCTAATCAATAAATTATTTTCATGCCCAGATTTTCAGGTTTTTGTACTCTAGCATAGTTTGGTCTGTCTTATCCTTACTGTAAGAAAACTTAACAGCAATGTGACTTAAGGTTTGTTTTGTTTAAGTGGGGAATGTGAGTGATTTAATTCATGGGTACTTTTAGAACCTAATAGATAATCCCATTGCCTTTATTTTTCTAATTAAAGAATTCCTAAATACTTTGAAAATATAAAATATTCCTAAATAGTTGTGCCTTACATTGGTTTTATTTTAAATTAAACTGGATCCCTGCTCATTATAACTCTCTGGGGGTAAAAAAAATTCAGAAGTGGAAAATGGCGTTATTTGGTCCAGTGAAGAATGCATAAATATGACAGCTGAGCGTAATTAAGCTGGACAGATGTATTCAGTCCATCCAATCCCAGTTCATGCCTTCTGTTCCAGCTGGCATTCCTGAACAACAGTATGTCGCCGCCACTGCAGGTGGAAGCATGTAGGCCACGGCCTCGTTTCCCTTTCCTACATTCAGCTGTAAGACGAAGGGTCCTCTGTCAGGATTTGGTGTGCTCAGCTGATCTCCAAAGTTATATGGTCTTCCAAAAACATCTGAAGGTGCTATTTCAGGTGAGGGGAGATACCTGGAGTGGATCTAGAAAATCTGAAGTGTGTGCGTGCCCGTGCTTCAATTTCTTGAATTCTGTAGTGTTTTGTGGGCAGGTGTGGCGTTGTTCCCTCCTGGAGGTGTTCAGGGGTTGTATGCGGCTAGGGCTGGAACCAGGGCCCCAATTCCTAGCCCTTTGAGCCGTCTCCCCCAGACTTCAGAATTTTAACTATAAAAAATCCTTCAAAGTCATACTACCAGGAAGTTATCAAAACATGCAGACAAGACGCGCGATGCAAAGTCTGAAACACGACAATGCATAGTGTGCACGGACTGAGAGATGAGATGATGGTAAGACTTCAGTTTCCCAGAAACTAAAACACCATGAACTTGTCAGTATGAAAATGTAAGTCCCAAAATAGTTAAGGGAGAAAATACTGTAAAACCTAAGACTACTCAGTTTTATGATTTGCTTTAAAACTACAGTAACTAAGAGGGAATATTGCAATAGACTAAGACAAGTAAATCATTGACTAACAGAGATCAGAAACATCCATTAATAATTATGGTCACTGGTTTTTCAGTAAAAAGGAAACCCATCAGGGCCATAGCTGTAGTGCAGGGTAGGGCACTTGCCTTGCACGCGACTGACTCAGTTCAGCCCCCAGTACCCTATATGGTGGTCCTGAGTCTTTCAGCAGTGATCCCTGAGAACGGAGTCGGAGTAAGTGCTGGGCTCCGCTGAGTGTGGCCAACAAGAAAAATAAAAATTCAGTTTAATAAAGGAAAGAAAGTTCTGTTTGCATTGAAGTAAACAGCTACGTTTTTTTTCTCTTTTCTGCTTTTTGAGTCACACCTGGTGATGCTCAGGGATTACTCCTGGCAGTGCTGGAGATGCCAAGAATCAAACCAGGTCAGCCGCATGCTTGGCACATGCCCTACCCACTGTACTAATTGTTCCATCCCCTAAACAGCTACTGAGGGGGGGTGCTGAACACTGATTCCTTTACACAATGTGCAGTTTCCTTTAAACAGTGAACTTTATTATAATTGGGATAGGCAAAACTACCTTAGGCACAGAAGTCATTAATTATAAGGGAAGAACCATCTCTCTGGGGCCAGAAGGACGTATGGAGATAAGGCGCCATATGGTATGGCCATATCGGTTAAAACCCCCAGCGGGGGCTGGGGGGGCACTGTAATGTGGTCCCTGAGTACTTGCCAAGGGTCACTCCTTGGCAAGCCAGGAATAGCTCCCTGAGCTCTGCCTTTTTGGCCCAACCACTCCCCCATAAGCAAATAAGAGCTTGATAATTGAAGATAAATTATCAATTAAAGACAAATGTCACCAAACTTAAACTATTTTAAGTCGTTTTTTTTCGGGCCCACTCCTGGTGCTCAGGCTTTACTCCTGGCACTGCACACAGGAATCACGCTTGGCAGAATCGGGAGACTGTATGGAGCCTGTTGGCTATGTGCAGGTAAGTGTCTTGCTGCTGTACTATCCTCCAGCCCCTCATGAAAAAGATTATTGCACTAAGACAACAAGCCACGACATAGGAGAAAATGTAAGTTACTTGAATACACACTTGACGAGAGCTATCTAAATGCACAATCCAGGCCTTTACACTTGCACATATTAAATTATTAGTAACAGTCAAGAGGAAATGTCACCAGTATAAATTAACAGAGAAGTAAAAGGTTCTTTGGGCCAGAGCAATGGTACAGCTGCAGGGTACTTTCCTTGCACTTAGTTTACCTGGGTTCAATCCGTGACACCGTATGGTCCTAAGTCCCACCAGGAGTATAGTCCCTGAGTGCAGAGCCAGGAGTAAACCCTGAGTGCAGAGCCAGGAAAAAGCCCTGAGTGCAGAGCCAGGAAAAAGCCCTGAGTGCAGAGCCAGGAGTAAGCCCTGAGTGCAGAGCCAGGAGTAAGTCCTGAGTGCAGAGCCAGGAGTAAGGCCTGAATGCAGAGCCAGGAGTAAGCCCTGAGTGCAGAGCCAGGAGTAAGGCCTGAGTGCCGACAAATGTGGCCCAAATAATAAGTTTGCAACAGACT
The DNA here is from genome assembly GCA_021461705.1 of Cryptotis parvus. NCBI lineage: Eukaryota > Metazoa > Chordata > Mammalia > Eulipotyphla > Soricidae > Cryptotis > Cryptotis parvus. The sequence goes on from JAJIBD010003081.1 coordinate 184,663, forward strand.
AAGCCTGCCAAAAATTAAGTAATCTAAGTTTTTGATTAGTAAAACAAAATGTATTAGAAAAATTACTTAGTAAATAATTTTAAAAACAAAAGCTATTGTAATAAAATTGACATTAGCATAAGGATAAGATATACATAAACTGAAAGAGATTGAAGCTATGCCAAAAATTTCTGGAGATTAAAACTAATAGCGTTTCCAGTCCGGAGGCAGTAGAGCTTGCCTTGCACCTGGCCAACGGGTTCAATCCTTGGCCCTCCATATGGCCCCTGAGTGCTGCCAGGAGTAAGCCCTGAGCATCTCGGGAGGTGGCCACAAAACAAATGTCTAGTAACAGAGTGGCCCCACGAGATTCTTGGTTACATAAACAAATGTTAAGGTAGGTCATGTTAAAATGAGCAGAGGCCAAGAGGCTCAAATATATGGGATGCCTCACGCTGGTATAATAAAATACTTTTTAAAAAATTAAAAATAAAAAAGACCATACAGGATGTTATCAGATAGGTTCGTAACAGAAACATGGGACTCTCAGGAGAAAAGAGTTTTTTTGAGAGCACAAAACTGAGAAAATGGACATACAGATTAGTGAATAAAAGTGCCTCAACTGAAGTAAATCAAGAAAACAAGACAGTTAAAGAGCTGCATGCCATCCTGATTGTCAATGAGCCACACCGAATGCTGAAGCTCTCTTACTTAGCCTAAATGTGTAGTCGGCTGTGACATGCTCATTTTCGTACACTCAGAGTGGCATAGCAAATGTGCCTGACGATGCATTTCTCAATGCATGAAAATCCCCATCATTTGTATGACTATAATAAAATCCTTAAGTAAACAGCAGGATCTTAAAAGTAGATTCCACCATTTTACATAGAGGAGCTTCTGTATGCTTTTCAGCAAATTTCTCAGCAGAAACTTTGAGGTCAGAAAGGGATGAAATGATGCATTGAAAATTAGGGGATCTCTACCAGGAAGACTCCTTCAGACAGGAAGGAGATACAAAGTCTTCAAACTGATGGGGAATAAAGAGCCTCAGGTGATTCTGTAATAAAGGTAAAATGTGCAGACAACCTCCTACTATAGTTTTATGCGTGTTATTTAAGGGAAAGAGCACCTGAAATCTCTAAATACCTGTACTAAGATCTTGGGTCAGAGACAGTGCCAGTGATGAGTATGGCCTTGAGCGCAGCCAACCAAGGTCCGGCATCACATAGTATCTCCTGATGGTCCAGGTGACCAAGGTTGCCATTGCAGCTGGACTTCCTAAAGAGAGTCCCCCACACCCCTTCCCCAAAAGGGTTCTATACAAACGGTGGGCAAAAAGGAATGCAGATAAAATCAGATAAAAATTTACATCAAAACTCTTACAAAGGAAGGTATATAATTATAAAAGGACTAACTCTCCAAGAAGTCTTATCAACTGCATGCAACAAATCCGGGTCTAAGCATGAGGCAAGCTTCTGACTGCAAGAACTGAAGGAGAAGACGACAAGGCACTGCTAGTAAGTTCAGTTCCCCGTTGCATAATGAAGGACCGAGAAGTCACGCAAATGAAAGACTCAAACAGCCCGAGACCAGTTAGAACAGACAGCAAACACCTCCCAGCCAGCATGAGCGGGGTGGACAGTCCCTCCGCCCACAAGCACCTGGCATGTTCGCCAGGACACAACATGTTAGGGCTGGAGCTTCTTAACTCTTCAACTTGCTACACCTCTTCACCCAAGGAACGCAACAAAGTGAGCACTGCCACAAACGCCATGGCGAGCACTGTCACAAATGCCGTGCCGAGCACTGCCACAAACGCCGTGGCCAGCACTGCCACAAATGCCATGGCAAGCCCTGCCACAAACGCCGTGCCAGCACTGCCACAAACACCGTGGCTGCATTGGTTGGTTTTTAAATCTGGGGTGGCTGCATATTCAGAAACATTTTGCTGTTGTTCAATTTTTTTTGCTACCCCCACAATTTAAGATACACGATGTCAAACCACCAATTAAATCTTTATAAAATTTTCAGGATTGGAGTCGTAGAGATAGTACAGTGGCCTTGCATGTGGCTGACCCTGGTTTGATCCCCAGCACCACCAAAGCAAAATAAAAATGAAGACCTCAATATTAGACTAGAATCCAGAAAACACAAGGAAAACACAGGCAGAACACTATGATAGTGACTTCAGGGAGCTCTCTAGTGACTAAATACCACTGAATAAGAAAACAGAAGCAGAAACAAATGAGACAACATCAACTTAAGAAGCTTCTACAGGGGCCGGAGTGATAGTCCAGCGGGTAGGGCGTTTGCCTTGCACGCAGCAGACCCAGGTTCGATCCCCAGCATCCCATATGGTCTCCGAGCACCGCCAGGAGTAATTCCTGAGTGCAGAGCCAGGAGTAACCCCTGAGCATCGCCGGGTGTGGCCCAAAAAAGAAAAAAAATCTTCTACATTGCAAAAGTGATGATCAGGGACCAGAGTGATCGCACAAATAGGGCATTGGCCTTGCACATGGTCAACCCAGGTTGGATTCCTGGCATTCCATATGATGCCCCAAGCCCACCAGGAGTGACTCCTGAACACCGAACACTGTGGCCCCAAAACAAGAAGAACGAATGATGATCAGAATAGAAATATATCTTTCCAAGTGGGGAAAACAATATTCACTAACCACACATCTGACAAATGGTTGATATTTCAGATTTATAAAGCATTCACAGAACTTAACAAAAAATAAACAGCCCATAAAAATAAATGGGGAAAGGAACTCAACAGACACTGCCTCAAAAAAAAAAAAAAAAGGCATACCAATTATCAATAGGTAGATGAAAAGAGCTTTTCATATCAGGAAAATGTTAGTCAAAACTGCAGCAGGGAGCAAGTCAGAAAATAGAGTTATAGCACCACCTACTGGTAAAGAAGGAGAAAGCAGCCAATTCCTACAATACTGATGAGTTCTTAGCCTGTCAGGGCTGCAGGCACTGTACAGTGGGTAAGATGCTTGCCTTGCATGTGGCAAACCCGGGTTCAATCCCTGGAAGCACATATGACCGCAGAGCAACACCGGGAGTGCTCCCGGAGTGCAGAGGCAGGACGAGTGCACAGCCTGCACACATCCGGGTGTGGTCCCCAAACAAAATAAACCATAAGCAAATGAAATGCATAAAGAAATATGAGGAATGTGCTAATGGGAGACCAAGATAATATATCTGGCTGCAGAGAGTCCAAGGGCAAAGCTATATATGTGGTAGCCCCAAGACTGATCCCTGACAGAGCACCCCCACCAAAAAATAAAAAACAGTATTACAAAGAAATAGTGACCAATATCTAGAAACTAAAACTAAAGACATGGACAAGACAATAGCTATTGTGAAGAGATATACAAAAACTCAGACAAGCAATTCCATGTGTTCAATGATAAAAGAAATGAGTAGGATGCAAAGATCAGACACTCGGAATTTCAGATGTGATGAACTCAAAACTGAGATTGAGTGCTACGGACAGCTGGGACTGAGACAGAGCTAATGGAAGAAAGAACAAATGAGAAAAATATGGAAACAATCCAGGTGGGAGAAGAGAGAAAGTAAGATGTTATTTGTTTTTTGTTTTTCTTTTTGGGTCACACCCAGCGATGCTCAGGAGTTACTCCTGACTCTTTGCTCAGGAATTACTCCTAGCAGTGCTCGAGAACCATATATGGGATGCCTGGGATCGAACCCAGGTCGGCTGTGTACAAGGAAAAACCCTACCTGCTATGCTATCACTCCGGCCCCATAAGATAAGATGTTTTTTAAATAAAGGAATTTTTTAAGAGATACCCAATTCCATTAGGAAAAGTAAAATAAAGAAAATAGCAATCTCAAATGATGAACTGAACAGAGAGTTTATTACAAGAAAAAAAACCAGCTGAGAACTTACCAAACCTGGAAAAGGAGCTGAATATACAAGTCTATGAAGGCAACAAACACCTAGTTACCTGAATGCAAAGAGATGTACACCAAGACACATAATAATGAAATCATCAAACGTTAAGTCAGGCCAGAGCAACGGCACAGCAGCGAGTGCACTTGCCTTGCAGGCGGCCAATCTGGGCTCTGTCCCTGGAACCGCAACTGGTTCCCTGAGCCTGGCCAGGAGTGATGCCTGAGCACAAAGCCAGAAGCAAGCCCTAAAGACCACTGGGTGTGGCCCCCAAAAGAAAAGCTAAAAGAAGTTCTAGATGAATACTGTTAACGGTATTGGGTAGAGAAGGGAAGCTGGTAAGATTCATATAATCCCAGGGGAATGTCATTAGACCTCTCAAACTTCTCAGCTCAGAAGAGTGTAGTGATTCCAAACGCTCAATGAAATGAGGGACGGAGACTTTACAAGACAAATAAAGAAGTTTCTCCACTAGACCTCCTGTATGATGAATGTTGAAGGGAATTCTTCCACGAGAGGACAGTATACATACACACACACACCAAAAGAAGATAGATACACACACACCAACAAGGAGATACACACACACCAACAAGGAGATACACACACACCCCAACAAGTAGACATACACATCCCAACAAGTAGATACACACACCCCAACAAGGAGATAGATAAAAACACAAGTAGATACATACCAACAAGTAGATACACACACAAGTAGATACACACACAAGTAGATACACACACACACCAACAAGGAGATAGATAAACACACCAACAAGGAGATAGATAAAAACACACACAAGTAGATACATACACACACCAACAAGGGGAGAGATACACACAACAAGTAGATACACACACCAACAAGTAGATACACACACCCACCAATAAGGAGATGGATACACACACATCAACAAGGAGATAAAACACACAGCATTGAATATACACAAAGAGATTTACATAATAAACCCTAAATGTCTGTAGGGCAAGCCACAATGTGAGGGGGAGAGAGAGATAGAGGAGAGAGAGGGGAGAGCGAGGGAGAGAGAGAGAGAAGAGAGAGAGAGAGAGAGAGAGAGAGAGAGAGAGAGAGACTGCTATAGACGCAGGCCGGGGAAGGGGGGAGGAAATTTGGGGCCATTGGTGGTGGGAAATGTGCACTGGTGGATGGACCGGTGCTGGAGCAGTGTATGACTGAGACCCAATCATGAACATTTTTGTAATTGTATTATATCCTGGTGGTATAATAAAAAAAATTAATTAAAAAGATAAAATGGAAGTAGCAAGTCCTTGTAGAGCAATATTATTATAACAGTAAATGTGATTATTTTACCAATTAAAAGGCAATAAAGAAATTTAAACACCAAACCCAATTATGTACTGCCTAGAAGACTTACTTAAGCTATAAAAGAATACAAAAGGAAGGAGTAGAAAATGGTACCCCAAACAAATAGGAATTTAAAAAAACAGGGAAGTACTTGCTTTCTACCAGATAAAATAGATTTACAGCCCAAAATAATGTAACAAGACGAAGATGGACACCGCACAATGATAAAGTGATCAATATATCAGGAAGACATTATATATATATATATATATACATACATACATACATATATATATATATACATACATGCACCCAACACATTAAGCACCAAGATGTGTAGATAAAGTATTTTTATTCATGCTGCCGACACAGTAATGTTTTGTTGAACTTTATTTAAACACCATGATTTACAACATTGTTCACAGTGTAGCTGATTCAAGTATTCAATATTCCAACACACTATTAAGGGAAGGCAGTTTTGGCCACACAGTTTGCCTATTTATCTTTTCATTGGTGCATTCAGACCATTTAGGATTAAAACCTGCTGTTTTCTCGTTTGTTCCCTCTGCTGTTTTTTCCAGTTTGATTTACTTTACCTTTCTGTATATTTTACTTTAGTATCTTTGAAATTTTTGGTTTTGGAGCAATTTAACTTCAACAAAATTGACAGAGGTACAGAGAGTTACAGTGAACCCCTACAAACACACACACACACACACACACACACACACACAAAGCCCTTCCTTCTTCCAGCATCGCTTCCCAGAGCACTACAATCTTCCCAAGGATGAACCTACAGTGCAGTTCACTCCTAGAGACTCCATGGTTTTGGACAAATGGAAAGACACTCTCCCATCATTGTAATACACATTCACTGTATTTTCACTGTCACTGTATCACTGTCTTCCCGTTCATCATCGATTTCCTCGAGCAGGCACCAGTAACATCTCCATATGGCCTGTCTCATGCAAGTAAAGTCCAAGGGCACCTGCTTGCTCCAGGAACATAAAGAGCCTCAAACCATTCCATCAGGTCATGGGGATGAGGTCTATAATTGTTACTGTATTTGGCATATCAAATACGACACGGGTAGCTTGCCAGGCTCTGCCATGAGGGTAGCATACTCTTGTAGTCATCTCTAAATCCAGCATTTATTGATGAACCAGGGGCCTCTTGCAGCCGAGTGAGCCGGGCTGTGATAGGTCTGCTGGGCGGAGTTCTGATGATAGAGAAGTCAGTTCAGATGTGGAAAATGGAGGCCCTCATGGAGTGGGGGTCGTCTGGCTTGTTGCGAGGCTCTGCTGGGGTGGTGGGCCAGGGCTAGAACCCACCATCCCTCCCGGGCGCCTCGTGAGTGGCTGGTCACAGGGAGAGCCAGTAGCAGCTCTGCCCCATGTCTGCAACTCTCTGGACCGGCATACCTGAGCCGGATTTAAAAAAAGACTGCTGCAGGATGGAACTCGATGAGCCAGGCTGTGATAGGCTGGTCTGCTGGGTGGAGGTCTGACGAGAGAGAAGTCCAGATGTGGAAAATGGAGGCCCTCATGGAGTGGGGGGTCGTCTGGCTTGTTGCGAGGCTCTACTGGGGTGGTGGGCCAGGGCTAGAACCCACCATCCCTCCCGGGGCGCCTCGTGAGCGGCTGGTCACAGGGAGAGCCACTATATTTTCACTGCTCTAAAAAAATCTGTGCCCTTCCTAATGTATCCCTCCCAGGGCAACTCTGGAGTTTGCGGGGAAACAGCAAGAAGTATGATTACTGGAAAGTGCAGTAAAAGTCTGTTTAGTTTTAAACAAAACAAAACAAAACAAAACTGTCTAACCAAACTGTCTCTTCTAGCTCGGCACCTTTTGTCATTCCCACCAGCAGTTGTAAGAGTTCTGCTGTTGTGCATTCTCACCAGCACGTGGAGTGCAGGTGTTCCAAATTTTGACCGTTCTACTTAGCGGTATCTCAATGCTATTTTAATTGGTATTTCCTTACTGACAGGCTATGAACAGCTATAAGCTATACATATGCTTTTTGGACCTCTGTGTATCTTCATTGGTGAGGTCTTTTATAGCCTTTGATTCACTTTTAGTCAGAGGCTCAGAAAGTGAGAGAGAGAGAGAGAGAGAGAGAGAAAAGAAAGAGAAGAAAAGTGTCTGCCATAAAGGCAGGACGGAAGCTAGGCACATCGGTGCCAGGAGATGTGCACTGGTGAAGGGGCTGTTGAAACATTGTATGATTGGAAAACAATCATGAACAACTTTGTAATTGTTTGTCTCATTGTGATTCAATTAAAAACATTAAAAATAGAGGGGTCGGAGAGACAGCACAGCAGGTAGGGTGTTTGCCTTGTATGCGCCAACCTGGGTTCAATCCTCGGCATCCCATATAGTCCCCCAAGCACCGCCAGGAGTAATTCCTGAGTGCAGAGCCAGAAGTAACCCCTGAGTGTCGCTGGGTGTTAAATATAATTAAAGAAAAAATAATTAAAAATGGATTTTAAAAAATAAAGGAATTTTAGCAAGCCAAGAGTTTCATGTTTCATTTATTGCATTCACCGATCCTAGAAAAGAGTCAGACATGTAATAAATTCTGGGTAGATGCTTATGGAATAAATAAATCAATAAAATCACCTTTATCTTGTTTTAAAAGAGTCAGAAAGTTGTTCAATAAAGAGGTTAGCTTTACTTCCTCCAGAAATAGATTACTTTTCACAAGTCATTAGGATTACACCTTCAGCTAGTGGTTTCTTTAACGGTAGAGCTAATTGTCTCTGTTCATTAGCTCTGTCTATCTAAGAACAAAACTGACATTCCAGAAGACCAGGACGGGCAGGAGACACAGTCAGAGCAGTATCTTCCTGGGAAATGCTTCTGAACTTGCACAAGGAATGAGACCCAGGATCCACAAACATTTGTACGCAGTAAACACCAAGACATTGGGCCCTAGAGATGCTCATTTGTTCTTTTTGTTTTCTTTTTGATTTTTGGGTCATACCTGACAATGCTCAGGAGTTACTCCTGGCAGTGCTCAGGGGACCATATGGGATATGGGGGATCGAACCCAGGTTGGCCATGTGCAAGGCAAATGCCCCACCCGCTGTGCTATCACCCGGCCCCATGTTCTTAAGGGTTGAAAATATTTTGCAAGAAGACTCCCAAGAGCGGAGAGGGAAACAGCTGCTTTTCTATGTTCTGGTATAGGTTTCTTTAGGCTTCATCCATCACCATCTTCTTGATCCTCTAGGGTCTCCAAAGTCAAGACACACTCTACCGTAATCATCTATGACCACCTTCTTGAAACTCTAGGGTTTCCAAAGTCAAGACACACTCGACCGTAATCATTCATCACCCAGCTTCTTGAAACTCTAGAGTCTCCAAAGTCAAGACACACTCTACCGTAATCATCCATGACCACCTTCTTGAACCTCTAGGGTCTCCAAAGTCAAGACACACTCGACCGTAATCATCCATCACCCAGCATCTTGAACTTCTAGGGTCTCCAAAGTCAAGACACACTCTACCGTAATCATCCATGACCACCTTCTTGAACCTCTAGGGTCTCCAAAGTCAAGACACACTCGACCGTAATCATCCATCACCATCTTCTTGAACCTCTAGGGTCTCCAAAGCCAAGACACACTCTACCGTAATCATCCATCACCCAGCATCTTGACCCTCTAGGGTCTCCAAAGTCAAGACACACTCTACCGTAATCATCCATCACCCAGCATCTTGACCCTCTAGGGTCTCCAAAGTCAAGACACACTCTACCGTAATCATCCATCACCCAGCCTCTTGAACCTCTAGGGTCTCCAAAATCAAGACACACTCTACTGTAATTATCCATCACCCAGCATCTTGACCCTCTAGGGTCTCCAAAGTCAAGACACACTCTACCGTAATCATCCATCACCCAGCATCTTGACCCTCTAGGGTCTCTAAAGTCAAGACACACTCTACCGTAATCATCCATCACCATCTTCTTGAACCTCTAGGGTCTCCAAAGTCAAGACACACTCTACCGTAATCATCCATCACCCAGCCTCTTGAACCTCTAGGGTCTCCAAAATCAAGACACACTCTACTGTAATTATCCATCACCCAGCATCTTGACCCTCTAGGGTCTCCAAAGTCAAGACACACTCTACCGTAATCATCCATCACCCAGCATCTTGACCCTCTAGGGTCTCTAAAGTCAAGACACACTCTACCGTAATCATCCATCACCATCTTCTTGAACCTCTAGGGTCTCCAAAGTCAAGACACACTCTACTGTAATTATCCATCACCCAGCATCTTGACCCTCTAGGGTCTCCAAAGTCAAGACACACTCTACCGTAATCATCCATCACCCAGCATCTTGACCCTCTAGGGTCTCCAAAGTCAAGACACACTCTACCGTAATCATCCATCACCATCTTCTTGACCCTCTAGGGTCTCCAAAGTCAAAACACACTCTACCGTAATCATCCATCACCCAGCCTCTTGAACCTCTAGGGTCTCCAAAGTCAACACACACTCTACCGTACTTCCTTGAACACTTTTCAGCACCATATTCTTTCTCAGTTTGTTTTGAGACTCAGGTGACACAAATATAACAATAATATAAATAGAACTCATATTCCTGAGTTTCTACTTAAAAAATACTTTGCTCTATTTAAATTTAGTAATTTTTCTGTTGTTCTTTTTTTAAGTCTTACATGTTTGTTTACTTTTTATTCAACCTTAATAGCTTACATTAGCCTGTGTTTTATATTTGTTATATCATTGAAATGTATGTTTTTAATAATCACAGTTACAGTTGGTTTTTTGGCATATATCACACAGTTGCAGTTGTTTTTTGGCCTATATCACACCCTTTATTACACATGAATAATGAGATCTCAACATTAGACACACACTTGAGCCGAGCCAATAGTACAGCAAGTAGGGTGTTTGCCTTGGTTGAGACTCCCCAGGTTCAGTCCCCAGCATCCCATTTGGTCCCCGAGGACCGCCAAGAACGATTCCCGAGTATGGAGTTAGGAGTAACCCCTGAGCATCGCCAGTTGTGATCCAAAAAGCCAAAAAGGAAAAAAAAAATAGACACACACTTGCCCATTCAGGCTATTGGGTCACCAATAAACAGGTTTAACCATCCTTCTGCCCCGGCGCCTTTACCAACACCAGCTTGATTTCTGGGGACTACGCCAGAGTGATTCCATACTGCACCTTACCATGTCTCGCTTTTGACCTAAAATCTCCAAACCAGAAGCCTAAGACAGGACCAGCGGACAATACTCAACCAGGCCTCAAGCATCTCTGCCCAAAACCTTCACTAGACATCGCTCCATGCCACCTTGCATTGCAAACCAGAATTCCCTTCATAACTCAACCCCTGAGCCATGCATGGGTCAGAATCAGAGTCACGTGGTGACTACTCTGCTCCCAGGAGCAAGGGCCAGGCTCTGTCCTTCAGGTGAAAGGATGAGAACAACAGTGTCTCTCCCAGCCTGGAAGAGAAGCAACTTCAATATCTGAGTGACCCTTAAGGATGCCCAGGGTCCGTGAAGACCAAAGCCCTAGGACATAGGCAAAGGTTAGATCTAAGGTGAAAAGGGGATGAAATCCAAAGGCACAGCTACCTTATAAAATCAGGAAATCGAGTGTGGCAGAACAGCAGAGGCTCAAATGGGAACTCACCTGGCAATACCTTCACCTGATGCAGCCAATCTCTACTCCACAGCAACAGCTGTGGAGCAAACAGCCTTTACTCCAGGAGCCAAAGGCGGGAATACTAGCAAAGACCAACACTGCACTGGGCCTCACCACTTGGGTGGGTCAGCAGCCCTACATACTGTCACGACAAAGCTAGAGCTCTTGTAGGTTCTCTGTCTGTCTGTCTCTCTCTCTCTCTCTCTGTCTCTGTGTGTCTCTCTCTCTGTGTCTCTCTCTGTGTCTCTGTCTCAGTGTCTGTGTGTGTCTCTGTCTGTCTGTCCCTGGTTCTGTGTCTGTCTCTGTCTCTCTCTGTGTCTCTGTCTCTCTGTGTCTCTGTCTCTCTCTGTGTCTCTGTCTCTCTCTGTGTCTCTGTCTCTGTGTCTCAGTCTCTGTGTCTCAGTCTCTGTGTCTCTGTCTCTCTCTCTGTGTCTGTCTGTGTCTCTCTCTGCTTCTGTGTCTGTCTCTGTCTCTCCCTCTGTGTCTCTGTGTCTCTGTCTCTGTGTCTGTCTGTGTCTCTGTTTCTGTGTCTGTGTCTGTCTCTGTCTCTCCCTCTGTCTCTCTGTGTCTCTGTCTCTCTCTCCACCAACAATAACAGCAAAAGCAATACAGGACCCACATAGGGCACTCACATGCTCCAACATGGCTCCTCCGGCAGGCTTCTAACTCCCTCCAGGACACCCCCTATAGCTTGCTCCGCCATGAGGAGTTCCCAGAGCCAGGTGAGACCCAGCAGGGGACCGTGGAGGTGCTCACGCGGGAAGGCAGCAGCCAGGAGAAGCCCCTCCGGTACCTTGGGGGGGGGGGGCGTGGGGTGCCCGATGTGATGGTGCGGGAAAGCGGAGACTTGGCTGGGAAGGAGCTGGTTCCTAAGCGGACTCCGACCCAAGACCTAATAGGGAAAGGGATCTCGCGGGATCTTGCGGGATCTGCGACCACGCGGGATGAGAAACATCTGGAGTCCAAGCCAGAGCGGCCGAGGCTGTGTCTGTCCCAACATGCTTGTCTTTCTTGAGTTCAGGGGCCGGAGGGATGGCAGCGAGGGTCAGGCGTTTGCTTGCCACAGCTGACACTGGTTCAGTCCTGACTGTCTACGAGTGACCCCTGAGCTCTTGCAGGTGTTGCCATAAAAACCCCAAACCGTAAAACCCCATATTTTTTTAATAAGGGAATGCAATGTTTTATTTATTTATTTGCTTTTTTGGGGGTCACACCCGGCAATGTTCAGGGGTTTCTTCTGGCTCTGCACTCAGGAATTACTCAGGAATTACTCCTGGCGGTGCTCAGGGAACCATATGGGATGCCGGGGATCAAACCCCGGCCCGCACGGGCCGCCGCATGTATGGCAAACGCCCTACCCGCTGGACTATCGCTCCGGTCCCAAAACCCCATATTTTAAAGTTTATCGCATACCTCCTTTGTCTCCTCCAACAATTATTAGCCAGAGTAAGTCAACTATGTATGTTACAATATTTTGTTTTAACAGGCTATTTCCTTATCCTCTCCTGGTCTGGATGGGGATTTTCTCAGCCTTTGAGGGGTGGATGGAGGATTTTTACCCTTTGGCATCTTCAGGTTGCAGACTTGCCCTAGCACCCCGATCTAGGTGCAGAAGACGGCGCACAAACAGAAGCCAAAGGCAGGCTTGCTCTCGCCAAGCCCAGACTCCTCCTTGCACATGCAGCTCGCCCGCTCATCTGCGGCTCTTTACCCTTGGAGAAGCCTGTGTTTTCTCCTGAACTCGTATTTCTCTCTTTCTCTCCCCTCATGTCTAAGTTTCATTTTAATGTTTTGCAAACAAAACATTCTTTTAATGTTTTGCTTGCAAAACATTCTTTTAATATTTTGCTTGCAAAACATTAAAAGCTGTTTTGCAAGCAAGCTAGAAGGAAAGAAAGAGAGAGAGGAAGGAAGGAAGGAAGGAAGGAAGGGAAGGAAGGAAGGAAGGAAGGGAAGGAAGGAAGGAAGGAAGGAAGGAAGGAAGGAAGGAAGGAAGGAAGGAAGGAAGGAAGGAAGGAAGGAAGGAAGGAAGGAAGGAAGGAAGGAAGGAAGGAAGGAAGGAAGGAAGGAAGGAAGGAAGGAAGGAAGGAAGGAAGGAAGGAAGGAAGGAAGGAAGGAAGGAAGGAAGGAAGGAAGGAAGGAAGGAAGGAAGGAAGGAAGGAAGGAAGGAAGGAAGGAAGGAAGGAAGGGAAGGAAGGACAAACTTTTAAATCCTTCACCTCTCCAAGGCCTCTCTGACAACCAACCCAAAGATTTCAAAACCTTTTTTTCAAAAAGCCTAAGAAAATGCTCTGTAATAACCAGGGAAATTCAAATAAAAACAACGAGCTATTACCGCACACCAGTGAAACTGGCAAGCATCAAAAAGAGCAACAGATGGGGCCGGAGCAATAGCCCAGCGGTAGGGCGTTTGCCTTGCACGCGGCCGGCCCATGCCAGCCTGGGTTCGATCCCGGCATCCCATATGGTTCCCGAGCACTGCCAAGAGTAATTCCTGAGTGCAGAGCCAGGAGAAACCCCTGAGCATTGCTGGGTGTGACCCAAGAAGAAAAAAAAAAAGAGCAACAGCAACCGCATTGGTATTGATGGGGGCAGGGAGAGGGACCCACATTCATTCTCTGCTGGTGAGGATGTTGACTGGTCACGCTCTTTTGAAAAACAATATGGACACTCCTGAAGAAACTAGGAGAAGGGGGTGGAGCGGCAATCCAGCGGGGAGGGCGTTTACCTTGCACGTGGCTGAGCCGGGTTTGATCCCCGGCATCCCATATGGCCCCCTGAGCAGAGCCAGGAGTAACACCCCCCTCCGTGATCCCCCACCAGGGACCACGTGGGATGTCCGGCATTGAGCCTGCTAGTCCGGTGGGCTGGTGCGGGGCAAACAGCACTACCCGCTGTGCTCTCTTGCTCTCTCTATGTGAGGGTGTGAGCAGGAAGCCTGTTCTGGAGTGGAGGCGGGGAGGAGAAGGGAGCGGTCGGGAGGGGAAGAGCACCTGCCACAGCGGCAGGCCGGTGGGGGTGCAGGAGAGAACTTGGAGACATTGGCCGAGGGGGACGGACGCTGTGGAGGGGCTGGTGTTGGAGCACTGGACCCTGAAACCCAATCGTAAAGTAATTTTGTAGCTTTCAAATTCACAGTGATTCAAAATCATCATTTTAAAGACCCCCTTCCTGGACTCTCATACACTGTTGGTGGGAATGTCGACTTGTACAACCTTTCTGGAAAACAATATGGACATTCCTCCAAAGACTAGAAATTGAGCTCCCCTTTGACCCAGCCATACCGCTCTTGGGAATATACCCTGGAAAGCCAAAAACACAGCGGAAACACAATCCGCACTTTTATTTTCATAGCAGCACTATTCACAATAGCCAGAACCTGGAAACAACCAGTATGCCCGAGAACTGATGACTGGATAAAGAAACTGTGGTACATCTACACAATGGAATACTACGCAGCTGTCAGAAAAAATGAAGTTATGAAATTTTGCTATAAATGGATGGATATGGAAAAAGCATGTTGAGTGAAATTAGTCAGAAGGAAAGAGAGAGACATAGAATGACTGCATTTATTTGCATGACATAAATATACTAGGTGATCTTACCGAAAGTGGAAATTACCACAAGCGTGTGGTAGTCAGAGGTTAGTTTAGATAGAGAAGGGAACATGTGTGAATAAATGTCTAAAGTTCTGATGCTAACATAGAACTGAGCATTAAATACAGACCAAAAAATGCAAATGATGGCTTCTAGGTGTACGTAGTGCAACCCACAATGTGTGGGAGAAGGAGGAGAGAGAGAGAGGGAGAGGAGAGGAGATAAAGAACCTGCCATTTAGGCAGTATGTGGGAGGGGGAGAGAATTGGGGACATGGGTGGTGGCTGGGGGGCACTGGTGGAGGGCGGGGTGCTGGAACACTGTGTGACCGAAACCCCCAAGTGTGAACAGCATTGTAATTGTATATCTCACGGTGGTATAATAAAATGTTAAAAAAAAATAAAATAAATTAAAAAAGTTTGTATAAAAAAAAAAATAGACCCCCTTCCTGCATTTCCACACCACTCTCACCTGCCTTCTCTCCAAGGATGCTGAAAACCTCCCCAAAGGTCTGTCCCAGAGGGCCGCTACAGGCAGAAGGCACCTGCTTAATGTCTCTGCAGAGACCCAGCTTTGGGTGTTTGGGTGCCTGGCACCACCTACGGTCCTGGAGCACCACCTACGGTCCTGGAGCACCACCTACAGTCCTGGAGCACCATCTACGGTCCTGGAGCACCACCTATGGTCCTGGAGCACCACCTAGGGTCCTGGAGCACCACCTACGGTCCTGGAGCATCACCAGGGCTCACTCCTCAGGGAATAGCTCCAGTGATCAGGGAATAGACCATCAGCAATACTAGCTGTGGCCCCCAAAATTAAAACACAACTTTCCAAATTCCCTGCCTGAGTAAAATCTCCCTGGCCCTATTGGGGACGCAGCTTGGGTCTGCCCGATGGTCATGGACCTGGATCTTGGCCCCGTTTACAGCCGGGTTATTTCTGGGTCAGCGGGTGCCGTGTCTCACTTCGTTGGCATGTGCTGGCCCATATGCACAGAGGTTTTCTCTTCCGTGTGTGCTGGAGTTTTACAGCTGACCGAAATCATGGTGCCTGGAGGAGGCTCCAGTGCGCTGTCCTGCCGCTCACAGGGCAGCGGTCTGCGGGCCAAGGCTGATGCGCTGGCCGGGTAACGTGCTCCTGCCTTGGGTCCAGTGGGGCATGTTTGTCCAGCTCTGTCACCAAAGCAGCACCTGGTCAAGTCCTCGCCTCTCATCCCTGACTTTCTCTTAGGTCTCCCCCTGAAGAACTCTTGGGACCAACCATGTTCTCCAGAACAAGGCCCCCAGCTCCGGCCCCTTTGTGTTTTCGCCCTCATGCTATGGTCATGTGTACTAGGACATGTTGCTGAGAAACACACCTCAGCGCCCCTGATGATTGCATGGGGGCTCCAGGCAGTGCTGGGAGCAAACTCAGCCTCGCACAGGCAAGGCCAGCCCTGAGCCACCCTCCTCCACCCCAGGCTCCTCCTCTCCTTGTGGTAGGGTCAGCTGGTCAGTGACCTTGATTCTATCTGCAGTAACCTTCATTTCCTTGATCCTGTGTTCCAATAGACTCATGGGTGATTACAGTCAAGATGTGACTCTTGTTGGTAGACTGGTATTTTGCTTACCACCTGCCGGTTCTGTGCCGGTAACCAGTCTCAGTGGGTGTCAGCTCCGACTCCTGTATTCCAGAGAATGAGAGCTGGAATGATCACTCTGGACAAGAGCGCTGGAGGAGGTACAGGGACATCCATGGTAATCTTTCAGTACCTATATTGTAAACCACAGAGGAGAAGGAGGAGGAGGAGGAGAGTGAGAGGGAGGAGAGGAAGAAGGAGAAGAAGGAGGAGGAGGAGGAGGAGGAGGAGGAGAGAGGAGAGAGGAAAGGGAGAGGGAGGGGGAGGAGGAGTAGAAGAAGAAGGAGGAAGAGGAGGAAGAATAGGGAGGAGGAGAAGGAGGAGGAGGAGGAGGGAGGAGGAGGAGGAGGAGGAGGAGAAGGAGAAGAAGAGGAGGAGAAAAACGTCTACCATAGATTCAGGCTGCAGGGTGGGATGGTGGGAGGGAAACTGGGGCCTTGCTGAAACCCAGTCATGAACAACTTTGTAACTGTGATTACAATTTTTTTAAAGGCAAAAAGAGAAAAGAATCACCTAACCAAACTGTTTCCGCCAGGACCTCTGGGAAACAGGTATTTCCCTTCACAGAGGCAAGCTAGACGTCTTGGAAGTTGGAGTGCCTTTTCCCAGCTGCTGCTTGTGGAGCGGGTGGGCTGCAGGCCAGACACCTAAAGCAGAAGGTCTCTGCAGCAGAGATGCCCAGCGGGCTGGAACCCCCTTCTGCACCAGGAAAGTCTGTCAGACAGAACCGGATTCAAATCTGCCTTGGGAAAGAATGCCAGCGTCGGGCCCTGTTTCAGAAACCAGCTCCGGACTGAGTGAGGCAAGAGGGTGCGCCCGGGCAAGGAGGTGTGGAGGCGGCCAGCTAACGCTGTCCTCGAATATGACATTTCACTTCTTGTCTATGTGGCTCTTTACTCTTTTCCATTTAAAAACATTTTTCTTAAACATTTTTCTTAAAAATATTTATTTTTCTTAAGAATGCTTTTTTTTTAATTGAACTACCGTGAGATACAAAGTTGTTCCCGATTGGCTTTCAGTCATGCAATGTTCCAACACTGGTTATTTGCTTTAGTTCCTGTACTTTCATTTTATCTGAGTTGACTATTGTCTTTCCACTCAGTCTGAGATGAATCACCCTACAGTGAACATTTTAAGCCCAAGAGACGCAATACTGTTTAATCTTAAATTTCCTTCTCAACCTAAAAGCATCCTTGGTAGATTGTCCAGCAGAGGGCGCTATTAGGTCATGAACTGCTGAGTGCCGCAGCCCGTAAATCCTTAACCAGAGCTGAATTTTCTCTTACTGAAACTGCATTGTTAGGCCTGCAGGGATGGTTTAGGGAGGAAAGGGTGGAAGGGAGATTAAAGTCTACACATGCCACTAACGTTTCTTCTGTCCATGAGGCCATCCAAACCTTGGAGACCCTCCAACACTGGGGGTGAAACACTAAGCTCTAAACTCATCTGGCTGGGAGGCACCTCAGTGGGGAAGAGCGTATGCCCTGCATCGCTGAGATCTGGGTTCAAGCCCCACCACCGCTAAAACAACAACACACCAAAAGCAGCGCTTCTGTGATGGAAATTAACAACGGTACAAGGTACACGTTATAGCAGAGACACAGCAAAGCAACCCAAAGCGGCACCCTTGGGAGCACTCATACCTCAGTAAACTTCAACTAAACTCCATTGCTGCCTGCAGGAAGGAGACTTTTGTTTCTGTTTTTGTTTTTTGGGGGTCACTGCTGGAGATGCTCAGGGCCTGTCCTGGCTCTGCACTCAGGAATTACTCATGGCGGTGCTGAGGGGACCTTATGAGTTGCCAGGGATCGAACCCAGGTCCACTGTGTGCAAGAGAAATGCCCTACCTGTGTACTATCACTCCAGTGAGCCTTTTGTTTTCCCTGTGGGAATATGGACCAAAGGTCTAGCAGGTTCACAAGTCTGGAACAAGAGTAGTGTGAGTCCCTCACGCCAGAGAGTCATGATGTCCCCTGGCCAGCAGCTAAGGGGCTATGGGCACTGGGCCTGTGCCCTACCTGAATTCCAGCCCTTCCTCCCAGCTAGATCCAACATGGCCCCGGAGCTTCTTTCTTTCCTGACAGTCCTTAGGGTCTGTCCCTTCCTACCTGCAAGCACAGCCTAAGAAACAGCCCAGATCAAAGGGAGACCAATGTGTCACATATAGGGCATGTGTGGGAGAGGCTAGAGCCCGAGAAGCAAAGAGAAATGTCTGACCAGCCCTGAGGAACTTACACCAAGAGGCATGTCAAGTGTGTCAGTGAAGTGGAAGACAGAGAGTTACAGAACCATGGCCAGAGCTTTGCGAGCTAGAGATCTGGGTTTGGACCCTGATGCTACATGGTCCTGAGCACAGCCTGGAGTGACCCTCAAAACTGGAATAGCCCCAAATATTGTCAGGTATAGCCCCAACATCATTCCCACCCCATAAAGAAAGAGAGGTTTGCCCTGATGAACACGGATGCTAAAATCTTCAACAAAGTACTAGCTAACAGAATCCAAAGACTCATCAAGAAGATTATACATCATGACCAAGTAGGATTCATCCCGGGAATGCAAGGATGGTTCAACATTCGCAAATCAATTAACATAATACATCATATCAATAAGAGAAAAAAAATAAAAACCATATGGTCCTATTGATAGATGCAGAGAAAGCATTTGACAAGATCAGCACCCGTTCATGATTAAAACCCTCCAGAAAATGGGAATTTAAGGGACTTTCCTCAAGATAGTTACAGCCATCTACCAAAAGCCCACAGTGAGCATCATTCTCAATGGGGAAAAATTGAAAGCCATCCCCCTTAGATCAGGTTGCCCACTCTCACCTCTTTTATTTAATATAGTACTGGAAGTACTTACCATAGCAATCAGAGAAGAAAAGGACATCAAGGGCATCAAGATAGGCAAGGAAGAAGTCAAACTATCATTATTCGAAGATGATATGGTATTATACCTAGAAAACCCTAAACTCTCTACCAAAAACTCATAGAAACAATAGACGCATATAGTAGAGTGGCAGGATACAAAATCAACACCCAAAAAGTCAGTGGCTTTCCTATATACAAATAACGAAAGAGAAAGGATGTTAAGGACATGATTCCATTCATAATTGTGCCACAGAAAATCAAATACCTAGGAATCAACTAAATGTGTAAAGGACCTGTACAAAGAAAACTACAAGATACTGCTCCAAGAGATAAAAGAGGACACAAGGAAATGGAAACATATTCCCTGCTCATGGATGGGGAGAATCAACATTGTCAAAATGGTAATACTCCCTAGAGCTCTGCACAGATTCAATGCAGTCCCTATAAGGATACCCATGACATTCTTCAAAGAAATTGACCAAACACTCTTGAAATTTGTATGGAACAATAAACCCCCCAAGGATAGCTAAAACAATCCTCAGGAAAAAGAAGATGGGAGGCATCACCTTACCCAACTTCAAACTGTACTACAAGGCAGTAGTAATTAAAACAGCATGGTATTGGAATAAAAACAGACCTATGGACCTGTGGAATAGAATTGAGTATCCTGACACACAACCTCAAACACATGATCATTTAATCTTTGATAAAGGTGCAAAGAGTACAAACTGGAGTAAGGAAAGCCTCTTCAACAAGTGGTGTTGGGAAAACTGGGCAGCGACATGTAAAAAAATGAATTTGGACCTCTAACACCATGCACAAATATCAGATCAAAATGGATTAAAGATCTCAATATCAGACTTGAATCCATAAAAGTACATTAAAGAAAATATAGGAAAAACCCTCCACGACATTGAAGCTAAAGGCATCTTCAGAGGTGAAACATCACTAACAAAGCAACTAAAAGAAAAGATAAACATATGGGACTACATGAAACTAAAAAGATTCTGGACCTCAAAAGAAATAGTGACTAAGATACAAAAGCAGTCCACAGAATGGGAAAGAATATTCACCCAATACCCATCTGATAAGGGGTTAATATCCAGGATATATAAGGCATTGGTAGAACTTTACAAGAAGAAAACAAACAACCCCATCAAAAAATAGGGAGAAGAAATGAACAGAAACTTCAGCAAGGAAGAAATTTAAATGGCCAAAAAACATATGAAAAAATGCTCATCATCACTAATCATCAGAGAGATGCAAATCAAAACAACAATGACATATCATTTTACACCACAGAAACTGGCACATATTCAAAGAGCAAGAACAACAAGTGATGGTGTGGATGTGGGGAGAAGGGGACACTCATCCATTGTTGCTGGGAATGCCGACTGGTACAGCCTTTCTGGAAAACAATATGGACATTCCTCCAAAGACTAGAAATTGAACTCCCATTTGACTCAGCCATACCACTCCTGGGAATATACCCTGGGAAGCCAAAAATACACAGCGGAAACACCATCCCTACTTTTATGTTCATAGCAGCATTATTCACAATAGCCAGAATCTGGAAACAACCATAGTGCCCTAGAATCGATGACTGGATAAAGAAGCTTTGGTACATCTACAGAATGGAATACTATGCAGTTGTTAGGAAAAATGAAGTTATAAAATTTGCCTATAAATGGATGGACATGGAGAAGATTATGTTGAGTGAAATTAGCCAGAAGGAGAGAGACAGATACAGAATGACTGCATTTATTTGCATGACATAAATATATATGTACATATTATGATACCAATATCCAAGGTCAAGTGAAACATGTCCTTGTA
This sequence comes from Cryptotis parvus, assembly GCA_021461705.1. NCBI lineage: Eukaryota > Metazoa > Chordata > Mammalia > Eulipotyphla > Soricidae > Cryptotis > Cryptotis parvus. The sequence goes on from JAJIBD010003081.1 coordinate 205,501, forward strand.
ACAGGAGGTCTTGTCAAAGGTGGAAATTATCACAAACGTGTGGGAGTCAGAGGCTAGGTAAGACAGAAAATGGAACAGGGTGCTAACAATTGTCGAGGGTACTAATACCAACCTAGAACTGAGCATTAAATGGAGGCAAAAAGAAACACATGACAACCCTTTAATGTATGTTCTGTAATCCATAGTCTGGAGGGGAAGAAAAAGAGAAAGAGAGAGAAATAGAAAGAGATAAAGAACCTGCCATGGAGGAGGGCTGGGGGAGGGGGAGGGAACCGGGAACGTTGGTGGTGGGTGATGGGCACTGGTGGAGGGATGGGTGCTGGAACACTGTATGACCAAAACCCAAATATGAACTTTTTAATTGTATATCTTTGTAATTGATATACAGTGGCATAATAAAAAGAAAGAAAGAAAGAAAGAAAGAAAAAGAAAGAAAGAAAGAAAGAAAGAAAGAAAGAAAGAAAGAAAGAAAGAAAGAAAGAAGAAGAAAGAAAGAAAGAAAGAAAGAAAGAAAGAAAGAAAGAAAGAAAGAAAGAAAGAAAGAAAGAAAGAAAGAAAGAAAGAAAGAAAGAAAGAAAGAAAGAAAGAAAGAAAGAAAGAAAGAAAGAAAGAAAGAAAGAAAGAAAGGTTTAATACCCCAAACTGAGGTGGAAACTCAGGAGTGAGAAATAGAGGGACCAAATAGTAAAAAGAAGTGTTTTATATATAAAAAAGCATCTTTTATATGAGTTATATATAATATATAAAGTCATATATATATATATAACTTTATATATATGTAATCAGACTCCTAACATAAATAAAGGTGTTGGTTATATTAATAAGATGGTTATATTAATACCAAAGTAATTTTTTTGCTTTTGTCTTGGTACCACACCGAGTGTATAACTCCAGGCTTGCTCCTGTCTCTGCGTGCAGAAATTATCCCTGGAGGTACTCTAGGGATCATATGTGGTGCTAGGGATTGAACCCGGGTCAGCCATGTGCAAGGCAAGTGGCCTACCCATTATACGATCACTCCAATCCAATATCAAAGTAACCTTAAAATAAAGAAAAACGGCACTTCAGAGAGATAATGTAAATGTAGAGAATTAACCCACCAAGAAGGCAGAACAATTCTAAATGCACAAGCACCTAAGAATAGTGCTTTGGAACTGAAGAAGCAGCATTTGTTGGAGCATAAAAAGGAGTAAATATATCCATAATTATCCCTGGAAACTGCAGCAGTCATCTCCATGTGATATATAGAAATAGTAGACCCAAAATCTGCAAGAATAGAACCCAACAACACCATAAACTAACTTGAGTTCATTGACATTTATAGAACACGCCACACAGCAACTGCGCATTCTTTTCTAGTGCACACGGAACATTTTCCAAGATAGGCCCTATTGTGAGTCATAAGTCAAATCTTAACAAATTTCTAAAGGATTGAGATCACACAAAATAGGTCTTCTGGTTTTTTCCCATTATACATTATTTTACTTAGTTTCAGTTTCTTTCTTTTTCATTTTATTTATTTATTGTTACAAAGTTTTTCATGATGATTTGTTATAGACATTAAATATTCCAGCACAATCCCACTATCATTGCGCCTTCCCACCACCATTATTTCCAATTTTCTCAGCCACCCCTTAGGCATACCCCTATCCAGACCCTCAATAATTTATTTTATATTGCTGGTTGTAAATAATTTTCTAAAGTGATTTTAAAAAATGTTTCTTTAGAAGAAAGTAAGTGAAGATTGTTGTATCTCACTCTGGACACGTTAAGCCCTTGTACAAGAAATTAGTAACATTGTTGCAGGATAAACCGGGCGTGCGTGTTTATATTGTTAATGGAGATTGGTTGCCTTCTACTTAGCATCCCATGGAATGTGGTGTGCTGCATGGTTTATCCGTGCTGTAGAATTTGAGATGTCACTCCAAGAATTTCAAATTTTTTAACAGCATGCTAGAGCTGGAGTTCAATTTTTTAATGGATGGCAGCTTGGGGGCTTGTGTGTGACTGCTGGGCCTTCCAGAGAACAGGGAGATGGGGGGAGGTAATCCACCTGCGAAAGCTGTCACGAAACCTGCATACCTGAGTTTTTCAACAGATTAATTTGTCGATGAGGTTCATCCTGAGCAGTGGAGTCTGGCCTTGATTGAGCATGGCAGTGATTGGGGAGGATTTTGGCTGCGAGGGCTCTGTTTGGGCAGGTGAGCCAAAACACGCCCCCCTTCCCTCCCCAGGGTGCCCTGGACACCTCAGCCTGGCGCAGGGTCTGGAAGCATGTCTGCCACCTGCTGGCCATAATAGGATCTAACTAGAAATCAATAACAGAAGGATCATTGGAATGCATCCAAACCCTAGGAAAGAAGCACATCTTAAAATACTAACTCACTGTGCCAGGGAGCTGGTTCAAGGGGTCCCCCAGGCCCCCGGCAGTGCTGATGTGGCTCTGGTGGTCCCAGCAGAGCTGGTCTCATGCAGTACTGCCTTACAGGCCGGAGCACAGCGGGGCCAGTCCTGCAGGCCAGCTGCCGAGTGTGCTGAAAAACGATCCCCACAAAAGGAAACATTTCACAAATGAAAAGGAATTCAAGGACAATAGAAGATTTATTTAAGTGACCGGAGAAATACAGTACAGTGGGTAAGGCACTTGCCTGTACACAACCAATCTGATACCAACCCCTGGTACAGTCCCCAGAGCACCAACAGGGGTGAGCCCTGAGCACAGAGTCAGAGGAGTAAGCCCTTAGCATAGCCAGTATGGCCCCAACCTCATAACTTCTTACGTATATATATAAAGTTTTTCATGATGACTTGTCATAGACATTCAGTGTTCCAGCACAATCCCACTCTCACTGTGCCTTCCCACCACCATTATTTCCAACCCTTTAGGCATGCTCCTATAACAGACCCTCAGTTTATTTTATATTGCTTTTATATATTACTTTATATTTTAGTTTTTATATTGTAGGGGTTGGCCACCCGATGGGGTGACTGACTGGGAGCCCTCGGAGCGCCGCACCTACCAAGGAAAACTGACAGACCAAGTCCTATGCAAAAGCAAGGGTTTTATTAATAAGCGGGTATACTCGGGCTCATAGCGTGACCCCAAGCGGTCAGAAGCTAAGAGCCCCGAGCCCTTCCAGGGAGGATCTTTTAAGGAATAATTCCCGTGCTACAGAAAAGCCCGTGCATAACTATCCAATAGGTTTAAAATATTACATCAAGGTCTGCGCTCAGGCAGCCAATCACTCTGCACCAGGTAACCATCACCCACCAATCTGAGCGTGCCTAATACTTCTTTCCATATTTGGCAAGGCATGGGCCCAGTCACCTATCATACCAAATACGGAGGGGGAACATCAGACGCAACCTCTAGGGAGTTTGCCTTATAGCCCTCCCTGGAATTATTTGCTTAAGGCCCTTCCTGCTGTGCTCTTGTTGAACTATCATTTTTTTTTTTTTTTTTTGCTTTTTTGGGTCACACCGGCGATGCTCAGGGGTTTCTCCTGGCTCTGTACTCAGGAATCACTCCTGGCGGTGCTCGGGGACCATATTGGATGCCGGGATCGAACCGGGCCGGCACAGGCCGGAGGCGTGCAAGGCAAACGCCCTACCCACTGGGCTATCGCCCGGCCCCTGTTGAACTATCATTTTATCAGTTACTTTCGGTTGAGCCATCATTTATCAGTTACCTCTGGTTCCTGTCTTTGTGTTCTGTGGGCGAGGGCCATTCTTTCAATATATTATTCTATATTTTATATATAGTTATTATTTTCTATTTTACCCAAATATATATAGGGTAAAAATATATATGGATAAATATGTATATACTTGGGTTAAAATGAAAATATGCAATATCAAAATTTATAAAATGTAGCTAAAGCGGGAAGGGGATTCACCACACTAAACGCACTGTATGTGGGTGCATGCAACCAAACAAGAAATGTCCTAAACCAACCATTGAAACATACTCTATAAGCAAGTAGGGTGTGGGGAAACAAAATTCATCCATTGCAAGAAAGGAAGGAAATAATAAGAGCAGTGAGACTGAAAGGAGAAAACGAAGGAAATCAATAAACCCAAAGATGGTTCTTTGAAAGGCCAATAAAACTAAGCATCCTCTACAAGAAGAAAACAAACAACCCCATCAAAAAATGGGGAGAAGAAATGAACAGAAACTTCAACAAGGAAGAAATTTGAATGGCCAAAAAACATATGAAAAAATGTTCATCATCAACTAATCATCAGAGAGATGCAAATCAAAACAACAATGAAATATCATTTTACACCTCAGAGACTGGCACATATCCAAAAGAGCAAGAACAACAAGTGCTGGCGTGGATGTGGGGAAAAGGGGACACTCAACCACTATTGGTGGGAATGCCAGCTGGTACAGCCTTTCTGGAAAACAATATGGACATTCCTCCAAAGACTAGAAATTGAACTCCCATTTGACCCAGCCATACCACTCCTGGGAATATACCCTGGGAAGCCAAAAAATACGCAGTGGGAACACCATCCCAACTCTTATGTTCAGAGCAGCATTATTCACAATAGCCAGAATCTGGAAACAACCAGAGTGCCCGAGAATCGATGACTAGATAAAGAAGCTTTGGTACATCTACACAATGGAATACTATGCAGTTGTTAGGAAAAATGAATTTATGAAGTTTGCCTATAAGTGGATGGACATGGAGAAAATCATGTTGAGTGAAATTAGGGCAGAAGGTGAGAGACAGATATAGAATGACTGCATTTATTTGCATGGCATAAATATATATGTACATATTATGATACCAATATCCAAAGTCAAGTGAAACATGTATCAAGAGGTCTTGTCAAGGGTGGAAATTATCACAAACGTGTGGGAGTCAGAGGCTAGGTAAGACAGAAAATGGAACAGTATGCTAACAATTGTCGAAAGTACTAATACCAACCTAGAACTGAGCATTAAATACAGGCAAAAGATACACATGACAACCCTTTAATGTATGTTCTGTAATCCATAGTCTGGAAGGGAAGGAAAAGAGAAAGAGAAAGAAAGGGAAAGAAATAAAGAATCTGCCATGGAGACAGGCTGGGGGAGGGGGAGGGAATCGGGACTTTGGTGGTGGGAGATGGGCACTGGTGGAGGGATGGGTGCTAGAACACTGTATGACCGAAACCCAAATATGAACATCTTTGTAATTGTATATCTCACGGTGGTATAATAAAATACTTAAAAAAAGAAAAAAGACTGAACATCCTCTCATCAGACTGACAGGCAGAAAAAGAAAGAAGATAGAAATGCTAAATTCGGCCAAGTGATAGCCCAGCGGGTAGGGCATTTGCTTGCAGTCAGCCGGCCCATGCCACCCGGGGTTTGATCCCAGGCATCCCATATGGTCCTCCGAGCACCGCCGGGAGTGATTCCCTGAGTGCAGAGCCAGGAGAAACCCCTGAGCATTGCCGGGTGTGACAAGAAAGAAAGAAAAAGAAAGAAAGGAAGGAAGGAAAGAAGGAGGGAGGGAGGGAGGGAGGGAGAGAGGGAGGGAGGGAGGGAGGGAGGGAGGGAGGAAGGAAGGAAGGAAGGAAGGAAGGAAGGAAGGAAGGAAGGAAGGAAGGAAGGAAGGAAGGAAGGAAGGAAGGAAGGAAGGAAGGAAGGAAGGAAGGAAGGAAGGAAGGAAGGAAGGAAGGAAGGAAGGAAGGAAGGAAGAAAGAAAGTGAAAGAGTTGGCCACCCTATGGGGTGACTGACTGGGAGCCTCGAACACCGCACCTACCAAGGAAAACTCTGAGAGACCGGGTCCTATGCAAAAGCAAGGGTTTTATTAATAAGCGAGTATACTCGGGCCCATAGCATGACCCCAAGTGGTCAGTGGCTAAGAGCCCCGAGCCCTTCCAGGGAGGATCTTTTAAGAGATAGTTCCCGCCACTACAGAAAAGCCCGTGCATAAACATCCAATAGATTTAAAATATTATATCAAGGTCTGCGGCAGCAGGCAGCCAATCACTTAGTACCAAGTAACCATCTCCCACCAATCAGATCATTCTTAATACTTCTTTCTATATTTGGTGCAGCTAGATACACGTGTGGGATCATGGGTCAGCAACGGCTATGCGTACGTGCAGGAATGCAATCCAGGCAATTCAGGCCAGATAGTAGATTCTGGGCGGGGGTCTAATAACCTGTAACAGGAATTTGTTCTGGGCCTTTTGTAGATAACAAAAGGTTACTTCAAGATGGAAAGGACACTCAGGCCCTAAATTGGTAACTTTCCATGAGTAGGCCTGCCCTGGTTGGGAAAGGGAGGTTTCTGCCTTCTTTCAAAAGGAAGGAAGGAAGGAAGGAAGGAAGGAAGGAAGGAAGGAAGGAAGGAAGGAAGGAAGGAAGGAAGGAAGGAAGGAAGGAAGGAAGGAAGGAAGGAAGGAAGGAAGGAAGGGAGGGAGGGAGGGAGGGAGGGAGGGAGGGAGGGAGGGGAGGGAGGGAGGGAGGGAGGGAGGGGAGGGAGGGAGGGGAGGAAGGAAGGAAGGAGGGGAAGGAGGGAGGGAGGGAGGGGAGGGAGGGAGGAAGGGAGGGAGGAAGGGGAGGAAGGAAGGAAGGAAGGAAGGGAGGAGGGAGGAGGAGGGAGGGAGGGAGGGAGGGAGGGAGGGAGGGAGGAGGAAGGAAGGAAGGGAGGGAGGGAGGGAGGGAGGGAGGGAGGGAGGGAGGGAGGGAGGGAGGGAGGGAGAGGAGGGAGGAAGGAAGGAAGGAAGGAAGGGAAGGAAGGAAAGGAAGGAAGGAAGGAAGGAAGGAAGGAAGGAAGGAAGGAAAGGAAGGAAGGAAGGAAGGAAGGAAGGAAGGAAGGAAGGAAGGAAGGAAGGAAGGAAGGAAGGAAGGAAGAGAGCTAAATTAGGAATTTAAAAAAAAAAAAACCTTAGGAGCCGGAGCGATAGCCCAGCAGGTAGGGCATTTGCCTTGCACTTGGCCCACCGGGTTCGATCCCCAGCATCCTATATGTTCCCCTGAGCACCGCCAGGAGTAATTCCTGAGCAAATGAGCCAGGAGTAACCCCTGAGCATCGCCGGGTATGACCCAAAAAAAGAAAAAAAAAACCTTAAACCATAACCCCACAATCACTAGAACAGTAACAGGATCCTTATGCAAATAAATTTGAAGAACTGCTGGAAATAGATTCGATCCCTCAGAAACCGGATGATCTCAACTCACTCAGTAACAAAGCTCAACCCTGACATTTAATCCTTTTGTTTTTATGTATGGTTTGAGGAAGGGCCGCCTGCATGTGAATATCCAGACTATTCTTTCTCAGTCAATTGTCTTGAAACTCCACTGGCTGTAAGTATGCATTTATTTCTGAGCTCTCACCTCTTGTCTTTGGCACGCACGTCTATCCTTATATCTGTGTGTGTGTACGTGTATACGTGTGTGCTTGTGTGTATGTCTGTGCTCATGCATGTATGTGTGAATATGTGTGTGCTTGTGTGTCTGTATGTGCATGAGTGTGTGCGTGTGTGGTACCAGGGTCTGAACCCGGGTTTCATCATGCGAGGCACGTGCTCTACTGCTGAGCCTGCCCCAGCCCCTACACTCCAGGTGACGATAGTTTTATAGTCAATTTGAGGTGGGCAAACCTGTGTCCTCCAACTTTGGTTTATTTCACGTTCATTTTGGTTCTTTTGGACTCTAATACTCCCTCTGTATCTTAAGGACAGTTGGTCACAGTGAAATCTCTGGGGCATTGGTGCTGGCCGGGTGAATGAGCGACATACACGCCTTGCATGGTTGGGGCCCATTTCCATGGCCCACTCCCGTGGGCACTGTGTGCTCCTTACAACTGAAACACACAAAAGCCCTTGGGACTGGGGCCGGAGCGATAGTCCAGCGGGTAGGGCGTTTGCCTTGCACGCGGCCGGACCCAGGTTCGATCCCGGAATCCCATATGGTCCCCTGAGCACCGCTAGGAGTAATTCCTGAGTGCAGAGCCAGGAGTAACCCCCGAGCAGATGCCAGGTGTGACGCCAAAAGAAAAAAAAAAAAGCTCTTGGGACTCTGACTGACAGAATGGACAACAGAAGTGACAAAGCAGGGGATGGAGGTGGAGAGGGGCAGGGACAGGGTGGACCAGAAGTGAGGTGAGGACAGTGGTGAAAGGTCTTTGGCCCTTTGGTGCAGTGCTGTGATGCCTCATAGGCTCCTGAACCCTGAACGGTAACACTGTAGCGATCTGTCCTTTGTGTTTGTTTCCGTTTGGGGACACTGCAGGAGCCACAGCTGTGGTGCTCAGCAGGCTGAGTGCTGCAGATTGGCCCCGCTGCCCCACTGCCAAGCACACAGCCCAGCCCTTGAACCATTTCCACCAGCCCTGGTAAGTCACGGTATAATAATAATAATAATAATAATAATAATAATAATAATAATAATAATTTTTATTTAACCAAAGGTAGTATCTAGGGAATCTGCCATACACTCAGAACACACCCAAGGCGCAGTTTCCAAGACCTCCCACAGTATTAAGGTCTGTCCCTACAGGCTGGCCCTGCCTGGGGAGCCTGGACAGGGCAGAGGCGGCAGGGGCGCCAGGAGGCACGTGCCAGGCAAGCACTGCTCTCCCTGCCAGTGCCGACTTTGGACCAGGGGCTTCCCGATTGACCCAGGGCGCCAAGGAAGCCTTCAAGTCCACAGCCAAGGAAGCCTTCGAGTCGGGGCCATGGCATGGGGCTAGAGGGGCTCCTCTGCAAGCGTGAGGCCCTGGGCTCCACTGGCAGCACCGCAAACAAGTCAACAGAAGCCGCTCCTAAGTGCACAGGCAAGCAGCCCGCTGGAGGCCCGGCCGTTCAAGAGCGGGGCGCCAGCCTTTGCGGGGACAGCTTCGATCAGCTCCAAGTCAGGGTCCCTGCCCAGCTCAGCTCTGCCCAACTGGCTGTGCTCAAGGCCCCACATGCCAGCTGGGCGGGAGAGCTGCCCTGAGGCCCCGGGGCCCCTCTCCGTCCTGTGTGGAGTCAGCGCAGCCCCACCTCCTCCGCAGGGCCCTGGCACAGAATGGGGGCTCATGAAGACACATACCCCTCGCCCCCACCACACACTCTCTCTCTCTCTCTCTCTCTCTCTCTCTCTCTCTCGGCCACACACACACACACACACACACACACACACACTTTTCCATGTGGAGCCAGCCTTGTATATCTCACGGTGGTATAATAAAATACTTAAAAAAAAAAAAAAGACTGAACATCCTCTCATCAGACTGACAGGCAGAAAAAAGAAAGAAGATAGAAATGCTAAATTCGGCCAAGTGATAGCCCAGCGGGTAGGGCATTTGCCTTGCACGCAGCCGGCCTATGCCACCCGGGGTTTGATCCCAGGCATCCCATGTGGTCCTCCGAGCACCGCCAGGAGTGATTCCTGAGTGCAGAGCCAGGAGAAACCCCTGAGCATCGCGGGTGTGACCCAAAAAGAAAAGAAAGAAAGAAAGAAAGAAAGAGGTCACCTGGGCAGCTTCCCTTGCCACCAGGCTGGGGGCTCGCCTCCCCTCCAGAAGTGACCCCACGTGACATGAATCAGAACCCCACAGCTCCACAGTTCTGTGGAGCACAAGGTCAGGCCTGGTCCTTGAAGGGTCCCAAAGGGGCCTCAGGGAAAAAATTGTGTAAATGGGACTGGGGCAGGAGGGCACGCCGCATGACTCCAGGGAGCCAAGATGTAAGACAAGGTAAGGGCCTAGGAAGGAAACAAGGGCAGAAGGGGCAGGCCTGGAACAGGCTGAGAAACAGGGCTCGGAGGCCGGGCCACCTCCACAGCCCAGAACAAGCCCTGCCTGGGAGTCCACGCCCAGCTGCTGGGCCAGCCCAGGGGCACGAGGGCCTGAGGGCCGGTTTTGCCCCACAGAAAGTTCTGGATAACCCCAGGCCTCCCGGCTCAGGGAATCACCAGCCGCACCCCAACAACTATGCAAAGCTATGGCTCCCCCATGGCAGCCCCTTGGTGAGCAGAGGCAGCTGAAAGGAGATGAAGGCATTTTGAAGATGCATGGCTGTGAGTCAGTTTTATGGCACATTTGCATTTAAATAGATTCTCTAGCTCTTTTTCTGAACTTCACAATAATACAGCCTTAAAGTGCTGACTAATAGGGTAGTGTGTGCTTAATTTCCACTTTGATTTTAACACTGATACATTGTCTTATCTAAGCCATTTCGGCTCCAATGACACTTGCAAATGCTTGTTTTAAATTAATGTTTTTGTTCATTGTGTTTCAGCATCAGACAGTTCTTAGGACCTGCAGTAAAGGTGCTGGGCCCTCCCAACTCCTCTCAACAGCGACGGGACCCCACAACCTCCTTCTCACGACAGTGTCCCCCAGTGGGGGTCCGCACGGGGAGCTGTGAGGACCAGCCCTCACACTGGCAGTCCAGAAGTGTTCTGCGGCCGAACCAGCGTCCAAAGCGCCCTCGCCATCAGCCGGAGGCACCGAGAGACGCTGCAGCCTTTCTCAGAAGCTGGCATCAAATTTTTTCAGGAATTCACCAGCCAGTCCTTCAACTGTCACTATTAAACATTAAATTAGGGGGCCAGAAAGATAGTGCAGCGGGTAGGGCTTTTGCCTTGCACCCTGACAATCGGGTTTGATCCCGGCATCCCATATGATATCCCAAGCACCTCCAGGAGTAATTCCTGAGTGCGGAGCCAGGAGTAACTCCTGAGCATCTCCAGGTGTGACCCAAAAGTCAAGAAAAATTAAACTGAATTATGTAAACTCACAAGTAAACATAAGTTATTCAAAAGAGAAAGTGCAGCCCACACCACCTTTATGTTCTGTCTCCATCCGTGCCCCTGAAGCCACCGCACCGCAGGAATCACCAGACGGTGGGAATCGCTCAGATTACCTGGTGGCTGGAAATTACACTCCGGCCTCTTCTGTTCCGAAGGAAGAGCCAGTTGTCAGGGTGTTCCTGACACCCTGATGACACCGCAGAGCCATGAGGCACCACAGAGCCATGAGGGCCCGGCTTCTCTCCCTGTCCTCAGTGGCCCTGGGCAGGATGGCGCTGGCGGGCGTGTCTTCCTGGAGGGCCTCGCTCAGCACTCAGTTCCTTGGCTTTCTGCTCACACGGCTGGAATGCAGCTCCCTGGGCCTTCCTGGGGCATCTCCCTTTTCCTGGGTGTTCTGCCTGACTCTCAGACTCTGAGAAACACACCAAGGACCCTCTGTCCTAAGAGTTCCTTCAGCCCACCTCCCGCCTCTCTGGGGAGACCCCACAGAGCCCCTGAGCGATTCCTGACTGTCTTTAGCCTCTTCAGGCTCAGGCACACCCCCTCCCCTCCCCTCTCCAGACTCGCCTGCTCCTGCCTGCTGCAACCGTCAGAATCTCTTTCAGGCTCCCAGTGCCCCCCTGCACCCCAGGCCTCCTCACCACTCCCCAGGATAGACTAGGAGAAGAGAGTGAAGGTTCCTTCCCTGCACAGGGTAGCTGGCTTTGGGAAGCAGAGAAGAGCCTCGAGGGGTAGCACGCACACACAGAGCATTGCCAGGCCCCCTGCCCCCCGTTCCACCTCCCAGGGTACCCATCCCTCTCCTCTCCCTGCCTCCTCCCTCACCCCCTTCCTCCCTCCCCACAATGCACTGCAGGGGTGGCCCTAAGAACTGGTGTAAACCCTATTTTTTTTTTTTTTGCTTTTTGGGTCACACCCGGCGATGCTCAGGGGTTTCTCCTGGCTCTGCACTCAGGGAATCACTCCTGGCGGTGCTCGGGGGACCATATGGGATGCCGGGGATCGAACCCAGGCCGTCCATGGGCCGGCCGCGTGCAAGGCAAACGCCCTACCCGCTGGGCTATCGCTCCGGCCCCTAAACCCTATTTTTTAAAGGAAACATTTGCTCATTCTAACAGGAAAAAGCATCCTCTGTGGCAAAACGTGAGTCACAGCAATGTTCCAGTCCTGTTCCCAAGCAGGCAGGCCAGGCCCCTTTCAACGGGGACCTCCCTTTCTAAATCCTACCTCTGTTCCAGGGGGCGGTGTGTCTTAGAAACCTTAGGTCCTGCATGTAGGACACTTAGAAACCATGGATCCTACATGCACCTAGACTGCATTCTTTTTTTTTAAGGTTAGTGAGCATGCAGTGACCAAACAGTAATTTATTTATTTATTTATTTGTTTGTTTGTTTTCTTTTTGGGTCACACCCGGCTATGCTCAGGGGCTACTCCTGACTCTGCACTCAGGAATTAATCCTGGCGGTGCTCGGGGGACCAATGGGATGCCGGGGATCGAACCCAGGCTGGCACAGGCCGGCCGTGTGCAAGACAAACACCCTACCCACTGGGCTATCGCTCCAGCCCCCTAGACTGCATTCTTAGAAGGCTGTTTGTGCAGAAGGACATGGGCGAGCAGCCTGTTCCGGGCTTTAGATTTGTGGGAAGCCCCGGGTCTCCTGCCCATACTCTGTTTGGGGCTACAGGTGAAGGGGAAATGGGACGTCCTCCGCCCTGTTCAGAGCGGGGATTCAGTGGGGCCATGAGGGTTGACTGCAGATTCTCTGTGATTCACTGCAAAGCGTGCGTGCAAGAGGCTGCCTGGTTCTAACAGTAAGCTGAGCCTTAAGGAGTGGGGAAAATGAAATGTGCAGAATATTCTAGAAGACTTTCTGGACTGAGGCTGTCGGGAAACAGCCTGCCCCATCCTCGGGGATGCTGGCAGCTGGCTGCGGTGATTGGCAGAGGCAGGGGGCCGGCCCAGAGGCCCACCTCCCTGGCCCCGTTTCCCTCGCGCCCCTCTTCTGTCCCTGCTCCCTAGGCAGCACTTGGTCTGTCCCCAGCAGGACTTAAGCCGGGTGCTGTGCCCAGCTCATGGTGCAGCCCTGCCCTCCGCCTCCTTCTGTCTCTGCTCGGACATCCTGCAGCTGCTCAAACCTGGTGTGTCCGACTCTGAACCATGATTTCTCCCTCGAACCCATTCTCCTGTTTCCCTCTTACCGTCCTCACAGTCAGAGGCAGGGCACTGTTCGGGCACTCCCTGGGCAGGCGTGATTCATCCCCAATCTGGCCAGCTTCGGTCAACAGCCGTGACCACAACCTTCTCCACCACCCCCAACCATCCCCTCCCTGTCTGGCCTTTCTTATCCCGATGACCAGCATCCCGCTGCCCCGTGGCCTCCACTCCCTCCCGTGATTTATTCTCTACACAGCTGCCAGGGTGGTTTTCTGAAAATGTCAATCAAATCACAGAAAATCATGTTTCAAACTTTTCGATAACTTCCCATGACACCCACTTTAAAGGCACAGTTCCTTACGCTGGCCTGTGGGCCTGGTGCCCAGTTTCTCCCAGGTTAGTGGAAGATTTCACCAGAGCCTCTCCTGACCCGGGGTTTCTACAGAGGCTGCTGACCTTTTCTACATCTCATCCTTCGGTGACTTTGCAGACACCTTCCAGATCCCTCCCATCTCTTTCCAGGCAGCTCTCTCCCCCTCCATATCCATTCCCTTCACCTCCCAAACATTTTGTTTACTTTTCATTCATTCCTACTTTGATTCAACTGCGGAGTCTAGGAGCTGTCCTGGGTGCTGAAGCCAGCCTGGTGCGAACTAGACCTGCTCTCAGAACCAGCCGGGAACCACGCCACAAGACTGAAGTTGAGTCCCTTGTTCCCCTACCCGCAGGCTTGAGAGAAAGAAAAGGTATCATAAATATTTGTTAAAAGAATTTGTTGGTTCATTAATGCATGTGTGTAGGTAGTGGGCTTGAACTGATTAGACAGAGTCCTAGTTATAAAGTCTCACAGAAATGGAATATTTGCTAATCAAAAACACCAAGCAGAATAGACCAGAAACATTCTGAAGCCCAAAGTAAATTCCTTTCTTTTTTGTTTGAGCCAAGAATCCTTTTGTAATGGAAATGATCCATCACTTCCTCCCAATCCTTTGTTGTTCTTGCTCAGGAGCTATTCTTGGGTTGTGAACCCTTCACAATTACATGCAAAGTGTGTGTGTGTATGTGTGTGTGTTTTGTGCACTTTGCTGAAGCTTTAATATCTCCCATTAGATTCTTGAAGGGCTCCATTATGCCAAAAAGGTCAGGAAACACAGCCTTGGCCTTTGTCTATTTTTCAAAATTGTTTTGATGGGCCCTTTTCCTGTGAATCAATTGCACTAGTAATTTCTATTTATTTGTGGGTCTTTATTAGCCATAGGCTTCTATCTAGGCCTCATCAAATGAATTCCAATGCCAGGCACTTGGTGAAAATCCTCACAGATAAAGCATAAAACTTCTATTATAAAAATATTTTTCCACTGCATTTCAAAGAACAGTTGCTGAAAGCCACGAGTCACAAAAATATGAAAAGCTAGATAAGTTGCTCAAAACTAGGAGAGCCCTTGGAAATCTCCTGGTAAAGACAAAAAAGGGGGAGAAAAACTGTGTTTCAAGTTGCCACTGGGTCTCAGAGAGAACTTCACTAAGTCACAGATGAATGGTTCCTTCCCTCCACATTAACATCGCAGAGGGAAGTTTTAGAAGTCAGCCCTTTCAGCAACATATTTTAGAATCACCCGCTCCCACCACCAACCTCCAGCTTCTTGCTTCTAGGGTCAAATCTCAGCCCTCACCTCTATTCTGCCGTCAATCTATTGCAGGTGTCCACTTCCCTCCACTTCTCTGTGGCGATTTCTCCATCCCCTTCCCAAGCCAAAGAAATGTCTCCTCCAAGTCCAAATCTGCCCCAGCCGCCAATGCCTGTCTTCATTTTCCCCCAGGATACTTTACTCCACCCCACTCCGACCCCATTACAAGTTGCCAGGCCCAGGTCTCACAGAGAGCATGGGCTATCTGCAGTGGGAGCAGAGAAGGGGGAGAACAGTCTGTAGGTACCTGGGCTGCAGTGGGGAGCCTCAGAGCATCTCACCTGCAACACAGTCATAGTTGTAGACTTTCTTCCGGGCTGCCCTGACATATTCCTGGTGGGACCCTCTGTGAGTCGGGAGAAGCTGAAGAATTTTTCAAGTTCAAGAAAGGTTATACTTTAAGATTTTTTGTTTTGTTTTCCTTTACCTTCTACTGGGAATTTTCAAACATATGCAAAGCAGAACTGTATAATGATAAGCCTCAATAAATCTTGCACCAACCTTCCACAGTGCTAGGTGCACCATGCGAGTTCTTCTATCCCTGAGAAGATTATTTTGAAACAAATTTCAGAATTCAAGCATCTTCCCTATAAATATTCCTACATGTAAAACTGGAAGATATGGAATCTCTTGCGTAAACAATAACTACACAATGATCACACTGAACATTTTAATAAGAACTTTCTTGCAGTCATTCATCATTCCCTAATTGCTTCATAAGTGGTTTTATTTTTTGTGCTGTATTTAAATAAGGATCTAAGTAGGGTCTACACTTTGCTATTGGTGGATGAGGCCCTTAAGACCCTTTTAATGCACAATTCTCTTTCTGGCTCATGGTGTTTGTTATACATGGAAGAATCTACATCAGGGCCAGAGCAAAGCACAATGGGCTGGCTGCATGCCGAGATTTGCATGTGGGAAGCCCAAGTTCTTGTCCCAGGACTGCGTGTTTCCCTGAGCACCACCAGTATCACCCAGCCCACTGGGTGTGGCCTCAAAGAACCAAAATACTACCAAAATTACACTCTAGTTTCTCTTTCTCATTTCCTACCATCGTCCTTCCTTCCTGTCATTCTTGTTCTTTCCTAACTATGGAGCAGGTAGGTGAGAGGTTTCTTTAGTATAAAGCAGGTAGGCGAAAGGATTGTTTTGACAGAAATCACCAATCCTGGCTGCCTGAGCAGGCATGGGGGTGTGTATGGGTTGGGGCAGGGGCCCATTGATATTTAGTCATAGATAGACAGACAGACACACATACACATACACATACACACAAACACACACGCACACACACACACACACCAGGAGTACAAAGTCAAATTTCCCTTGTTGACATGAGAAGGTCAAACATCACAGAGAGCCATGGGTGTCTGGAACAAGACTCAGGAAGCACTTAGAATTCTGCCTCAGCTTGAGTTAGGTCGTTTGAAAGAGGGAGCCGGACATGTGTTTTTTTCTGGACTGGACTCTATCTGAACAGGCGTAACTGTGGTGATCCCAAGTGTCAGCTGGAAGTTGGGAGGAATGAAGAGGAGCTAATAGCGTCATTGTCACAGGAGCCTCCATTGCTTGAATCAGCTAGGGAGGGGTGCCCGGCATCCTTCGTGGGGGCAGCTGTTCAGTGAGTCATTGGCACGTGATGGACGACCTGTCCACAGCCCTCACATGTTTCACCAGGTGTCCTGGGAAACGCCTTATTCAGTGCCGAGTATCACTCACGTTGCCCGAACAGCTTCCGGTTCTTGGTGGCTGTACTTTTTTGCTTCTTGGGTCCCCCCTGTCCTGTGCTTTCCACCTCCTGATGCCTCTAGCATGAGTCTTCCAGGCATCTGACTCCCAAGCCCACTCCTCCAAGGAGTGCTCAGAGCTCCGCTGTCCCTGGTCTGTGTGGTCAGCGGTCACTCAGACCTCTTTCTTGTGGTTTCTTAACCCACTCTCCACATTTGGGGCATGTGCTTTTTTAATATTTTTTCTTTTTGGCTTGGGGGCCACACCTAGCAGTGCTGAGGGGGTTACTCCTGGCTCTGTGCTCAGAGATCATTCTTGCTGGGCCCAGAGGGCACATAAGTGATGCCAAGGATCTAACTCGGGTTGGCCTCATGCAAAGCCAGCACCCTACCTGCTGTACTCTCACTCCAAACCCTGAATAGGCTTTTCTTGTTGCCCCTGTAACTTAGAGCAACTTGGGAGAAAGCCGTGACACGTGCCTGCCCCACTCTCTCCCAGCATGTCCAACTGGAAGTCCTAGCAGGTTCCCTTTGGAACTGTTCTCTGACAAATGGGACATCCACCGGGCCTCAGCGAGAACCTCTAGGGCTTGAGTCTAACAAACCTCTCCCTGGTAAACATGGGCCATGAAGGAAGTCTGAGGATGGACCCCCAGGGTCATTCTGGGATCCAGAAGTTTCCGATTCCCTCACCTAGTGAGGGCTGCCTTTGTTTGCAGGCATCCCAATTTATCAGACCATTCTGCCTCCACGGCTGTGTCATCACGGGGGCATCTCATGGATTCATTTGTTTTCCAAAGCGGATTTCCAATGGCTGAGTAACTTTGTTTCTTTCTATCTGAAGCAGTGAAATATTTGCTGCTTAGAAACTGTCCGGGCAGCTGGCCGACACTTTAATAAGAGCCATGCTTCTCGGCTCTGAGAGCTGGTATTTTTAATTAACTCGCTGGACAGCTACTTGTCTCCTCCTTTAAGGATAAATTATTAAAGGCCACAGGGAAAATGTCCATTTAAATTCAGTGACATGTTTCTACCATTTGTCTCAGCAACTTGGCTTTGCTCAATTGTACTCTGTGGAGAAATAATGACGATATTACAAAAGAATCATCGCTAGGATGGTATCCTAAGGAGGTGGGGGGTGCTCCACTGTGGTGGGCCGTAACTACACACCCTCTGTAACAGGCTGTTGGTGTAGTGGCCCCTCAGGGGAGTCGGCATTGGGGATGCAGAGCCAGATTCTGTTTCTGCAAATCTCCAACGTTTTCACAGGCTCATGGCAGACTTGTCAAAGGAAAGGAGGAGAGGGCCAGTGTAGGCCTGTCAGCCTCGAAATCCAGCTCTAGCGTTTTCACAGACCCTGCCTCCTCGCTTTCTATCAGTATCTGCCAAGTGCTGCGTGCACGTGAGACAGGATTTGTCACTGCAGAACGGTATTAGAGGCAGAGGCAACACCTCTCTCCCTCTCAACCTGGCACTAGTTGCTACCTCTAGTAGGTAGCAACAGGGCATGCATCTAATTTCCTAGGGGCTCTGTTTAGTCCAGCCAAGAAGGATGATCAGAGGGACTGACTGTCATACATAGCTGGCAGTGATGCTGTCTCAACTCACTTATTTCGTTTCATTTTATTGGGTCATACCTGGTGGTGCTAAGGGCTTACACCTGGCTTTATACTCAGGGTTCATCCCTGGCAGAGCTCGGGGGTTCATTTGTGAAGTGAGGAATTAAATCTGGGTTGGCCACATACAAGGTAAGTTGCTCTCCTCGCTGTACTATCACTCCAGCTCCTCAGTTTAAAACCTGGATCTGATGCTGCACAGGTCCTCCTCCTCCAGGAAGCCTTCCCTGACCTCCACTGTGCCACATGCATCGTACCTGATATATGTATCTGGAGAGTAGGTATCTGCCCTCCAGCCCTCCCGCTGCTGGCCATGGGCCATGGCTAGAAGCATCTTCCGCACTGATTTAACCTCTGGCTAAGTTCCTCCCAGTGAGTGCAGCACTAAGCCATGGTAGCCCATTCTTTGTGTGCTGTCTTACGCCTCTCCAGCCCTGCTCAGTCCTCGTGCTTACACTGCTGTGGACCTGGGGTGAAACCCCTATGAAAGGAGCTGTCTGTTACCGACACAATTCAAATCTGAAGTAATAATGGTGTTTGTATTAAAAAAGGCAAGAAAGAAAATCACAAATATAATAAAAAATAATTGTCTCTAGTTCCAAATGAAGATCCTTCCAAAATGAAACAAACAAGACCTGAAGTGATCGGCATCGCGCTGAAACTGCCTTCAGTTTTGTTGTTGTTGTTGTTGTTATTGTTTTTGAAGGGGAAATATTTGGGTCACATCAAGAAGTGCCCAGGGCTTACTCCTAGCTCTGCACTCAGTCCCATGGATCAACCCAGAGATGTGCGTGTTCAAGGCAAATGCCTTAACTCTGATACTATCCCATGGGCCCCTCCAACAGTCTGTTTTTAGCTGGGAAGTCCTGAAGATTAAGAAGAGTTTAAGGGGCTAGAATGATGATCCAGCAGTTAGAGTGTTTACCTCACATGCAGCCAACCTGGATTCAATCCTCAGCATCCCATACGGTCCCCTGAGTACCGTCAGGAATAATTCCTGAGTACAGAGCCAGGAGTAAACTCTGAGCATTCCTGGGTGTGACTCAAAAAAAAAAAAAAAAAAAAGAGTTTAGGTCAAGCAGCACAGACCGCATGGAGGGAGCACTGGCTAGGAGTCTGCTCCACCCTCCGTTCTGGGCACAGGCTCACCCCCTGCATCTCCCTATGACTCAGGGAGGAAGAATTAATGTCGGCAACAACCCATTTACAGATGTACACACAGAGGCATAGATTGCCTGCTCACTTTCTCGAGATCACACAAATAAACTGTGGCAATGTCGGGGGGGCGCCGGACAATCTGATGGGAGTATCAGTCTTAGCACTGTGCTCACTGTCTCTCTAAGGCGCCCTTCCTGTCACTGTGCAGTGCCTGCTGCAGGCTGAGTTCTTTTCCTAAGAAAGATCTGCTGCGACCTTAACACCTGCTGTCTGCTTGTCCTCATTTGAGTGGTTTTGTTCTCCCTCCACCACCTCCCGTACGTGACTCCAGAGACTAGAAACGTTTCCCATGCACTAGAGTTCAGATCAGCTGAGACTTACGGGTCCTTTGTGCTAACACCACGCACAGCCGCAGGTGATGAAAGCAGACCTTGTAAATGAAAATTCCGTTCTACTCTAAAAGAAATTCTTTCCTATTAAGAAAAATTGATTAGCTTCTGACTCTACTGCTACCTTTGAAATATTGCTTGCTTCCTCTCCTGACCCCCCTCCCTCTCCCTGCACCCTGAGAAACCATTATTTCTTGACTGGAAGATGTGCTGAGACCAAGCACCGGCACTCCTTGTCACTTCAAACTGACCAAGAGGCAAGACCTGGCTGGTGGTGTGGAAAGGCATGACTCAGTAGTATGTTCCCTGGGGGCCAAGAGGGAGGGGATGGGGCTCCACAGAGGGCTCTGAAGTCAGCAGGGACAATTCTTTGGCCCATGTAAGCCACATCTCAGCAAAAAACCTTTTCCCTGACACAGAAACGTTGAGCAGATAAAGGCTAGAAATCTCCGCAGCCACGGAAGACCAGCCATGTCTGAAAGGAAGGCAGAGTCCAGAGCTCACAGCAGGAGGGCAGTTTTGCAGAAAGGTTGGAGGGACACCAAGCACCGTATGACAAAGGTTAAAGCAGAGCGGAGGGATAACAGATGGCTTGTGTTTTGTTTCCAGTTTATTTTGTTGTGCATTCTTATTTGTGCTTTCCATGTGTTCTGCCACAAACACCTATGACTTCTGGAATTAGAAAAGTTATTTTTAAGAATGCGAGAGTGGGAAGGGAGGGAGAAGATGGTTTCTCTTGCAAGATGGAATGAAGTGATGACATAAAAGTCACCATATAAAAGATCACTATTGAAAACCAAGTCATCAGCCTCAAAGTTTCATAGTGAGATGGTATTGTGCGACTGATAACAAGTGTCGAAATCCTGGCGAGTAAACTGTCAGCGCCTCCAATGTTCTAAATGACAGTGAGGCTGGAGAGATAACAGTGGGGGATGCCACTTACCTGCACATAGATAAATCTTGTTCAGTCTTTGGCACCACCAGGAGCGACCCCAGAGCATGGAACCAGCGGCAAGCCCTGAGCACTGCTGGGTGGGACTCAAAAATGAAATAAACAGCAACAACAACAAATATGCTCCACAGCTCTCACACTCGCCCTCTCCTTCATCGTGACACTTTCCCCAGGTATCAGCGTGGCTTCCTCCTCACTTCCAGGGGTCTCTGCTGCAGCATATACACCTTCTGGTGAAACCAGACCCCAACACTTGTCACCTGTGTGTCCTCTCCCTGATTGGGAGTTAATACTGCTTGTTTGTGGCTATACTTTGGGCCCTGGAATAATAGACATAGCAGGTGTGCATCAAGAGTCTGTGAAGGAAAGCCTGGGTGAGTGAAGTTGGTTCCACGTTTCAGCAGGCGAGTTACGTATCATCTTCTGGCATCTGGTCAGGCTTGTCTCTCTTCATGAGACCCTAAGGGTCACTGACATGCTGGACTCTCAAAACAAAGCAACTGCCCAAGCTCCAAACTAGTGTCAGTCTTCGGTGAGTTCATCCAATGTATGAGACAGGGCTTAGAACTTAGATAAAATACAGACAGTGACCCATAACCGCCAAGTCTCATTATACGAGTCAGGATGGAGGCCAGAACTGCAGCTCTGTGTAGACTGCTTGCTGTGCATGTGTGAGGCTATAGGCTAGATTTCTAACAACACAAAACAAACCTACAACCTGTTCCAACCACCCAACAAGCTTGTGTAGAATAAACAGGGATACCTTGTCTTGTCCCCAAACAGGAAACTCTTGAAAACTTCAAGGTGATGACCAAAAAAAGGGGCCGGGGGTGGGCAGAGAGATACTACAGCTGGCAGAGAACTTGCCTTGAATGCAGCTGACCAGGGTTGATCCCTGTATGGTTCCATGAGCTTGCCGGGATGATCTCTGAGCACAGAGCCAGAATTATGCTCTGAGCACCTGCAGGTATGATCCCAAAACAAAACAAAACAAAAAACCCTACAGCCCACCAGAATTACCTCCCAATACACCAACTAGGGACTAATTGAATTATGGTAACAATATTTTGAGACAGCAATTAAAGATCTAGTCATTTATATAGTTTTTATAGTTTTATACTAATAGATATAATAAATATATATTTTATTTATATATTATATTAATTTTATTTTGCATATATAAAATAAATACATATTCTCATATTTTTAGTATAAACTAAAAAGTCCAAAATGAAACAAAATTAATTGATCACCTTGGGAGGCTGCTACTCACATGATAAAAGAAGGGAAAGACTGAACATTTATCCTGCTTTCTTCTACAACTATCTTTCACAGTAACAAAATAAAGAAGTGTTTCTTTCTATAGAAAACCATTCAAGCTAATTAGAAAAATCACCATTTTACAAATCCCCAATGAAAACTGGACTGAGGCATCAATAATTAATGGCTGCTAACCATTTAGTAAAAGTCAATTGAGGATATTATAATGGATGGAAGAAGGTAAAAAAATTAAACCTACCGATCAATGTGAGTTTGTCGTGAAAGTAACTTGGCAACCAGACTTACGTGTCCTTTGAGGAAGCAATAGGAACTTCATAGTCTCACCAAGGAAGGAGTTTGAAAACAAAACACCCCTAACCCAAATCTCTTTTTTTTGGTGGGGGGGCAGGGGTTGATGCTGGGGATCAAACCCAGGGCCTCACACATGCAAGTCAAATCAAGTGCTCTGCCTTACTGAGCTACATGACCAGCCACTAAGCAACATCAAATACTTTTACTAGATAGAATCAGGAAGTGACCTTTAGATAGTATTTAGGGAGAGCAAACCCTGGACCTCACATACGCAAGGCAAGTGCTCTGCTGCTGAGCCACAACCCTGGAGTCAAACTCGAATGTAACCAAGTATTAGACTTGATAACTTATTAAGTTGATTCCGGGAGAAGGAAGTATAAAGAGTAGGAAAACAGGTTAGCAGACAGCTCCTGCCAACAGTAAACTAAATGCAGAAATGTGGAAAGTGCTACAAGACAAATGAGTCAGTTTTTTTTTTAAAAAACATGATTTTTCATAAAAAAAATAAAGAGTAGGCAACTATTAGATCAAAGGAGATTTAAGTCATCAAACGAAATGTGTTGTGTGACTCTTATTTGCATTCTGCTTTGAACAAATCACTATCAAAAATCTATTTTTTAGATAATCTGAAAAATGGGTATAAATTAAGTTATTAGATAATATTCAAAATTCCTTTGAAATGATACAGCAGTTAGTGTTTTTAGATCAGTATTTTTGCAGACACCTAGCAAGTATTCGCATAAAGAATGATGTGATATCTAGGCGGAAGATGGTACAGGGGTTAAGGTGCCTGTCTTGCATCCATCTGCCCTGGTTCGAACCTTCAGTACCATGAACAGTTCCCTGAACACTGCCAGGTATGAGTCAAGTCTTCATCTCAATTATGTGAAATCTGGAATTTGCTTTAAAAGACAACAGCAAGGGACTAGGGCTCTTGTCCAATGGTAAAGAGCATGCCTTGCATGTGTGAGTCTGGTTTTGATCCCTGACACTGAGAAACAGAAAAGAAAAATTCCAACAGAAAGCATGAGCAATAAGCTAAGAATGCTGAAGTGTGGGTGTGCACCCTTGCAGTTATATACTCACGAAGCTCCTCGTCCATCTGGGAGAGAGAATTGGTTTGCTTTTAAAAACTTCTACTTTATGTTAGGTTAGTCGTTTTAGAAAATAATTATTTAAAAAAATAATTCAAAACCAAAAAAAATTCAAAACCAAATACACAAAATATAAGTCTAAATTTTTTCACTGAATTTAATAGATGAAAATTATGTATTTTTCTTTGGTTTTGGTCTTTGGCCATGCCCAGTAGTACTCAGAACTTACTCCTGACTCTGGGATCAAGGATCACTCCTAGCAGGGTCAAGGGATCATATGGAACATCAGGGATCAAACTTGGGTTGACCACATGCAAGGCAAACTCCCTACCACTTTACTATCACTCTGACCTCCCAAAATTACATTTCAATAATATAATAAACAAAGTAAATTGAAAGACACTTTTAAAAAAACTTGCTTGTCACAGAATGTGTTTATAACTTTTCTCATTTTATAACTGAAACTTATCAGAGACTTAAGAGTAAGAGAGTGATCCCCAAAATTAAGTGCCTCTGCACATGACTTGAGCATGGCAATCAAGATTAAACACTTTTTATGTGCCAGGCTGATTTCTTCTTGCAAGTTGACTTGTCTGACTTAGTTTGGGCTGATGACAGCACAACCCACAGGGAATAACCTCAATTCTCCCATGCTCTGCTGTCATGGCATCTCTTAGAGAGAAATCAGTCTCACAAAGGTGTGCTGATTTGAGTAGCAGAAGAAATTATAAATTAACTTCAGCAAGTTCAGAACATTCATTTTAACTTTATCCAAAAGAAGCAAACAATACCTGATTTCCAAAATTCACCTTCAATTCTTTTTTTTCTCCTGTTTTATTCCTTCTTGGGTCACATGCAGCAATGCTAAGGGGTTACTCCTGGCTCTGCACTCAGGAATTACTCCTGGCAGTGCTTGGGGGACCATATGGAATGCCAGGGGATTGATCCTGGGTCAGCCGCCTGCAAGGCAAATGCCCTCCCTCCTATACTATCTCTCTGCCCCGACCTTCAGCAATTTGTTCTCTAAAGTAGCATTCTACTTAAATTAGCCTTACCTTTGAAGAAAGAAATGGACTCCAGATCAGAGATTTGCATTAACTTTCATGTAAGAAATTCAAAGAATTTTTTTGGGTTTTGTTTTTATTATATCACTGTGAGACAGACAATTACAAAGCTGTCCATTGTTGAGTTTCAGACTTACAGTGCTCCAACACCCATCCCTCGATCAGTGCACATTTCCCTACACCACTGTCCAGTTTCCCTCTCCCTTCAACCTGCCTCTATGATAGGCACTTTCCTTCTCTCTCTCTCTCTCTCTCTCTCTCTCTCTCTCTCTGCACATTGTGGTTTACAACACAGACACAGTAGTAGTCTAGAGTAACCATTTCCAAGTATTATTGGCTAACTGGACCTTTCTCTATATTACCTATCTTTCTCTCTCTTTCTCTCTCTCTCTCTGCACATTGTAGTTTACAACACAGACACAGTAGTAGTCTAGAGTAACCATTTCCAAGTATTATTGGCTAACTGGACCCTTCTCTATATTACCTATCCTCTATCCCACACACACTGGTGGTAGATTCCAACCATTGATAAGCTCTTCTGACCCTTTTTTGCCCGGTCTTGGATATTAGTCTCATGCTATTTTCTTATATCCCACAAATGAATGCAGTCATTATATATTCTGTCCTTTTCCTTCTGACTAATTTCACTCAGCATGTTACTCTGTAATTTCATCTATTTATAGGAAAATTTCATTACTTCATTTTCCCTAATAACTTGCATAGTATTCTATTGTGTAGACATAGCATAGTTTCTTTATCCAGCTGTCTGTTCATATTGTTTTCCAAAACAGCTGGATCAGTCCACATTCCCACCAACAATGGATGAGAGTGCCTTTCTCTCCGCATCCGCAACAGCACTGAATGTTCTTGTTCTTTTGGATGTGTGTGAGTCTCTGTATTGTGAGATGTTATCTTATTGTTGTTTGATTTGTGTCTCCCTGATTATTAGTGTGAGGAAGATCATTTTTTCATATGCCTTTTGGCCATTTGAAAGAAATTCAAGCTTAATAGATCCAAAAGTATAGATCTGATTGCTATCGAGAAGGCATAAAAATCCACAGTTCTAATTTTTGTTTTTGTCTTTTATTGCATTCCTGCCTTATGAGATAGTTTTAAGGTCATTAAAGATAGCTAAGACATCAGATAATTTAGAGATTCATTTCTGTTTGGTTTGCTTTTTTAATATATTTTATTATAACACCATGAGATAAACAATTACAAAAATGTTCATGTTTGGCTTTCGGCCATACAGTATTCCAGCACCCATCCCTCCACCAGTGCCCATGTCCCACCACCAATGTCCCCAATTCCCTCCCCCTCCCTAGCCTGCCTCTATGGAAGGTTCTTTATCTTTTTCTCTTTCTCTTTCTCTCTCTCTCTTTCTCTCTTCCTTCTCTTACATATTGTGGATTGTAATATATATACTTAGAGGTTATCATGTGTATCTTTTTGCCTGTATTTAATGCTAAGTTCTATGTGGTAATAGCACTTTCGACAATTATAGGCACACTGTTCCCTTCTCTGTCTTACCTAACCTCTGCTCCCACATGTTTGTGGTAATTTCCACCTTTGATAAGACCTCCTGATCCACGTTTCGCCTGACCTTGGATGTTGATATCATAATACATATATATATATAGATTATCTACATGACATATATATATGTCATGTAGATAAATGCAGTCATTCTATATCTGTTCTCTCTCCTTCTGTCTAATTTCACTCAACATGATCCTCTCCAGGTCCATCCATTTATAGGCAAATTTCATAAATTCATTTTTTCCTAACAACTGCATAGTATTCCATTGTGTATATGTACCAAAGCTTCCTTATCCAGTCATTAATTCTCAGGCACTCTGGTTGTTTCCAGATTATGGCTATTGTGAATAATGCTGTTATGAATATAATAGGGATGGTGTTTCTGCTGCGTGTTTTTGGCTTCCCAGAGTATATTCCCAGGAGTGGTATGGCTGGGTCAAACGGGAGCTCACTTTCTAGTCTTTGGAGGAATGTCCATATAGTTTTCCAAAAAGGCTGTACCAGTCAACATTCCCACCAACAATAGATGAGAGTCCTCTTTTCCCCGCATCCATGCCAGCACTTGTTTTTCTTGCTATTTTGGATATGCGCCAATCTCTGTGGCGTGAGATGATATCTCATTGTTTTGATTTGCATCTCTCTGATGATTAGTGATGATGAGCATTGTTTCATATGTCTTTTGGCCATTCGAACCTCTTCCTTGTGAAAATTTCTGTTCATTTCTTCTCCCCATTTTTTGATGGGGTGTTTGGTTTGCTTTTAAGGCCACAGCTGGCTGTGCTCAGGGCTTATTCCTGGCTCTGCACTCAGGGATCACTCCTGTGGGGGATTGGGAGGTACCCTCTGTACCGAGTGAGGTACAGAGGGTCAAATCTGGGGCAGCAGCATGGAAGACAAGGGTCCTGCACACTGCCCAATCTCTCCGCCACATCAATCCACATTTTCAAAGGCAATGCTTCAACCATTTTCTCATCCCATAGAAACACAGCATATTCGGTCTGCCGAGCTATTTGAAATGGTGCATAATACATTGTATGTCTGCTACACAGGTCACACCATATACAATATATTAAGTTCAACAATTTCCAATTAGTCTCTGCACTGCTCTTTAAGATTAACTCAGTGATCAAGCACTTGGGGAATGTGGCTATAGTAAACCAACCTGGAGGGCCAGAGCAATAGGACAACAGGCAGGGTTCTTACCTGGCAAAATTCAAACCCAGGTTAGATCCCTGGCATCCCATATGATACTTTCAGGAGTAACTTCAGACTGCAGAGCCAGGAGTAATCCCTGGGCATCACCAAGCGTGACCTCAAAATAAAAATTAATTAAAAAATAAGCTGACATGAAAGTTTCTCTATGTCTGCTGTTGCCTTCCGAGTTCACCTCCTCGTGGGTTATGGAGAGACCAAAGGTCCATGGACTAGAGATGAAGCAGGTCTGAGCATTACTGTGCAGACAGACAGGTAGGGATAGGACACCAGAGCAACAAGATCTTAGGAAGTAACAAAACCAAGCAGCCCAATACTGCCAGGACCCACCTTGTAGAATGAAGTTCTGATAAGATCCCACCTGCCACTTCAGAGAAGGCTCCTCAGAGAAGCTCTAGCAGGAATAAAGGCCGAGGATATAAATATATACCAGTGTTTAACTGAGTGTGGGCAATGGCAATGTCAGGCTAGAACTCACCATTGAATATATACAAAGACACTTACATGATAAACCCTAAATGTCTGCAGGGCTAGCCACAATGTGTAAAAAAGAAGAGGGAGACAGATGCAGAGACAGAGAGACAGAGAGAGAGAGAGACAAAGACAGACAGAGAAAGAGAGGAAAAGGGGGTACCTGCTACTGAGGCAGCCTGGGGGTGAGTGGGAGGGGTGTGGGTATACTGGTGGTGGGGATCGGGCACTGGTGGAGGGATGGGTGTTGGACTACTGTATTACCAAGAACCAATTACGAACGCCTTTGTAACTGTGTGTTTCATTGTGGTATAATACAATTTTTTTTAAAAAAATATCGAAGAAGACCGTCAGCTTCTCCCAATCCTCCCCATTGGCAACGGACTAGCAACAGATTCTTATCTAGGTAGAAAGCCCCAAGTGGGAGAAATTCTACAGGAGCCAGTGAAAGGGACGGAAAGGACGCCCATGCACTGCCTGTGCCCCTGTGTTACTGCCGCATGCATGTGGTGCGTCAGCACGTGTCACCCCCCGGATCTCCCCCTCTTTTAAAATTTTTTTTTTAATTTTTTATTGTACCACCGTGAGATATACAATTACAAAGATGTTCATGATTGGGTTTCCGTCATACATTGTTCCAGCACCCGTCCCTCCACCAGTGTACATTTCCCACCACCAAAGTCCCCAAATTCCCTCCCAATTCCCCAGCCTACCTCTATAGCAGGTACTTTTGCCTCTTCTCTCTCTCTCTCCCTCTCTCTCTCTCTCTCTCTCTCACACACACACACTGTGGCTTGCCCTACAGATATTTAGGGTTTATCACATAAATCTCTGTGTATATTCGATGCTGAGTTATAGTCTGGCACAATTAGCAGAACTCTGATCTATAGTTTTTAACCCGTTAATGAATGCAGTCATTCTATATCTGTCCTTTTCCTTCTGACTAATTTCACTCAGCATAGTATTCTCCATATCCATCCATTTGCAGGTAAATTCATGACTTCGTCTCTTCCTGACAGCTACATAGTATTCCATTGTGTAGATGTACCATTGTTTCTTTAGCCAGTCTTCTGTTCTTGGACACTCAGGTTGTTTTCATTTTCTGGCAATTGTGAATAGTGCTGCCATGAATATCGAATCTCCCCTCTTGAGATGTGTATTTTCATACCTTCATACTTTAACAGTAGGGTGTGCTCTGGGGCTCTCTCTGCACTCTGGAAAAGCGTTCTCTCTTGCGCCATTATTGCGTTTCTCTCTCTCTCTCTCTCTCTCTCTCTCTCTCTCATACGCTCTCTCCCCCAGCCCTCTTCCCTCACTTGATCACTTGATCACTTGACATCCTGTTATTCATGGGTT
This sequence comes from Cryptotis parvus, assembly GCA_021461705.1. Lineage (NCBI taxonomy): Eukaryota > Metazoa > Chordata > Mammalia > Eulipotyphla > Soricidae > Cryptotis > Cryptotis parvus. The sequence goes on from JAJIBD010003081.1 coordinate 234,237, forward strand.
TGCTCGAGTGGGCACCGCCAAAACCAGTAAAAATAATGGGTTTCATCCTCTTCCTCAAAACTTCCAAATAAAGCCAGTTATACTTCACTGTTAGTCTCCTGAAATGTTAGAGGCAAAGGCGATGGACCAGAAAGGCCAGGGAAAGGTCTAGGACTGACTCCTTTCCTGCAAGGAGCAAGGCTCACAGCAGATTCTCATCACTCCTGTTCCCCACCCCACCCCCCCAGCCGTCCCTTGGGGGGCAGCGGTAGATAGAGAGAGAAAGCCACAGATTCCTTCCTGGAGGCTTCCGCCTCGCTCCTCCCCACTTCATACAGGTCCCCTGCGGACCCCACTGGCACCAAAACTATATTGCCTCTACCCTCATGTGTTTTCTGGTTTCTAATACTATAGAACAAAACCACAATTTAGTGGCTTAAAACAGCACATATTGTTTATCCCACAGAGTCCGCTCAGGAATCCTGTGTGACTGGCTGTGTCTTCTGTTCAGTGTCTGTAAAGCTACATACAGTCAAGCATCACTGGCATCTGTTCCCATCTAGAGGCTCCTTGGGGGAGAACGTGCTTCCAGGCTCACTCAGGGTCCGGCCATTCAGTTCTAGACGGTTGCAGAACTGGGGGCTCCTCTTTACTGCTCTCCTTAGGCAGCTTCTGCAAGACTTTGGGCTGAGTCTCTAGTTCCAGTTTCTTGTAGCATGCTCACCTTTACAAGGAACTGGGTCATGTCCACTCAGGAAAGTCCCTTTTGATTAACTGAGGGTGCTATGTCTAAGAACCTAAACTACACTTGCAATATCTTTTTTATTTTTACACATAATGAAGCCCAATCATTAGCATAACATTAGGGACTCAAGATCATCAGACTATTCTAGAACTCTGTCTACAGAATGCAATTTAAATTTTCCTCAAAAATAATAGTATGGTGTTTCAGAGACAGTACAGAGGCTAAGGCCAGTTTCTCTGCACGGAGCTGGGTCATGTTCAATCCCTGGTCCCATGTACGGTCCCTGAAAGGAGGTCCTCCAAATCCTTCCATTCTGAGGGCAAGAACATCTTCAACCAAAAGTCCCCAGAAACTCCTTCACTGTCTTTGCTCTAAGTGTGATATGTAAGGCTTAAATGGCAAGCTTTTTCTCAGCTTGCTAATCTTGATATATTGCTAAGCAACTAAGTACAGGTAAACAGGGAGGAGCCAGAGGCCCGTCCTCTGACAGACCCATTCTGGGAACCGGGCAAAGAAGTATAAGTCATAAATCAAGTTGATGACAACAGAGAGAAGAACCAGGCTGACCAATAGCCAAGAAAGGAGGGACGGGATGACAGGAACAATTTATACTGTTAGCTTATGTTTAGGACCTAAGACAGAATATATCCACCCCAAAGATTCCCAGCAGCGAGGCTCCCCTGAAGTTCCACGTTGTGCCCCTCCTGCCTCAGCATACCCCCCAAAAACACCATCACAAAGCAGCCAGTCAAGAAAATCTGTTCTTGAGGCTGGAGCAATAGCACAGTGGGTAGGGCATTTGCCTTGCATGCAACCAACCCGGGTTCGATCCCCGGCATCCCATATGGTCCCCCAAGCACCACCAGGATTAATTCCTGAGTTCAGAGCCAGGAGTAACCCCTGAGCATTGTTGGCGTAACCCAAAAAAAACAAAACAAAGCTCCATTCTTTTGCTGTTTCCCTCTTTGTCCCGAGTGTGTTATGTTGGCAGGAATCTTCCTATAAGAGGCTCTCAATATCCCTGCTCTGGGCCACAACTTCAGGTGATTGTTTTATTGCGGTCCATCAACATTAATTAAATCTCCCTTTTTTTCTCCCAAAGATGGATTCAGAGTGATTAAGTGAACTCTATCCATTACAATATAAGAAATATAGGAGACATCGGCAGGGAGGTTGGGGAAACGGTGAATGACTGAAACAGTGTGCTCGGGGCCTGGTTTCTCTTGCTGAGAAGTTCCTACTCGCTAACTGTGATCCTCCTGCCTGGGCTGGTAACACTAGAGCCTCGGGTCCCGTGGTTGTCTCTCAGGCAGGAGTCCGATTCCCAGGGTTCCTCTGCCTCAAGCTTCCCCTTCCCTCAGGCCCCTGTGTCCCAACTGCCAGCCTCCCTCCTCCTTATATACACATACCTTCCGGGACACTGTCCACGAGCTATTTCCAAAGCAGACTCTCACCTCAAACAGACTGGAAATGCTCTAAATTAGATGATTCCCTTGGTCTGTCTGCTCTGACTTAAGTTTACCAGGAGTGAGGCACTTGCTTGTGAGAATCACAGCCCCAACAGTGCTCATGGACGGGCTCAGACACATCATATTCTCTAAGGAACAGAGAAATTGTGCACACGCTAAGACAGTGGCATGTGGTCGATTCTGCCAATTCTCAGAACCATATATGGTCCCTTGAACATTGCTAAGGGTCACTCCTGAGCAAAGAGCCAGAAATAGACCTTGAGTACAGCCAGGTGTGGCCCAAACCCCTAAGAATGTGTTCTTTCAGGATGATACTTCCTGCATCTCCTTTCTGCTTGGATTTAGTCATCATGTAGCTGTCAGGTTCTTGAATATTAGAATGAAGAGTCTCATCTGATGGCATCAAGCAGTTCTCTGGGCAATTCAATAATATTTGTTGCTATATAGCCAGTGACTTTCACCATCCTTTAGAATTGAATTATGGTAGCATATTGTATTAAAAAAAAAAGAAACTCTCCTTAAAATAAAAATAAGAAAGAGCAGCCTTTGCAGAAGCAGAACAATAGTATTACAGGAACCTTCCCTTCCTGTTAGGGAGTCAGAAGCCAGGAGGCCAGGAAAATATGTGGTCTTTGATGCCACTGTAAAGTTGTTATGAGATCAAAATGATTCACACTGAGGGCCTGCAGAGGCAGATGGATGGTTTGCCCCCAGAATGGTCAATGGCTTGAGTGCTTTAGTGACGCTCCCAATTAAAGCCTTTGTCCTTCTCTTGTCAACATTTTAGTAATAACTTTGATGCTCATTCTATTTTCTGAACAAAAATAAAAAGAGCTGTGAAGAAGAAACCAAGAATAGTCAACGGTCAAGGTTTAGAGTTATACTCAGAGTCAGGATTGTTAAGTTGACACTAAAAATATTAATTTGCACGTGGCAAAAGTCAGGCTTTTCATAGACATCCTCAAGTCACTTGTATACCAGGAGTGTGGGGGGAGCTAAAAAATTCCTGTAAAACAAAAGGGGGCCAGAGAAATAGTCCAGTGGGTAGGGCATTTGCCTTGCATGCAGCCTACCTAGGTTTGATCCCCAGCATCCCATATGGTCCCTCACGAAGTGCCAGGAGTGATTCCTGAGTGCAGAGTCAGGAATGACCCTGAGCATCGCTGGGTGTGACCCAAAAAAGAAAAAAAGAACTGGTGACTATAGTCACAGCATCCAATTTCAGCCAAGAGTATGATGGGAAGCTAAAAAGATGAGTTCAGTCTGAGTTTAGGAGCTTAAAGAGAGAGAGAGAGAGAGAGAGAGAGAGAGAGAGAGAGAAAGTATGTAGGGAGATAGGGAACTTGTCTTGCCTACAGCTGACCCACATTCAGTGCCTAACACCCCATATGGTCCCCTGAGCACAGCCAGAAGTGATACTTGAGTACAGAACCAGGAGTAACCCCTGAGCATCACTGGGTGTGATCCAAAAACAAAACAAAACAAAACCAGAGTTTATTCATTCCTTTCCAGAGAGTAGAAGTTGAGGCTACACTGCCCTCCTCAGAGTCCCTGCGTTGGTTTACCATGCCCAGCTCCCTGACCCTCCTTCTGGCCTACAGAGCCAGTTCTATCACCATGCACAGAGATCACTCAACACCCAACAACCCAACCCTCAACAACAGCTCACTGCAACTACCCAACCCTCAACAACAGCTCGCTGCTTAACAAGTCATGAGCAAAACTGTGACCTGATAATCAATCTTCCTATGTCTTGGCTAGTTCAAACATCTCCTCTGCACTCTCCTTACATGATTCAGTCAAATTGACAACTTTCACTTCCCTGAACATATAGTTACACACACACACACACACAATGTCATGCACACACGCAGCACACACACACACACACACACACAATGCCATGACCCATCACAGTTTTATAGCTACACCTGCTGAAAGTTCCACTCCACACCCATACTCAAATTTTCACCCATAAAATGACATGGGTTTGCTCTTCTCTCAGGGAATTTTAAAAACTCTGGTTTGTGAGTCTTGAGGTTTCTAGGTGTAGTACTGGTGCCTAACAGTCCCAGAAATGAAGTGTCATGTTCCTCTCTCCTCTTGGGAGTTCAAACTGAGGAATCTGTGAGTAAAGAACAATAGCAGAGTGAGAATCAAGTGTCTTGTTTAAGTCTGAAACAATGTCCTTGTTCTACTCTTACAGAGTAGAACCCAGAGAAAATTTGGAAGTTGGAATTGTCAACTGTGGTTAGAAATCAAAATGGGACCCTCTCTTTCCATTCCTGCCTTCATGGCAGAGAGAAACAGAGAGGGAGTGGGGTAGTGGGCAGGAGGGGCTGAGAAACAACACATGTCTCTAAAACCCAAGAGTTGCTTTTAAACAAAATAGGAAGGTGAAGAGAGTGTCCCAAAATGGTGCTGATAGGGGCCAGAGCGATAGCCCAGTGGGTAGGGCATTTGCCTTGCACACAGCCGGCCCATGCTGGCCCGGGTTCGATTCCCGGCATCCCATATGGTCCCCCGAGCACCGCCAGGAGTAATTCCTGAGGCAGAGCCAGAAGTAACCCCTAAGCATTGCCGGGTGCGACCCAAAAAGCAAAAAAAAAAAAAAAAAAATGGTGCTGATCTTTAAGGCTCAACCTTTGGTCCTCTAGTAAAAGATACCAGAAATATCCAATGAATACAATGACTCTACCTAAACCAGGTACTCCTCTCTCCACCTCAGTAGACAGAAAGAAAAGCCTGAAAAAAAGAGGTGAGTTGTTGTAGTCTCAACTGCTTCCCTTCTGGAGGGAAATACCATTGCTTCACAGACTTATTAAACATTATATATTTATAATACACAATTTTCACGAAGGATCTTGATGTATTGGGTTTGAACACCCTGTTTGACTAGGGCTTCGACGACTGCTTCAGTCTCCACAGAATCAAAGGCTTTCTGTAAATCAATGAACGTGAGACAGAGCGCATCTTGTACTCCCTACAAACCTCAATGAGCTTGGTTACTGTGTGGATATGGTCGATTGTGCTGAATCCTTTCCGGAAACCTGCTTCCTCGCATGGTTGTCCTTCATCTAGTGTTCTGCTAATCCTGTTCAGGATGACTTGTGTAAACAGCTTATAGATGACAGACAACAGGCAGATGGGACGATAGTTGCCGATGCCGTGAATATCTACCTTCTTGAACAGTAGAACTGTCCTGCTGGTTTTCCATTGGGAGGGCACCTTGCATTCAGACAGGTAGCGTGTGAAGAGCCGAGCTAGTGTATTGATGAGTACCGACGGCAGATTCTTCAGGTGTTTGGGTCTGACTTTGTCTGGGCCTGGTGCTGTTCCCTTCTTTACCAACAAGATGGCATGTCGGAGTTCAGAAGGGAGAACGTTGGGAATGACATATCCATCCTGTGGAATTTGGTATGTGGGCAGGTGGATGTGGCTATCAAAGAGATTTGAGTAGAAGTCCTGGATAATCTTCTCCATTGCCTTTCTGGAAGAAAGGCATTCACCACCAGGATCTCACCACCAGGATCACCACCAGGATCTCACCATTCTACAAAGAAGTGATCATTGATGTCAAAAGAGGGGTTCGACAGGGTGATACCATCTCACCAAAACTCTTCAGTGCCACCCTTGAGAACATCATGAGACAATTAGAATGGGAAGGAATGGGAGTGAAGATAGGTGGTCGGCAACTACACCACCTCCGCTTCGCTGATGACATCGTTCTACTAACACCAAACATTAGCCAAGCGGCACAAATGCTGGCTGACTTTGACCGAGAATGTGGAAAGGTAGGTCTACAGCTGAATCTGAAGAAAACTATGTTCATGAGAAATGAACTAGTTCCTGAGGCCCCATTCACTCTCAATGGAACAAACATCTCTGAATGCAGCAGTTATGTGTACCTAGGTCGAGAAGTCAACATGATGAAAGACCTAAAACCTGAGCTGCACAGGAGGAAGAGAGCGGCATGGAATGCCTTCAAAGGCATCGAAGAAATAGCTAAAAAGGACAAAGAACTTCCGCCTCCTGGCACATCTCTTGGACTCCACCGTTCTCCCTGCATTAACATATGCCTCAGAGACCTGGGCCCTACGAAAAGCAGGATGAGAATGCTATTCGGGTCTCCCAGAGAGGAATCGAAAGAGCTATGCTTGGAATATCACGCCTCACTCAAGTGAGTGAAGGAATCCGGAGTTCTGACCTCCATCGCTATTCCAGAATCAGGGGACGCTGTCTCGTTTGCCAAGGCATCGAAAATCAGATGGGCTGGACATGTAATGCGATTTGGAGACAACCGCTGGACTAGAGCCATTACCGACTGGATCCCACGGGTTGTCAAAAGATCACGTGGCCGCCCACCTACAAGATGGCCAGACTTCCTTGTTAAGACCCTGAAGGAACGGTTTGAGGCTCTTCATATTCCTGAATCAACCAGATGCCATTGGGCTACATTGGCACGTGATAGGGTCCAATGGAAATGTTACTGGCGCCCGCTCGAGCAAATCGATGAATAACGGGATTCAAGTGATCAAGTGAATACACAATTCATGTCATGGGCTGGGCATATGATACTGATACAAAGAATAGAACTGAATTTGTGGTTTCTGTTTTTACTTGAATCAGCCCAGGTTATCAAATCTAGAATGGGAAGAAGCTTGGAAAATGTATTATAGGAGCAAAGGTAAAAGGATTTGGGTCAATTCTAGAAGTGAGAGGGATTTTTTTCTATATTACAGAAACAGGACAGAACAAGGACTAATAATCATAGGACACTAGAGGGACATGGTTTAAGGCTCTAACATAAGGAAGATGCTTTCGACAGTTGGGCCATCAAAGAGAAGCCTGCCTGAGCTGAGAGCAAGGCAAAGGAGGATTTCTGGCAGTGGGTCAAGAATTAGATTCAAGAGCTTCCAAAGCTGAATCTATCAAAGAAAACTTCATGTGGGATTTGAGAAAGAGATAAGGGAATGATTTAGCCAAATATTTTAAAACCCGATTTACATTCTTTAAATCTCACTGAAAGAAAAAAATCAACATGAAATCCCATTTCTTTCCTCTTTATCCACCCTGCAGATAATGTATTTCAAAGACACTCAGCCCCAATGTTTAATTATGTTGTATTATCATTGGGCCTTTAGAGTCAAATATAATCAGTCTCTGGGAATATTGGGTTTTTACACCATTATGTCCTGAAATAATTTATATCCAGGCTTAAATAGATTAAAATAAACATTATTCTTTTTCTCTGAAAGTTCAAGGTTATCTATTACTTTGAAGTTGGTAACTAGCTTTATTTATAAGGACATTGCTGACATTTGAACTAAAAAAAAAGTTGCACAAAGTTGGACTGTGGGCTTGAGTTAAAAGGTCAGATTTTACTTAAATTTTCATTTTTTACAATAAAATAGTTCTTGAGAAATTACTTACCTGAATAAGGGCAAATGACAGCCCATATATGTTTAAATAAATGAACTAATAAAAGCCACCATCTGAAGCCCAAGAGAAAGCCAAGTTATTTGTAATTTTACAACTGGGTGAATGCTATTTTAATTAATGTGATGAACTTGTGAATTCAGTCATATTAATTATAGAAGAATTAACTGAATTTTGCTTACTGAATACTTGTGATTAAAATTTTCTGGAGAAGAATCACCCATGAAAGGTAATTAAACATTTTTCTGAATACTTCAGTGACATTTGGTGACAGAACAGAATGGTTGTATTTTTGTGCAACATTGGGCTCTACTTCTTTATCACATGATGAACAAGATTTGTCCAGAGCAGCTATTATAAACCAACAGCTACTGCCACAATTCACCAGAATAAAGCGAATTACAGAAAGATTACATATTAGCGTTAGGCCCATCTTTATTAGTCTTTAGCCATCACTTTATTTTAGACTTCCAGCTCATTCATAATGACATCTCTGTCATAAAAATGTCAATAGTTCATTTATTTATTTATCATCCCACTTAAGGTTTATGCCATAAATCTGTTCTGTCAAATTGGGAGGGAGGGTACACTTACCATTCCACAATCAAGGACCAACATCAAGTTCGCTTTTCTGAAAGTTTATTTTGCACTTTCTACTTGACAGACACCATCCATCTGGGGTTGGTGGTACAGCATAAACAACATAGACAAGTCCCGAGGTTCTTGACTTTGGTAACTCTGACAATGGAGACATCGAGATGAAGAAAACATCAGAGAATACTATGAATGGAAGGTAACAACGGTGCCACAGAGGAGGTACAAGTCAGCTGACCTGAAAGTAAGAATAGCATTGAGCCTTTGAGTGTGTGCGTGTGTGTGTGTATGTGTGTGTGGAGCATGTGTGGTGTGGGATGTGTACATGTGGGTGCATAGGGTATTCATGTGGTGTTTGGGATGTGAGAGGTGGGTTTGTGGAATGTGTGGTGTGTATAGGCTTATGGTATGTGTGTAGTGTGTGTAGTCTGTATGTGTCTATGGTGTGTGTGTGTGTGTGGTGTATGTGTGGTATGTGGAATGTGTATGGGTGTATGGTGTGTGTGGTTGTAGGATTATGGTGTGTGTGATGTGTGTGCTATGTGGTGCGTGTTTGGGTTATTCCCAGCTCTGTGGTCAGATGTCCAGCTGTGCTCCGGGGGGTCATGCAGTGCTGGGAACTGAACCCCCACAGCTCCAGCGTGTGAAATGCCAAACACAGTCTGTTTTGCTCTGTCTCCTGCCTGCAGTTTTGGTTTTTTAAAAGACCACTTGACGGGGCCGGAGCAATAGCCCAGCGGGTAGGGTATTTGCCTTGCACGCAGCCGGCCTGTGCCGGCCTGGGTTCGATTCCCGGCATCCCATATGGTCCCCGAGCACCGCCAGGAGTAATTCCTGAGTTCAGAGCCAGGAGTAACCCCTGAGTGTCGCCGGGTATGACCCAAAAAAAAGCAAAAATAAAATAAATAAATAAAAGACCACTTGATTTAGGAATTTTTCAATGAGTCTAAATCAAGAGTAATATGATGCATATAGGTCCCTTTTTACTTTAATGTGAAAATTAAATTGTTATGATTATATAGTTAATAATTATTAATTATATCCCATAATTAACATATAGTTAAATAAAACATAGTTGGTAATAATTATTGATTAAAAATTATATGCCCTTTAGCATAACCTGGTGTATATCCTCCCACTGAGGAAAAAATCCACACTGAGAAAAAAATCGTTCTGGGGTGTCATAGCAATTTTGGAGGAGATTAACCTTTGATACGAGACCAAGTATAGGTCAGTGGGGACGGCAAAGTGGGCCGCTCATCCAGTCTGATTACAATAGAACAATAAGGCTGAATAACTGAATCTCTGCCCATCTTCGAACAAGGACATGATGTGTCTTTGCATTCAGACTTCAACCGCAAGTGACCTTTGACTCTATTTCAGACAGGGCCTAGAACTTACAGTGTTCACAACCCACAATTCAATACCCTGTGTACTGCACATGTGTATAGAGAGACATGCCTCTATATAAATGCCTATGTGGAGATATATTTTATAGTATATATCATATATAATTCTCTATAATATCTCTACTATATTTGTCTATAGAGAGAGATATATCATTTGACATCCCGTTATTCATAAATTTGCTCGAGCGGATACCAGTAATATTTCCATTTGACCCTATCACCTGCCAGTGTAGCCCAATGGCATCTGCTTGCTTCAGGAATACGAAGAGCCTCAAACCGTTCATTCAGGGTCTTGACGAAGAAGTCTGACCATCTTGTAGGTGGGCGGCCACGCAATCTTTCACCGCAATCTTTTGACGTCCCATGGGATCCAGCCGGTAATGGCTCGATTCCATGGGATCCAGCCAGTAACGGCTCTAGTCCAGCAGTCGTCTCCAAATCGCATTACATGTCCAGCCCATCTGATTTTCGATGTCTTGGCAAAAGAGACAGTGTCCGTGACTCTGGAATAGCGACGGAGGTCGGAACTCTGGATTCCTTCTCTCACTTGAGTGAGGCATGATGTTCCAAACACAGCTCTTTCAATTCCTCTTTGGGAGACCCAAATAACATTCTCATCCTGCTTTCATAGGGCCCAGGTCTCTAAGGCATATGTTAATGCAGGGAGAACAGTGGAGTCAAAAAGATGTGCCCAGAGCCAGAGGTTCTTTGTCTTTTTTTGCTATTTCTTCGATGCTTATGAAGACATTCCATGCAGCTCTCTTCCTCCTGCGCAGCTCAGGTTTTAGGTCGTTCATCATGTTGACATCTCGACCTAGGTACACATAACTGCTGCATTCAGAGATGTTTGTTCCGTTGAGAGTGAATGGGGCCTCTGGAACTAGTTCATTTTTCATGAACATAGTTTTTGCTGAGATTCAGCTGTAGACCTATCTTTCCACATTCTCGGTCGAAGTCAGCCAGCATTTGTGCCACTTGGCTAATGTTTGGTGTTATTAGAACAATGTCATCAGCGAAGCAGAGGTGGTGTATTTGCCAACCGTCTAACTTCACTCCCATTCCTTCCCATTCTAATTGTCACATGATGTTCTCGAGGGTGGCACTGAAGAGTTTTGGTGAAATGTTATCACTGTGCCGAACCCCTCTTTTGACATCGAAGATCACTTCTTTGTAGAATGGTGAGATCCAGGTGGTGAATCCGTAATATAGCTCATTATTACGGAGTTGTATTACGGATTACAGAGAGAGACATATAGTCTAAGGAATTGAAAAGCATATATATCATGGCATTTCATAGAAAACCTGTGAACAGCCATTCATTTTCAGAAAAAAAAAAGTCTATGCACTTGCCTCCCTGGAAGGCTTCTCCACTCAATGAAGCCAGTTGAACTAATATTAAAATCTTCCTTCCAAGAACCACAGCTCAACGGGCTGGAGTGCATGCTTTGCAGACAGCAAACCTGGATTGATCCCAACATTGCCTGCCCTGCCCCAGCACTCCCTGAGAAAGATTTTACTTTATGATCTCTCTCTCTTATATGTGGATCTAAAGAAATGGAAAACAAATCAAAAACATCTTTGCAGAGTAAAGCACCTGCTTTGGATAGTACCCCCAGGCCCCCTGAGTTCTGAGCCAGAAATCACCTCTGAGCACTGCTGGTGTGACTCCAAAATACACACACACATACACACACACACACACACACACACACATGCACACTTGGGCCTCTTGTTGACCTAAAGTTAGCACGGGCATTAGGTGAGATGTGCTTGGTCAATTGTGTCTTCTCTCAGGTGAGAACTAAAGCAGTTCACTCCCAAAGACTCCAGAGGATCCCCGTGATGCTCTGTGATCCCATTCACCTTCAGAAACCCACATAAGACCACTGAGCTGGTCTCTAGGACATTGATTCCAAAGACAGGTCATCAGACCCCCAACCAGAACCACTTACAGTTCTGTAAGGACTGGGAATTCCTGGTTCCCTCACATGTCCCTGAGGGAACAGCTGGTCTCAAGGGATTCCATACTTAGAGCACAGTCCAGTGACCACTCTTGACAGGAGACTGCATGATTGCCTGTTTCAGGGAGTGCTAGCAATATGTTTTCTAAATGCTGTTGTTTTCTTTCTTGTGACCTTTCAGAAGAACCCATTCGAGTTGCTGCCATTTCCGGTCCATCAGCTGCCGCAGCCGACATCCTAGCAGACACCAGCACTCCCTCTCTGCCAGGTGCACAAGTAACCTCCCGCACAATGGGGGGGGGGGGGGTGTTTGTTTCCCTTAAAGCAATGGGGAGGGCTCAGAGATAGTGCAGCGGCTGCACCTGACCTGGGTTTGATTTGATACCTCATGCCGCATGTCCCCTCGGGATTCCTCATGTCCCCCGAGCTTCACAGGCTGCAGCCTGGCCTGAGAGGCCCCTGGTGCTAGCAGAAGGGCCCAGATTGCCCAGGCCCTGCAGGACTCAGGCAGCACCACTTCCTTGAGCCTTTGAACTGAACCTCCAACACCAAGCAGCCATTTCGGTTGACCAAGAAATCCTGGTGAGGTCCCCAGACCTCCTGAGCACTGCTTAAGATGAGCCCCCGCACACACAAAGTGGATTTCTGTGTGGGCACTGAGTGATTCTTTGCCACAAAGAGGGTAGTAGGCCGTATAGTTTGGAAACCTTGGGTCTGGATGCAGGCATAACAAAATGGTGCCCCTAAAATGAGAGGCTGGTCCCAGGAGGGGTACAGTATTAAAGGGTGAGCTGGGCGACATCACCACTGGCGGCTGTAGGGGAGGCTCTGTGCAATGGAGTCCTTCGTGGCTCCTTTCACTTCATCCATGCCTCTTGGACACCAGCCCCTCCGACTGCAGGGAAAGGCCGTCTGTGGAGTGAGGTGTCTAGACCTTACGGTCCAATTGCCTGAGACAAATAGGTCCATGCGTTGGCTTGACTTTTGCTATAGGAAACTCACAGTGGAACTCACAGACCCCCATTGCCTCTGTGTGCTTCTACCCAAATGTCCATCACCTGAGAAGTGGATAAGCAATATGTGATATGTCCCCACACTGAGATGTGACTCAACTTATGTGAAAGTTCGCTGAAAGGAGCTGCTAAGCTGGCAGGCATCAGGCTGTGAGAGAAATCATGGCAGCGGGTGTGAAAGGTGCTGTGTGTCTGCGCATGTCGCTGGGAGGCCACTTTCTAGAAGGACTTGGCATCTGTCCTGGGCTTTCAGCCCCACATAAGGAGTTTTATGGTCTGAGTAAAAACTCAAACTTCTCCACAAAAAAGTCATTCAAAATGACTAAAAATTTCAATGCAAGATTTGAAACAAAAACCTCCGAGAGGGTGCGGTGATGCTCAGGGCTGAGGTTCTGCGATGACCAGGGCCGTCCCAGGAATGCTCGGAGGTCTCCAGGTCTACACCCAGGGGACCATGTGATGCTGGAGATTGAACAGAGTTGGTCACATGCTTTACCCTGTGCTGTCTCTGCAGACTGAGCCCCTAATTATTCTGAGCTGTAGAATGTCCTTGTCTCTAAACAGCTTTAGGCATGATCACAAAACAGTCTTGTCTCGATCTTATTTTAATGCAAAGAAAGGTCTTGTCTGCATATTGTTTATATGCTGTAAGAATTGTTTATGCTCATTCAGTAACACTATAGCCATCTGCTGCCAACTGGTGGCTCCTGGGGTCACTTTTCACATTCCTACACAGAATCAGGAACAAACAATATGGTTGTCTAGAGCTTTTAAATTTGGGAGCATGTGACCAAATCCCGTTGTCATATAGGGCAGTTGTGTGCTTACCACTGAGCGATCTCCCCAGCCCTGGGGTGGGTTTTAATTCAGCAACAGAGAATTGAGAGGAGCACATTGAATCCTAAATACTGAGAAGAGTCACTATGAGATGCAGAGTTATCTGGTTGTTCATGATGGGTTCAGTTACATAATGGTCCAACATCCATTTATATTACATAATGTTCCAAAATTCCAATTCCAATAGTCACCAGAGTACATTTTCAACCACCAATGTCCCCCATTTCTCTCCCTTCACCAGCCTCTTGGCAGGAGCTTCTCTCTCTCTCTCTCTCTCTCTCTCTCTCTCTCTCTCTCTCTCTCTCTCTTTCTCTCTCTTTCCTTTTTGAGCATTATGTTTGGCAATGCAGATACTAAAAGGTTATCATGTAGATCCCTTAACCTACTTCTGGGGAGAACTTCTGAGTCCTTCTGGGGTAATACCTGTAGAAAGTCCCAACTTCATAGATGCAGAGCAGAGAGCAAGCAGAACACAGGGAATTGACAGGACCTGGTCCAGGACAGGTAGAGACAGGTGGTCAGGTCTTAGAAACCTCAGATACACTTGCAGAAGGGGCCCTGCTGAAGCACCCCCTCTTGAACCTAGCTCAACTTCTATCAGAGTCCACTCCCTCGGATCAGACATCATGGATCATGACACTCCATTTTTTATAAGCATTTTGTTATACCACCGTGAGATATTACAATTACAAAGATGTTCATATTTGAGGCTTGGTCATACAGTGTTCCAGCACCCATCCCTCCACCAGTGCCCATCTCCCACCACCAATGTCCCCGATTCCCTCCCCCTCCCCCAGCCTGCCTCCATGGCAGGTTCTTTATCTCTTTCCCTTTCTCTCTATCTCTTTCTCTTTTCTTCCCTTCCAGATTGCGGATTACAGAACATATATTAAAGGGTGGTCACGTGTATCTTTTTGCTTGTATTTAATGCTCAGTTCTAGGTTGGTATTAGTACTTTCAACAATTGTTAGCACACTATTCCATTTTCTGTCTGACCTAGCCTCTGACTCCCACACATTTGTGATAATTTCCACCTTTGACAAAACCTCCTGATACATGTTTCACTTGACCTTGGATATTGTTATCATAATATATACATATATATTTATGTCATGCAAATAAATGCAGTCATTCTATATCTGTCTCTCTCCTTCTGGCTAATTTCACTCAACATGATCTTCTCCATGTCCATGCATTTATAGGCAAATTTCATAACTTCATTTTTCGAACAGTTGCATAGTATTCCATTGTGTAGATGTACCAAAGCTTCTTTATCCAGTCATCGATCTCGGGCACTCTGGCTGTTTCCAGATTCTGGCTATTGTGAATAATGCTGCTAGGATGATGCTCCATTTTGTCTTCCCAAACTCTCCTCATCCAAAGTCCACTCCTGGTTTGAGTAGCAGTAGGACCAAGGCCAGGCTCTCTAGAACATCCTGGTTAACATTCTGACAGGCAGATGACTGTGTGAGAATGGCTTATTCTGCTCACAGAGTTTCTGCAGGCCCAGCCACTATAAATGAAAGATCAAAAGCCTCTTTGACTTCTGGTAGGATAGAGTTATCTTTGCTCTAAGTGCAGCAATGTCTGACCCAGGTCAAGGGGCATGATTGTGGACTAATATTTCTTGGATATTGCTTCAACCCTTGAATGACCAATAGCCCAAGAGTGAACTGTTTTCGATCAGGTGCTTTTAGCTTAAATCACTGCCAGGCAGAACCTGGTCATAAATCCACTGAGAATAGGTCATGCTTCTTGCAGTGACTTCTTCTCTAGCCAAAACCTTCAGTGAAATTCAGGGAATAAAGGACAGTAAATCTCATTTTCCTCTCACATGTACTCTCTAGGCTGCTCCCTCCTGACAGCTTAAAAATGGACTCAAATATAACCAACTCCTGGGAGTTATTCTTTTATTCAACTACAAGAATATGTTTTTCAATTCACCCTGAAAGCCAAAGTCAGTCACTTCATCACTCTGTCAAAGTCAGGTTCCAAAAGATCCGGATGGTTGAAAAGTAACCACTTACACCAGCTTCACAAAAGAGAGAGAGTACAAACCCCATTGGGGACACTGGGACATTTGTCTTGGTTCAATAGATTCTTGAAGGAAAATGAGAAGCACTTGCTTCCGTTGAGAGTATTGAATTGGAATTTATATGAAAATTTATTATTCCGATCACAGGGGACTTTTGAATTTCAATGGACCCGTCCTTCCTTCCTACTCTCTCAAACCCCCAGAGAGCCAGATAGTGGCTCGTTGCAGAGTCAGTGTATGAACTCAACCCCTAGAAGCTGGAGCCGTCAGTCCTGACAGTACAGAGTGTCAGACGATGGCACTGAGAAGGTAGACTGCAACCCAGACTTTGACATCTTAGTCATTCAGAAAAGCACGGCCCTTAATGACCATGCCCACCCTCGGATATCCGGGGTTCAATCTCTGCTTCCTTCTTTGTAGAGCACTTCCCTCCCCTAGTCCCTCTCTCAGGACTGTCGTGAGCAGGCAGGGACACATAGAAACGTGCTTTGGGAAATATAAAATAACAGAAATATAAAATAACATAGTCTGTGAGGTTTTGTAGATGGTTACTCTATGACACTGCACTGTGTTCTATCACAGTAGGATATAGGGCAGCAGCTAAGCACACTTCCTCCCAGCGCGGAACAGGAATAACTGGCGAGCAAGGCTACAGCCATTCTGACTCACCTGAACAGCCACCGTGACATGACTCCCTCAAGAAACAGGATGTTTGCTGAATATAATGCTAGAATAGCGAGTGCATAATAAATGGCTGGATGGGTGGATACGACAGACAGGGTCAAGTTGATATACAAGAATATGTGCACTCAGGCTACCACAATATTAAAATACTTTCATATTGGTTAGTGAAGAAGCCCTAAGCGTCATGAGTGTCATCCTGGCTGCCTTGGATATTCCCTCTCAGTCCCTTTCCACAATCACAATGGAATGGTCTTTGGGGAGAGGGTTCACACCTGACAATGTTCAGGGATTACTCCTGACTCTGTGCTCAGGGATCACTCCTGGCAGTGCTCAGGGACCATATGGGATGCCAGAGAAAGAATCCAGGTCAGTTTTTACAAGGCAAATGCTGTACTCTATCTTCAGTCCCACAGTGTTCTTAATCTCATATAACATTCTGTGTGACAGGCTCTCGAAGTGAATCACTCACAGTGCCCCCACTCAATTGTGAAATATTTTGAATCTCCTCTTGCTTGGGTCAGTGGCCACTTAACCAATTAACCAGCCTATTCAATGATTAGTATAAGCTATTTACCCAGGACTCATAAATTAGATTTAACTTCGTGCTCAGTAGTTCCAAAATTCTAGAATAAAGCCCCTGTGTCACACCAATGGTCATCCAAGCCTTTCATTTTTTTTTTTTTTGTCACATTTGGCAATGCTCAAGGGTTTTTCCTGGTTCTGCACTCAGGAATTACTCCTGGCGGTGCTCGGGGGACCATATGGGATGCCGGGGATCAAACCGGGTGGGCACAGACCGCCCGTGTAAGGCAACGCCCTACCTGCTGGACTATCGCTCCGGCCCCTCATTTTGGTTTTAAGTTTATTTTTTTAATCACCATCTAAAATGTCCAGTGATTTGCCACATGGCAGGTAGAATGTTTCCCTCAATTAGTTACCTATTTACTCACTTTCATAACAACATGGGTTCCAGGGATTTCTTATTAGTTTAAATCCTTTCCCCACTTGGTCATTTTGAACTCTCACACCGGCCTGTCTGCATCTCAGGTACCCCTACCTCCCTGGGGTGTGTGGCTGGCCAGGCGGGCGCCTGGGGCCGTGGTAGAGCCCCAGGTCTCGGCAGAAGGTGGAACTACAACCCCCAGAAGTCCGAGCGGAACCGAAGTAAACGGTCATTTTGAACTCTCACACCGGCCTGTCTGCATCTCAGGTACCCTACCTCCCTGGGGTGTGTGGCTGGCCAGGCCGCGCCCTGGGGCCATGGTAGAGCCCCAGGTCTCGGCAGAAGGTGGAACTACAACCCCCAGAAGTCCGAGCGGAACCGGGAAGTAAACGGTCATTTTGAACTCTCACCCGGCCTGTCTGCATCTCAGGTACCCTACACTCCCTGGGGTGTGGCTGGCGGGCGGGTGGCCGCTTGCGCCGCTTATTAATAGAAAAACTAGGAATTTCAACACCAAGGGAAGGTAATACCCTCAAGAAAAAGAAACAGTACACCAGAGGAATCTATCCTGAACACCACAACACCATGGGGAAACAACGCAGATCCCCAGCTCGAGAACAGATGAAGGAATCGACCCTGAAGACTCAAAAAGAATACAGATGTGCATGATCTCTCTGACAGTGAAACCAGAGAAGAAATTGGTAGGATGTTTAAGGAGCTCAACGAAAAAATTGAGCAGATGTCCAATAAAATACAGGAGAACATAAACGAAGCAGTTGAAAGGGCTGTCAATAAACTACGGGAGGAAATGAGAGCAGAAATGAGAACCATGCAAATAGAAATATCATCGCTTAAAAACTCAGTAGACGAAATGAAAAACACAATCGGGGCTCTGAATAGTAGGATGACAGCAGCGGAAGAGAGAATCAGCGAGACTGAAGATGAGCTGCAGAAAGCACTCAGAGATCTACATAAGATGGAAAAAGACCGGATAATGGATCAGCAACGAAACAGAGAACAATGGGATGAAGCCAGGCGGAACAACATAAGAATCATAGGAGTCCCAGAGGGACAAGAAAGTAACCCCAAGGAAATTAAAACAGTTAAAAAAAAAAAAAAAAAATAAATCCTTTTCCCACTTATACCCCCAGCCCACCCCTTTCAGTTTACTTGTAAATATAATTGACACATGGCATTGTGTACATTTAACAGATAGAGCACAATGATTTGACACACATACATACTGCAAAATGACTGCCGTAGTAAGTTTAGTTAACCATACTAAAATACCTTTTGTGTATGTGGGTATGAACATTAAGTTCTATTCTCTGAACAACTTTCACATTAACAGCAGTCAGTGCTAACTGGAGTTGCCGTGCTGAGGGGTTAGATACCCAGAATATGTTTTCCTTTAAACTGGATATTTGTGCCGTGACCAATGTCTCCTTTCGCCTCTTTCTCCTCTCCTCATCCCCATCTAGGTAACCACCATTCTGTCTCTATGAAACTCATTTTCTTAATAGCATAGGACTGGGGACTTTCTATTTCAAGTACTTATTACTCACACTCTTAATTTGTGGGTTTGGAGTGGAAATGCTTCGTGTGAGTCTCATGACCAAAGAGCACATCTAAAATAGTCCAGCGTTTGACTCCAGAAGAATGTGTCTTGGGACACTTTCGTTTGATCCTGGAAGTCTTTAGGACAATTGTATATCATCAACATTGCAAGCAAAGTGCCCTTTCTGTCATGATTGAAAAAAAAAGAAGTGCCTCCTGTCATGGGTTCCATGACTCTTTGCCCCTGTCATGTGCTGATGTCTTATCATGTGGTTTTTAGCTCTTTGTTCCATTCAACTCTTCCACTGCTCTCTACCACTTGGAATTCCGGAGCTGCACTTCTCTACCACACTAGCCAACCAACCATGACTTAGCTGCACTGGAGCCCCATCCCCGCATTCCCTCAGTTCCCTGCAACAGTCATAGAAAACAAAGGCTGCTACCCTGAGCATGCATGTGCACACACAGACACACAGACACACAGACAGACACATTCTCTCTCTCTCTCTCTCTCTCTCTCTCTCTCTCTCTCTCTCTCTCTCTCTCTCTCTCTCTCTCTCTCTCCCCGTGATTTCCAGAAACAAAGCAGTGTGTCAATAGAAAGGAAAAAAGTGACTTTTTTCCTTGGGATTTTCATTATTGTATCCTGAACTTGTTTTCCAGCTAAGCCCGGCTACAAGTGGAGAGACAGTTTTGCCATCATTGGAGGGGCTTCAGTGTGTGAGTTCTGGTCAGAGTCTTGAAATGCTACTTCCCTTCCTGAGGCTCGGACAGGAATTCTCAGAGAGAAGGCCCTCACCCCACCGCATGGACTCCTCAAACCAGGTTGCCCTGAGGATTAAATATTGGGAGCTTGCAAGCAAAGGGACTCTTGGGAGCCCAGCCTGCCATTCTCCACTGCACACCACTTCCTTTGGTTTTTGTTTCTGTTTGGGGATAAGATTCAGAGTTGCTCAGAAACTACTCCTGGCTCTCAGTGCCTGGGGTCACTCCTGGCAGTGCTTGGAGGACCACGTGGTATTGGAGATTGAACCTGAGCCCACCAGGGGCAAAAAGCATGTGCCCCAGCCCTTTGAGCTCTCTCCCTGGCCTTATGCTACTTTCTTAACATCCAACAAATGATGCATCGTCTATTATTTGGAAAAAGTTTTGTGAGAGGGAAGTTGCTCTAAGAAGTGTAATGGCTAGAATGTGGACCCTAAGGACAGTCACACAGCCTGGGCCAGGCAATGAAATGGATCCATTGCTTCTGCACTGTGAGGAGAGCAAGACACAGTAGCTCTCGCGCTTCCGCAGAGAACATATTGAATGATACATTATAATTAGTTTCCGGTCCTCTGACACAAAGAATGAAAGAATTGGAATATTTCAATTCCCTCCATCAGAACATCAAGGAAGAAGTATTGCAGTAATATCAGAACAGCCACCTTCAAAAAGCACCTGCAAATTTTAAGTGGAGATTTTCTTCTGATACCATTTTTCTCCATTCCCTGACCCTAGAGAACTGGCTGAATTTCCCTTTTCAAGTGTAGCATGCGTGTGTGTGTGTGTGAGGAGAGAGACAGAGACAGAGACAGAGACAGAGACAGAGACAGAGACAGAGAGTGTGTAATAACTATAGTGTCAACTGGTAACATGGCAAGAGAAAGAAATATAACATAGAGAAAAGGAGGCTTCTGTGTCTGCCAAATGTATCAGTCAATGGGTTTCTGGGGATTCACGATTGATTTGCATCAAAGTCCTGCTCTTGCTCCCCACCACCCCACTCCTGGAAGATGCTATTAAATCGGCGTCCTTACTGCAGCACAGGGTTTGTGCCCGTTTCCCAGCAGGATTATCCCCATAGCTTAAGACTGCTGCCTGGGCCCAATCCTTAAATCAGTGTTTGCTGCCACAGGTCGGGCCTGGGGAACTGGGCCTGGAGTCTCCCCGGGGAAGGTTTGTGGCTCTCTGATGCTAGGAACCGGAGCTGACCACAGCTGTCCTCCACAGCCCCTCTCCTGGGGAAGAAGGTCCACAGTCTGCATGATGGGCTCTGAGGAAGGGCTCTTGGCAGCTCAGGGCTTCCCTCACTAACAGAAAACTTCCATGACAAGTCAGTCATGGGGAGTGGAGGGATTAGAGACGGGGAGGGGTGCGGGACACCCAGCTATTCTCAGGGCAATTCCGGCTCTGAGGTCAAGGATCACTCCTGGCAGAGCTAGAGCAGAAGTGGTGCCTGCAAGCAAACCTGGGTTGGGTGCATGCAAAGCAAGCACGCTATGGCCTGGGCACCTGTGCTCTGAGTAAAAGCACTGGCCACCCCGCTTCAGCATGGGCAGGCTCCCTCTGCCCAAGTACCGGGGTAAGAGTTGGTATCTGTCCAGGAAAACAAATCCCACCCGATCTTTGAGTAGAGGGATTTAATACTGGGAACTAGTCAGAGATCAGGAGCATGGAGAGATTTTACAGGGGTCATGGAGATTTGCCCCAGCAGGAAGCCGCAGGCCAGGGTGGGAACAGAGGCTGGTGCCGCCACCAATAGCCCCCTATGGAAGCAGGAATTGGCAGATGACCCTGTGTGAGCTGGCTGGAGGGGAGCGACTGGCTGGCGGGCGCTGGCGCCAGGGAAGGCAACACACAGCTACGGCTAAGAGGTATGAGCGGGCGGCAGAGCTTGAGGATTTTCCTTCCCTCCTTCCTTGCAACTTTTCACCAGCCTCCCCAGACCCCAGCCTCAGCAGCAAAGGAGCCTGTCTAAGATCCTGTCTAAGGAGACAGTGGGCGGGCAGACCAGAGCCACGCAGCTCTGTCTTTTTTCTCGCCCTGCTGGAAGGTAGGAAGGTGAAGACGAGTTTAGGTGTCATTATACACTCCTCCAAGGCCCTTCTGGTACCCGCACACTCTCAGAAAAACTTTGCTCAGATGAGGGAGGGAATGAAAGAATATTCCAGAATGGTTTCAGGAGACTGAGGCCAGAGAGACAGTAGAGTGAGTATGGCACTTGCTTTGCATGTAGCTCAGTCCCCAGTATCATACCACCAGGTGTAATGCCTGAACACAGCCAGGTGAGGCCCACCCCATTCCAAATAAATAACTTGTATCCTCACATTTCAGAAAGTTGGTCATGAGCTGGGCTTAGAGAGAGGGGTTGAGGCAGGTCTAGCTGGAAGAGCAAAGCCACCACCGAAGGTCATGATCGTGGACAGAGACCCTCTCCACCCTCTCGGCATCCTCTTCTGGAAAACAGAGCTGCTCAAGTCTGCCTGGCAAAGCTACTAGACTCAGATGACTGCCTGAGATGGGGACCTTGACGAGGCACTTAGCTCAGAGCCTGGCTATGCGTAAACCTTCCTCAGCTCCCACCCTCCACATATCCCCTATAATGGCAGACTTGGTGTGTAAAAGAGAGAATCTTCCCACAGCCTTGAACAGTACCAACACCCCCACACACAAACACACACACACCATCCTGCCCCGGAGCGTCAGAACCCTGAGATGCTTCAGTTCCATGCTGGGCCGAGTAGATCAGGCAGCAAAGAACAGCCTTTTCCCCACCCCCTGTGAGCCCACCTCTCTGGGCGGTGAAGGAGCTCACAGAGCCTGTGATGGTAGCAAATTGCCTTCCTAGCCCACGGCTACTTGGTCCCAATAAAACAAATCGCGATTGTATCAAGGCAGCCCTGGAAGTCAAGACAGCCAAAGAATGTAGTTCTGCTGGCCAAATTTATAGCCTTCGGATGCCCATGAAAGCCCGAAGCACAGCTTGTACTGAGACGGTGGAAAAATGGAGGATGAAAGCCTGGCAGAGATGGGGACCAGGGAGACCAGAAGTGCTATTTCCACAGCATGGACAGAGTGGGTCCAGGTTCAGGAGTCCAGGCAGCAGGGCAGATGGGCCCCAAAGGGCAGCCAAGGAGCAGGAAGATATCACTGGACCATGGAGGGCTGCAGCTATAAGCCAAGGATGCACCATCAAGGGGAGTGAGGGAGCAGCAGGCAGAGCCCAAGGCGGGTTACCCGAGAGGATCCCACAAGGCAGATAGACCTCAGATGGCAGCTACGGGCCAGTGATGGCCTGCAAGAGTGGTGCCAAGGCACCAGCACAGTGCACAATTTCAGCTAAGCTTCCCCACACATAAATCACTCCGCACAAAAGTTGGACAGCATAACTTTATTTATTTATTTATTTATTTATTTATTTATTTATTTATTTATTGCTTTTGGGGTCACACCCAGCAATGCTCAGGGTTACTCCTGGCTCTGCACTCAGGAATTACTCCTGGCGGTGCTCAGGGGACCATATGGGATCAGAGATCGAACCCAGGCCAGCATGGGCCAGCTGTGTGCAAGGCAAACGCCCTACCGCTGGGCTATTGCTTCGGCCCCAGGACATCATAACTCTAGGACAGCATCTTCCTGAGGAGGGTTAACACAGCACCTCAGTCAGGGCAGTCACACTCACTCTTCAGTTCTGTCCAGAATCAAGGTCATGGGTTTTACAAAAAATTCATTATCTTCTGCTTGGAGCCCAAGAGAGCACAGCAGGTCAAGTTAAGATGGATGAAGGACTGAAGTTTGGTTTTGGGAGAGACTGTTGGGTGACATGCCCTACTGAGCCTCAGGCTCCAGTCACAACTTGCGGCCCCTCCCAACACTGCTAGGGAGATTTTGGATCAGCTCTGGCATTTGTGAAGCCAAAAGGCCCACCTGAAGAGTTGCATTTCAATAGAGTCATTTACCTGGCTTCATCTCTAGATAGTCCAGCCCACGATGGGCTGGCCTGGAAGGTTTGGGGTTTCTATCTATAAAATAAGCTAGGAGAAAGAAGGCCCTTTTTGCCATTTTGGCTTCTCTGCCTCTCCTCTCTCTTCCTTTCCCTGTTAGGGCTTCACACGTGGTGGTGGCCATCTTGGCCTAGGACTCTAAAACCTACACGTGGCCAGAGTCCAGCTGGAACTTGAGTCTGGGGTTTTCCTGCATTTCCGGTGGTTTACTGGATTGTATACCAGAACCTGTGAGAGTAAAACCTTTTAAAACTGCGCTGGATTCCTGAATTTTCATCCTTCC
>JAJIBD010003082.1:0-259267 GCA_021461705.1 Cryptotis parvus
GCCTCTGCACAACAGCCTGTGGGGAAGCTGAGCCTGAGACTCTGGGCCAGGACTGTGGCTCCAGGGGCCAAGCTCATGCCCAGCACGTGAGGTCTGCAGTCAGTGCGGGTGCTGCAGGGCCCCTGACCAGAAGACAGTGTGGGCTGAAGAATGAGGACAGCCAAGTGGGGGTCCACAGGCGTCCCGGGCATCAACAGTGCCACCTGACTGACACAAGAGGCAAAGCCTGGGGCTCAGGAGAAGCAGTAATTCCAGAGGTAGACGCCACCACCAGTAGCTGCAAACCTAGCCTCATTAGGATGGCAGGAAGGAAAGGGTTTCCCCAGAGGTGGTGGGGCCAAAACAGGAACATGCATTTTGTTGGCACCAGGAGTCCCAGGACCCGCCAGGGGCAGTTTGAGTCTAGCCCTGAGCTGTCTCACGACAGCTGCTAAGGCAGGGCTGAGGGCTAGTAGCATAGTCCTACCAAGTGCTGACCTGTTCAGGTGGCAGCACTGTGGGCTCGGCAAGGCCCCTGCCTCCTAAACCAGGAGCCAGCAATGCCCTCTCGCGGTACTGTCTGTCACAAACCCCTGTAAATACTGTGCACCAGTACAGCAGCTCGGGGACACACAGCTCCAAGTTTGAACAAGTGAAGACGTTCAGGAGCAAGCCCCTCTGTGTACCCTGGTCACCCCAAACCCTCCCTCATGCTTGTCCTTCACTCACCACCAGCTCAGGGTCCAGCCTGTCTTGCCCAGGGTCAGCCAGTCCTGACCCTCAGCAGGTCATTCCATCTGGCGACCCCTTCGGGCTCACTGGCAGAAGAGAAGCATGGGAGGCAGACCTGGATGTATCCCCAGAACCCCCAAGCACAGTCACCCCCAACACCACAGGGCCTGAGCACTCAAAATCCTGGAGCGGAACATGAGCTTCTGTGAGGTGGATTCCAAAGAGAGTCTACCATAGCCTTGGACCCCACCCGGAACACTGCCCTGCAGGCTCTCCCAAGCATTTTTTTTTTTTTTTTTTTTTTTTTGCTTTTTTGGGTCACACCCGGCGATGCTCAGGAGTTTCTCCTGGCTCTGCACTCAGGAATTACTCCCGGCGGTGCTCGGGGGACCATATGGGGTGCCGGGATCGAACCTGGGCCAGCACAGGCCGGCCAGCGTATAAGGCAAACGCCCTACCCGCTGGGCTATCACTCTGGCCCCAAGCATTGTTTGTTTTAATAATAAAACACCCAACATTTGTTGTCCGCCATGCTCCCAAGCAGGACTCCTGGCCCTTTTGTACATAATGCATTTATTTCTACAAACTATTAGCCCCTACATAATTAAAGTGTTGTTTTACAGCAAGGGTCAGCACTCAAGAGTCCAGGAAACTCAACTTGAACAATAAAGTCCATCCCGAGTTACTCCCAGCAAGTCCAAAGAAGAGGCCAAACTTGAGCAGGACCTCTGGCCCTCAGCATCCACTCTGGCTCTCTGGTGGGTCTGGCGTGAGGGAGGCAGCAGGGAGCCAACTGGGTTGACCTCCTCCATGTCTACAGATATTCCATATACATTAGCTACAGCCCAGAAATTAATTCCCAAAATAAACGTAAGACTGACCAGGCTCTGGGTTTATGCCTGCATCCGCTTAGGGCCGGCCTGGGTCTGGTTCTCTTCACCTGTAACTCCCCTTATCTCTGGCCTGTCATTGTCCATAACCAGGTGGGACCTTGGCTGACATGCCTTTTCCTTCCCAGTACTTGGTCCAACTATCAAAGCAACTAGAAGAAAAGATAAATATATGGGACTACATGAAACTAAAAAGCTTCTGCACCTCAAAAGAAACAGTGACTAAGATACAAAAGCAGTCCACAGAATGGGAAAGAATATTCACCCAATACTCATCTGATAAGGGGTTAATATCCAGGATATATCAGGCACTGGTAGAACTTTACAAGAAGAAAACAAACAACCCCATCAAAAAATGGGGAGAAGAAATGAACAGAAACTTCAGCAAGGAAGAAATTCGAATGGCCAAAAAACATATGAAAAAATGCTCATCATCACTAATCATCAGAGAGATGCAAATCAAAACAACAATGAGATACCATTTTACACCACAGAGACTGGCACATATTCAAAAGAACAAGAACAACAAGTGCTGGCGTGGGTGTGGGGAAAAGGGGACACTCATCCATTGTTGGTGGGAATGCCGGCTGGTACAGCCTTTCTGGAAAACAATATGGACATTCCTCCAAAGACTAGAAATTGAACTCCCATTCGACCCAGCCATACCACTCCTGGGAATCTACTCTGGGAAACCAAAAATACGCAGCGGAAACACCATCCCTACTTTTATGTTCATAGCAGCATTATTCACAATAGCCAGAATCTGGAAGCAACCAGAGTGCCCGAAAATAGATGACTGGATAAAAAAGCTTTGGTACATCTACACAATGGAATACTATGCAGCTGTTAGGAAAAATGAAGTTATAAAATTTGCCTACAAATGGATGGACATGGAGAAGATTATGTTGAGCGAAATTAGCCAGAAGGAGAGAGACAGTTACAGAATGACTGCATTTATCTGCATAACATAAATATATAGGTACATATTATGATACCAATATCCAAGGTCAAGTGAAACATACATCAGGAGGTTCTGTCAAAGGTGGAAATTATCACAAACGTGTGGGAGTCAGAGGCTAGGTAAGACAGAAAATGGAATAGTGTGCTAACAATTGTGAGGGTACTAATGCCAACCTAGAACTGAGCATTAAATAGAGGCAAAAGGATACACATGACAACCCTTTAATGTATGTTTTGTAATCCATAGTCTGGAGAGGAAGGAAAAGAGAAAGATAGAGAAATGGAAAGAAATAAAGAACCTGCCATGGAGGAGGGCTGGGGGAGGGGGGAGGGAACCGGGGACGTTGGTGGTGGGAGATGGGCACTGGTGGCGGGATGGGTGCTGCTACACTGTACGACCAAAACCCAAATATGAACTTTTTAATTGTATATCTTTGTAATTGTAAAAATAAAAAATTAATTTAAAAAAAAAAAAAAAACAAAACTGCATCAGATTCCTGAGTGTTCATCCATTCCTCGCCAGCCCGGAGGTAGAAGGGAACTCACTTCCCGTCACTGTCGGGGACCCGGCGGAGCGCCCCGACATTGCCCCATCTGCCTGTTGTCTGTCATCTACAAGCTGTTCACTCCAGTCATCCTGAACAGGATTGGCAGAACACTAGATGAAGGACAACCATGCGAGCAAGCTGGCTTCCGGAAAGGATTCAGCAAATTCGACCATATCCACATGGTAACCAAGCTCATTGAGGTTTGTAGGGGAGTACACGATGCCACTCTGTCTCATGTTCATTGATTTACAGAAAGCCTTTGATTCTGTGGAGTTGAAGCAGTCATTGAAGCCCCTAACCAAATAGGGTGTTCAAACCCAGTACATCAAGATCCTTCGTGAGCTGGATTCACCACCAGATCTCACCATTCTACAAAAGAAGTGATCACTGATGTCAAAAAGAGGGTTCGGCAGGGTGATACCATTTCACCAAAAACTCTTCAGCGCCAGCCTCGAGAACATCATGGAGAAGAAAATGACCAGACTCTCAGCTGCTCCAGCTCCTACCCACCCAGAGGGGCCCATGGAGCAATGACGAGGGGAAACTGGCTTGGTCCCCTGGCCAGTTTCAACACAGCTCCGAGGGCCAGTGGACAAGTAGGTGGCTGTGGCCAAGCTGTTGAGGCTTGGAACTGGGATTGAGGCCTCCTTCCTCATCCTCCCACCTCCAACAACCCAGTGGGCATTATTACGAGCTCTGCAGCATGATCAGTAATGCCAGAGAATAAAAGGACCAGACACACATGTGCTCCAGCTCCAACCCACAGTACGTGACCGGTGCCACACTTAGATAACAACCAAGTTTATGACCAGGTCCTTCCCAAAACCTTGCCCATATATACATTGTAATGATCAACGTAGTTGCAACAAACTAGGGGTGTCAGAATGGGGTGGTGGGCTATGGCCTTTGGTGGTGGTAGGGGCACATTGGTGGTAGAACTGGTGTCACAACAAATACTTGTGACAACTGTATGATGAGGAAATTTGTCAGTCAGGGTATTTTAATATTTAAAACATTAAAATTAAAAAAGTTTAAATAAGTGATGCCAAGTTTCACAACTTTTAGAAAGCAATTTGAATAAATTGATCAGTGAATGCACTGTGAAATAACATCCTCCTAAATAATACATTGTATTGAATTTGATGGAATTGGCCATCTTGTTTAAACCATTGGGCTATTCAACTTGTATGAACAGGACAGTCCAGAATAATTTCTTTTTTTTTTTTTTCTTTTTTGGGTCACACCCGGCGATGCTCAGGGGTTACTCCTGGCTCTGCACTCAGGAATTACTCCTGGCGTTGCTCAGGGGACCATATGGGATGCTGGGGATCGAACCCGGGCTGGCATGGGCCGGCAGTGTGCAAGGCAAACACCCTACCCGCTGAGCTATCGCTCCGGCCCCAAGTCCAGAATAATTTCTGAGAGTAAATTAAAAACTTTTATAAAGTGAGAGAGAAAATTAAGTTCTCTGATCGGGGCAGAAAAGGTATAGACTTAGTCGATTTCTGTCTTCAAAGCTGTCCCTTTGTTAAAATTGACAAATTGGTTACTTTCATCAGTTTCAGCCTCTGTCATTTCAGCAGCCTGGAAGAGACACATAAACACATCAATTTTCAACTCTAGAAGCTTGTCTCTTTTGAAACTGACAGGAACCGAAATGAAGGAAAGCCAAGGTGGCAGCCGTGGTGGAGGCTTGGGAAGCAGCTGATACCAACTGACCTCTGCAACAGGCTTGGTGCTCTAGGACCCGCATCCTGCTGACTAGAAGCACTGGCTTCACCAGCTCTCTGCCCTTCAGATCTGGGAGTGAAGGCTCTCCAAAGGGGCCATGCATCCTCAAACTAGGTCTTAAAGTCAACGGCTCAGAGTAAAATTGGCACACAGTACAAAATGTGATGGTTTTAGAATCTGAAATGAGAGCTCTGGGACCACCACTGAACAGACAAGGACATTGAACCTGTTGAGATTTTTAACAATCTACAAAATCCAGTCAGTGTTACTGGTACTACTAAAAAGAATGGCAAGGGGCCAGAGTGATAGTCCAGGGGGTAGGGCGTTTGCCTTGCATGCGCCGGCCCATTCCGGCCTGGGTTCAATCCCGGCATCCCATATGGTCCCCTGAGCACCGCCAGGAGTAATTCCTGAGTGCAGAGCCAGGAGTAACCCCTGAGCATAGCTGAGTGTGACCCAAAAAGCAAAAAAAAAAAAATTAATCAATTAATTAATTAAAAAGAATGGCACTGATTAATGGTTAACATTTATTGAGCACAATGTTTTCCATGTATTATTCTTCTGTCTCTGGTCAATCTTATATGATAGTTTTAGAAGGGAAAACTTTAGTTCAGAGAACTAAATTTACCAATGTTATATGGTTAATGAGTTTCCATTTACAGATTATAACCCTGTGAGGGTTAAAAAACATAATATTAAATAATTCTGGAAATGATTAGGTATTGTGGGGTTCACCATGTTATTATTATTTGTTATTATAATTCTAATAGGAGTCAGTGTACCCACTGTTTTGTTTTTACATTAAAAATGAAGTCCTTCATTGTTTCCCTTTTTCCCTTCTATACAATCAAAGTAATAATAAGACTTATAGGTGGAATGTATACTAAATAGGGTAATTTTCTACTTTATTAGACCCTTTTAAATACACAATATACATTTTTTTAAAAAATTTTTTTTATTTTTTACAATTACAAATATATACAATTAAAAGTTCATATTTGGGTTTTGGTCATACAGTGTAGCAGCACCCATCCCGCCACCAGTGCCCATCTCCCACCACCAACGTCCCAGGTTCCCTCCCCCTCCCCCAGCCCTCTTCCATGGCAGGTTCTTTATTTCTTTCCATTTCTCTATCTTTCTCTTTTCCTTCCTCTCCAGACTATGGATTACAGAACATACATTAAAGGGTTGTCATGTGTATCCTTTTGCCTCTATTTAATGCTCAGTTCTAGGACAAAGAATACACATGTTGGGGCCGGAGCGATAGCCCAGCGGGTAGGGCGTTTCCCTTGCATGCGGCCGCCCATGCCGGCCTGGGTTCAATCTCCGACATCCCATATGGTCCCCGAGCATGGCCAGGAGTAATTCCTGAGTGTAGAGCCAGGAGAAACCCCTGAGCATTGCCGGGTGTGACCAAAAAAACAAAAAAAAAAAAAAAAAAGAATACACATGTTATTACTGCCATGTATAATCCTGTCTAGAGAGTATGCTCATACTCAAAAACTTGCACTTCCATACTTCAAATACCTTGGGTGATACCACAAGACACTCAAGGGCAATTATGAGCTGAATATTGATTCTGAAGAGGTTAAAATTCATTCTGTTCTTGCTTAAACATTTCCACTTTTTATAGCTCTTACTGAGATGAATTTCAAGATCAAATACTGTATACTTGCCTACCAAAGATCTCTGAACACCAAAAATCCAGCCAATCACTTCCCAATCTTCTTCTCTCTTCCTCCACTTGATTGAGTATATAATATTTTAGAATATCCCAGTGGGTTTAGGATATAGATACTGCACTGATTCATTCTCACTCTTTGGATTTTCTTAATTTCCCTTCGCCCCACAACACAAATTCTATATCTCTTTCTACCTTTCTCATTTCCTTTCCACAATAGTTTGAACCTCTACCTTGTGTCTAGTATTTTGCTGAACGCTCACATAAGATGCACCTGGCTCCTTCCCTCATGTCACATTCAGTGACGTTTGACAGACGTTCAGTGAAAATTATTTGCAAATGTCAATGTGATAAGTGTAAAGAAAAAATTTGTTTTGAAACAGTATGGCATGTCCTTTATCTGAACTACCAGGTGAGAAACTTCGGATTAATCTTAGATGATTAATGTTTCTTGATATGGACATAATTTTAAGAGTTTACAGCTAGAGAGAGAGAGTACAGCAGTAATGGTGCTTGCCTTTGTACAGTTGAGCCAGATTTGATCCCCAGCACCACATATGACCCTCCCAAGCACCACTGGGCATGATCCCTGAACACAGAACCTTAGGCAATAACAAAGTGTGACCCCAAAACCAAAAAAAAGCTTTAATTAAAATTTTAAATATAAATTTTAAATGCATATGTCTTCCTATTTTGTATTTTAAAAAAAAATTTTAAAAATCCATAGCCATCTTCCTTTCTTTGATGAGTATATATAATGAATACAATAACAAGTCTTTACTTTCTAATTCAGTCATGAAAATGAGCAAAATAAATAAAGACTATAATTTTTTAAAATCTTATTGCCTTGGTTGTTTAACCAGCTATAACAAATAAGCAATTTGGCAATTCAATTAGTTTATTGAACAAAGATCTGGAAAGAGCTAATCTTATCACTATATACATTTAACTCAAACCCCTGCTTCTACCGAACTCTAATTTTGAAGTTTCACAGGTGTTACAGATAAACAAACTGGCTTATAGAGGAAAGAGGTGAAAAGAAAAGAGGGGAGAATGGATAGAAGGAAGGGAATGGGAGAACTGGAAAGAGGGAGAGAATAAATGAAGAAATATGAAAGATAAAATTTGATACACATAGGGGCTGGAGATATATTATAGGGGTATGGTGTTTGCCTTGCATGCAGCTGACCTAGGACTGATTAGTGGAATCAAATATGATCTCTGGACCCCCACAGGAGCAGTCCCTGAGTGCAGAGCCAAGGGTAAGTCCTAGCATAGCTGGTTGTGGCCCACCCACCACTCCCACCTCAGATTGATACAAGACAAACTCCAGGGCATTGGTGTTTACCATACCTAGTGTATTATGTCTTTGTAAAATCTCCCACCAAGTCATATTGCCTCTTACTAATTTGGCATTGTTTACTCGGAAAGCAGAGATGTAAGTGTACTCCCATAGTTCTTCCTGAGACTGATTTGTTTGGTAACTAATTTGTTACCTTGAGAATTCTTGCCCATATCCCTTCTATTCCCCACACGGAGAGCCTCTAGTCCTTGTTCACCTTGATGTTTCACAACATTTGTATTCAGGTAATTTATTCATGGCTTAAAAATCACTAACCCCAGTTTGGGGTAGAGAAATGTTTACTAGGTCACTCATACTCTGTTAAACTGGGCATTGAAGGGAGAGTCACTCACAGCTGTCCTTCCCCCACACAAATTTTGGAACCCTGTATTGTAAACCATTTTATCAAAGAGCCATGGGTAGCAGCCTGTGAGGCTGTATTGAGAATCAGCTAATGGACAGAAAGTACCTGCTTCGACACATTAATTCCCTTCCCTGTCAGGCTGCATCATTGTAGAGCATGCATGATGGGAAGCAAGGTCCCATCACACCATGGCACCTGCTGCTTTTCCATCTGCCCAGTGCAATTGCGCCTTTGATTGCCCATTTTTCTGCCTAATGGCTTACTCCTTTTTCTCTTTGTAAAGTTTTTACATTTTTATTGTAATTTTAATCATTATTTTTTCCTCCTTTCTGTTTGGCACACCAAGTATGTTGATAAGAGAATAACATAAATAATATTCTAAACTATCTCCAAATTGAGAACTCTCCAAGAGCTGCGTTTCAGTGTTTAGTCTGATAAAGTTGTCATGGCGATAATGTCCCCTGAGAATAAAAGTGCCATGTGCATGGTTGATTAAAGGAAATAGCTCAGATGGTACACAAACTGGTAAATATTGAATCTAGAGACTATTATACTGACTATATTTTTTCTCCTTTTTTCCTGTTTGAATTTTTTTCAGCCGTGTTATGTTGTTTTTTCTAATACTCCAGTGTTTCACATTTTTTTTCATTTTTGTATTTGAAGATTTATAGTTGTTAAAATTATTTTGCAATCAATATTGGCAGTGCTCCCAAACTGGCCTTTGGATTTTGTCTAAGGCTGTTGATTTGACTGGATTAGTCAAAGCAACAGATCATTATCACATATTGAACATCTGTCAAAAATAGCACTAACAATTATCAGATACATTCTCTATCATGGACATTTGGATTTATATAGTTAAGAACTTTGTATACATCTAGGTTGATAGGACTATTTGTTTTTACTAAAAACAAGAACAAAATTAGAACCACCTTGAGATAATGTGAGAATAAAATAATAGGTATGCTGAATTTGTGCTTTGCAAAGATAAGCTGAATTAATTGTCACCTGAGAGATAAAGCTAAACTGTCTTCCTAAATCTCAGGCAAATGAATCAGATGATGCTTTAAGGGAAAAGTTGAGTATCTGAAATTGCTTGGAATATAGAGAATTTTGCTAACACACACAACTTGTATATGCCATCTGTGGAAGGATATATTTTATGATTTTTTTTTGCTTTTTTTGGGTCACACCCGGCGATGCTCAGGGGTTACTCCTGGCTCTGCACTCAGGAATTACTCCTGATGGTGCTCGGGGGGACCATATGGGATGCCTGGGATCGAACCCGGGCCGGCATAGGCCGGCCGCGTGCAAGGCAAATGTCCTACCGCTGGGCTACCGCCTCCGACCCCTATTTTATGATTTTTTGGTCTAAATGTGACCCTAATTTCAATAGTATAGTGAAACATTAGGTCTGGAAAGTGGTGAAGTGCCTTAGGTTGTGAGAATGAGAAAATGTACAGATATGGGTGAATAAGTGAGGGAATCCATTAGGAAAGCACTTATTTGTGTATTTATATAGAAAGACAAAAAAAGCTATGATCAACTATCACACTTCAGGGAGGGAATCCTATAACTCTGAGTATAAATCTAAGGGCCAACAAGATGCCAAACATCTTGCCGATAGTTGTGAGCATTTTGTCTTCTTATAAGTCCTTGCCAACGAGATGGGTGGAATCTTTGGCATCTTGTTGGCAAGGACTTATAAGAAGGCAAACAATGCTCACAGCTATTGGCAAAAGATAATAACCTGTAGATAAAAGGATCCCAAAAGTTTTATGTCCTAAAGCCTGAGAATGAATGTCTAGAAAGGAGTGGCCAAAGAGATAAAAGAAACATCAGACAAGTAAGGGATTAGTTCTACATTTTACAAATTTTACAAATTTAGGTTCTAGCTGTTCGATTTTGAGACATTGGTTTAAGTACTACAGAAAGAAGAAATAAAGAAAGAAATAGGAATTTGTTCTCATCCATGAAGAGTTTTAAGTAAACAGATGAGGCCACACGTATTCCTCTGTAATGCAAGAGAATAAAGGAAGGAACAGCCAAGCAGAAATGCTCTCTGAAGAGCATTTCACATTTCTCTAATATTCTGGAGGAGATAAACAATGTTAATGAACTATCATGTAAAGAGCCAGGACAACAGTTTCTGTATTTAAGTATGAACCATACTAGTGTGGGAAGGAAAGAAAGATGAGAAAAAAAGAATGAAAAGATGGCTGGAAGAAAGAAAGCTCTGCTCTGGTACGTGTTGATTATAAGGCATGTCCCAATACTCTATAAAAGTGTTTGCATAATTTATGTTTGGCAGATTCACATTCATTATTGAGTGAATTCAGAGTAAAGAGAGGCAGGGTTCTGTAGAACATAAAGCACTGGGTTGAGATTCCGAAAATCTAGGATGAAGTTTGTTTCCATCATGAACTATTTTACATGATTTGGGGAAAATCACATAAATATGATGATTATGTACCACGGTTTCTGTCATCTGAATAGAGAAAATGTAATATTATTTTTCAGGATATTTAGAGAAAAGGAGAAAATAAATGTAAAAAGGTAATATTGAAAATGTAATATTATTTTTAATAAAAATAATATTATTATATATATGACAATGAAAATGAAAATTATTATATATATGAAAATTTTATATGAAAATATAATATTATTTTTTGAAAAGGTAAATGTGAAAATGTAATATTATTTTTCAGGATATTTAGAGAAAATGAAAAAAATAAATGATAAACTCAACCATCTCATTAGCAAACACATGTTCTTTGGTTCTGATTTGAGAAAGAGAAACTTTATATTCCTTCAAAACATTTCCCCCTTTCTACCTGTTAAATGCCTGTTCAATTGATAAACAGTGTTTCCTGTAAATTTTTTAAAGGATACACAAAATTGAAGAGGGTACCAAGCTTTCTGTTACAGATAATTATAGTGTGTTTCTGCCCTCCCGATTTCTGACTCTGTGTTCCAGACTCATTCTTCAGAGTCAGGCACAAAAGCTAAAAGTCAGAGGACTTACCATACTTTACCTGCAGGAGGGAGGATGCCTGTGAGCTTGACTAGAGCTCATAAGAAGGCTTGAATAGAGTTATAAGACAATACAAAGTCATTGCCTTCTGATGTTCCAAAGTTTTTAAAGATAACATGTGGTATGTGTAACAACTTGATAAGATTATTATGTGAAGAAGAAAACCATGAAACTATCCCAAACCAAACACGAGATCTAGAATTTCTGAACTCTAATGGGTAAAGACAGCTGTGATCTTACTGCAATGCAGGGATGGAGCTTCCAGCTTGACAGCTCCAGGTTGATGCAGATATGACATGTGGCTCCTCAGTTCTGCTTTTGTCAGATGGCTAAACATTGAAAGGAGAAAGCTGAGAATCTTCTTATCTAACACAGAGCTAATCAAAAACAGCACATGAATCTGTCATTATTTAATAGAGAGTAGAAAAGATTGAAAATAAAAGTCCTAAATATATCACTATCACTATCTTCCCATTAATCATCTATTTGCTAGAGTGGGCACCAGTAATATCTCCATATGTCCTGTCTCATGCGAGTAGAACCCAAAGGCATCAAACACTTATATTAGGTAACGGGAATGACCTAATATAAATGTCACTGGTATTTGGCATATCAAATACTACATGAGCAGCATGCCAGGCTTGCCATGCGGGTGGCATACTGCTGTAGTCACCTCTAAATAAAGCATTTATTGATAAACTGCGTGGCCGCTAGCTGGTCTGCTGGGTGGAATTGTGACAACAGGGAAGTCTGGATGTGGAAAATGGCGGGCCCCATGGAGTAGGGGAGGGTGGTCTGGCTTGTTGTGAGGCTCTGCTGGGGTGGCAGGCCAGGGCTAGAACTCACCATGCTTCCCGGCACCTCACGAACAGCTGGGCACAGGGAGAGCAAGGAGCAGCTCTGCCCCATGTCTGAGAGTCTCTGGTTCAGCATACCTGGGCCGGATTGAAAAAAAACTGCTGCAGGGTAGCTGTCGATGATCCAGGCTGTGATAGTCTGGTCTGCTGGGTGGAGTTGTGATGAGAGGGAATATATACCTAAATATATACTTGATGGAATTAGAAAAAGAACAAATTAAATCCCAATAAAAGGGGACTCTCATCCATTGTTGGTGGGAATCTCGACTGATACAGTCTTTCTGGAAAACAATATAGACATTCCTCCAAAGACAGAAATTGAGCCCCCTTTGACCCAGCCATACCACTCCTGAGGATATACCCTGGGAAGCCAAAAACACATAGCAGAAACACCATCTGCATTTTTATTTTCATAGCAGCACTGTTCACAATAGCCAGAATCTGGAAACAACCAGTATGCCTGAGAACTGATGACTGGATAAAGAAACTTTGGTACATCTACACAATGGAATACTATGCAGCTGTTAGGAAAAATGATGTCATGAAATTTGCCTATAAATGGATGGACATGGAGAGGATCATGTTGAGTGAAATTAGTCAGAAGGAAAGAGACAGATATGGAATGACTGCATTTATTTGTATGACATAAATATATATATATATATATATATACATATTATGATACCAAAATCCAATGTCAGGCGAAACGTGGATCAAGAGGTCTTATCAAAGGTGGAAATTACCACAAACGTGTGGGTGTCAGAGATTAGGTAAGACAGAGAAGGGAACATGTGTGAATAATTGTCGAAAGGGTTAATACCAACCTAAAACTGAGCATTAAATACAGGCAAAAAAAATGCATATGATTTCCTCTAAGTGTATGTATTGTGATCCACAATATGTAAGAGAAGGAAGAGAGAGAGAGAGGGAGAAAGAGAGAAAAGAGATAAAGAACCTGCCATAGAGGCAGGCTATGGGAGGGGGAGGGAATTGGGGACATTGGTGGTGGGAAATGGGCACTGGTGGAGATATAGGTGCTGGAACACTGTGTTACCAAAATCCCCAAACATGAACAACATTGTAATTGTATATCTCCTGGTGGTATAATAAAATATTAATAAAAATAAAAAATTATTAACAACAAAAAATTAAGTCCCAAGTGTGCAGAAAGAAGAAGCAAAGATCTGCACAGGACTAAATGAAATAGAAGCCAGGGAAACAGTAGAAGATCAATAAAGATAAAAGCTGAGTTAATATTTTATTTATTTTTTGGCCATCACTGGCAGTGCTCAGAGCTTACTTGTGGCTCTGCATTCAGTGATCATTCCTGGCAATGCTCAGGGGACTATATGGAGTAGTGGAATGATGATCAGTCACATGCAAGGCAAGTGTACATATTGTACTATCACTCCAGTCCTAAATCTTTTTTTTTAATTTACTTATTCTTAAATTGTTTAAAAAAGATTAAACAAAACTGACCAACAAGCCTAATCAAGCCTAAGCAAGAGAAAAGACTCAGGTCAATAAAGTCAGAAATTAAAGAGAAGTCTCACCTGACACTATAGAAATTCACAGGACCAGAAGAGAAAATTATGAGCAATTTACACATCAACAAAATATGTAACATAGAAGTGGGCAATTTCCTAGAATGGTAAAAATACCAAAAGTGGAATCAGAAGAAATAGGAAGTCTGAGCAGAAGATGACAAGTAAGGAGGTTGCTGCAATAATCACAAACCTCCCAAGTCATTATTTATTGACTTTTATTATAGCTGTAGAAAAATCACTCAAATGGCTATTTAAATATTTTTATAGAAAATACTTTCTAGTTGCCTTACAGATCTTTTCTTTGCCTTCAGTGTTGTGCCATTTCACTATAATTTAAATATAGATAGGAATTTCCTTTTATTTATATTGCCTGGAATTTTCTGGACTTATTTATTTATATTTATTATTTATTTATTTATAAATCTGAGTGTTGTTATTCATTTATTTTTTAAACCAAAAGCCTCTGCAAATTCTCTCTTGACCTACTATTTTTCACTCTCCAATTATACATGTTATAAAATCTGATTCCTCCATACATCTTAGATCCCTTTTGATATTTTTTTCTTTTAACCTTCTTGCGTGCTACTCAATTTATTCAGGCCTGTATTTTATTTCACTGGTTCTCTCCAGTTATGTCCAATCAGTTCATTTCTCTATTGAAATTTTAATAAAATATTTATACTTTTACTTTAGAAATTCTACTTAGTTGTTTTTGTACCTGTCTTGTTGATTTTTATAACTTCTTTGTTCTTTGCTTGTATTTGTAAGCCTCTCTTCTGTTTCTTTAGATATGTTAAACATGCCCTTTGTATACTCTTTGATAATATCTGACTCCTTTGTAACAGAGTTCACTATGAGTTGTTTCTGGTCAGTGACTCCTCATGATCTCTTATAATGGTCATGTATAAATAACATATTGCTTGGCACTTGATTTGTAGGAATTATTTGAAGATTCGTTTGAAGTTTGATTGTTCTAGAGAGATATCTTTGCTTCTGTTGTTGCCTGAAATAAAACCAACCTACAATTCAAAAAACGTATTTCTTCACATTTTTCAGACCATAAACCTCTCTGAAAACTGGCTGTGGTTATATACTCTCAAAGGAGATTTATTTTACCCTCCGAGTCTTGCCTCTCTTTCTCTACACAGTGAATCTGTTTCTTACTCTCACACTGAGAACTGACACTCATATTCCCTCTTCCATGTTGGAACTGCCCACTGGGTTTCTTCCTTGTGTGGATAGACCCTTGGTTTCCTCTCATGGGGCATGATCCTGAGCAGATCAAGTATCAGAATCTCAATATGTTCAGAAATACCATTTGAGCCAATGTAGGGCTATGTTGAGCTTTCCTAGCCAATTGCTTATTTCTTTGTTCTTGGTTTCTGAATATACCATAAAATTGAAAAAAAATGAAAAAGAATCTTCCACATTTTTATTGTGTTTGGCAGGAGGGTTCTTAAGAAACTTCAATGTATGATACTGCCTGAATCAAAAGTCAAATGATAAATTAGGTGAGGGTTTGTCAGCCAACAGTGCTCAGGGTCCCAAGGGCCATATCTGAAAGTAGTCAATCAATCAACTCAGTTTGATGACTTAGTGCTCAGGCCTGGCTATATTGATCCACCCAGCAGTACTGGAGGCTACCAGAGCTCACACCAATCTTTTGGGCTACCATCTTGTTAGCCAGGTATGGTTTAAATTGCTCAGTATTATATAAACTATCCCATATAATATTCATAAGCATTAATGCAATGGCAAATGGAGCCATTTACTTGTGCCCTCAGAGTGAGATGTTTAAGTTATTCCCCCTTTTAAAGTATTATTTTTACAGGGTTATTATGAAAACATTTTCAAATGACACATGTTTTATGCTTATAGCTATCATCATAGGATATATTACTGGCAGAACAGCATTGCTGAGCTAAAGGGTCTCATATTTAAATTTTTAGATAAAATTCACACAGTGCTTTACAAAAAGAATTGTATCAATTTGTATTTCCAGTACAAATAAGAGTTCTCTATTTCCTTATCATTGTTGGTGGGATTAGCGATATTTTATATTTGTCAATTTAATAAATGTATTTTATTCAAATGCAAAAAAATATGCCATTTTTCCTAAAGGTTGTCATAACATTTTATTCAGTTAATTTTTTTTGTCTTCCACTATTTTGAAAGATATTTCGAATGTGTGCCTATGCTTGTTGCAGCAGTATTTATTGTAGCCAAATTCTGGAAACAACCCGTGTCTAGATTACTAGAAAAAGAAACAGTGGTACATATACACAATGACATACTACTTGGCTACAGGAAAAGACAAAATCATGCAATTTGCTGCTTTGTGAATGAAACCAGAGGGGACCAGGCCAGGCTGAGTGAAAGCAGGAAGAGGAAATGGATAAATACAAAATAATCTCTCTTATATGTTGTACATAAAGAATAGCAAGGGGATGGTCAAAGACAACAGAACCTGGCAGCTAAAGGAGTGTACCCAAAGTGGGGGTGCTGGGAGGGTGTGCTGACCGGAGTGGAAGCTGAGGCACTGGTGGAGGGAAGCAGACGCTGGTGGAAGGTGTGGTGTTCAATCACAGTATGCACGAAACCAATCAGCGATCTTACTGAAAACCATAAGGGGAAAACTTGCTGTTTTCTGTGCTACACATTTGTACATGCAATAGTATTGGAAGACAGTAGAAAAGGATCATCGTCTAGAATGATTGATTAAAAATAAAAGTTATTTTATCA
Source organism: Cryptotis parvus (assembly GCA_021461705.1). Lineage (NCBI taxonomy): Eukaryota > Metazoa > Chordata > Mammalia > Eulipotyphla > Soricidae > Cryptotis > Cryptotis parvus. Next base: position 16,411 of record JAJIBD010003082.1, read on the forward strand.
GATCTGAAATATTTTGGTTCTTAACTTCTCTCTCCTACTTCAGTTCCCTGCTGCTGTTTTGGAAAGCACATTTAAACAAATGCTATATTCTATCCTGAGTATATATACTTGTGGAGATGCCAGAGGTGCCCTAGTACTCTCAACTTAAGTCTGGTGAATCCCTCCTTTAATCATCTTGGAAATAAACCAGTTCATTTCTGGTCACTGGGTTTTCCAGCCTAAAGAAAAAGACAAAAAGATTATCTATCTATCTATCTATCTATCTATCTATCTATCTATCTATCTATCTATCTATCTATCTATCTATCTATCTATCTATCTATCTATCTATCTATCTATCTATCTATCTCTCTATCTCTCTATCTCTCTATCTCTCTATCTCTCTATCTATCTATCTATCTATCTATCTATCTATCTATCTATCTATCTATCTATCTATCTATCTATCTATCTATCTATCTCTCTCTCTCTCTGTCTGTCTGTCTGCCTGCCTGCCTGCCTGTCTGCCTGCCTGTCTGTCTGTCAGTCTGTCTGTCTGTCTACACACATATACATACATGAGTATAAAATATATACCCGCATGTCTTAAAAACATGAACTCTATTTTACTATTAGAATTTTCTTTTGCCTATAGGGTTTGTGTATACTCTGTCTATGTTCACAATGCTTTGTGTATGTAGATGACAAAGAAGATTAAGCAATCAATATTGTGGGTTTTTTTTCGAAAATAAACATTTCCTACTTAGACATTACTTTTTGTGGGCAGGGAGTATAGAGCATGCTCTTTTTAATATTTTATTATACCATCGTGAGATATACAATTACAAAGATTTTCATACTTGGGTTTTGGTCATACAGTGTTCCAGCACCCACACCTCCACCAGTGCCCATTTCCACCACCAATGCTCGATTCCCTCCCCCATCCCCTATCATGCCTCTATGGCAGGTTCCTTATCTCTTTCTCTTTCTCTCTCCCTTCCCTTACACATTGTGGATTACAATACATTCATTTAGAGGATATTATGTATATCTTTTTGCCTGTATTTAATGCTCAGTTCTAGGTTGGTATTAGCACTTACAACAATTATTAGCACACTGTTCCATTCACAGAGCATTCTCTTGATGGCAGGTCTTCTACAGAAGCAGCTGCCTAAGGTTGCTTCTATGACTCTAGAATCACCAGCCTTTAGAGCCTCAGTTCCCCAAAGACCTGCTCCCTCTCATGCTCAAGTAAGCCTGACTCCCTGCAGTCTCAGAGCCCAGCCTAGTCAGCTGCCTCTTCCCTCTCACCCTCTTGACTCTCAAACAATGCCCTGGGCAGGCCTGACCTGTCTCCAAGTGCTCTCCAGCAATCCTGACCACTGACAACATTTTTATTTACTTTGTTTCCATGGAGTTGACAGTTTCCAATTGTCAGCTGCCTGCCTGGACTTGAGTTCTTCATGTCAGGCTTATGGGTGAGTATCAGACAAAAATGCAACAGGTATAGAAAGGAATACCCTGTCCCAAGCTTGCCCTTTAAAATAATTGTTACATTCTACTTAAGTTCATGGTTGAGGTTATTGTAAAGGTTGTTCTATTCATCTTCTGACAGGCTGAGTTGAAAAAGAATTGATGATAATTAGACAATCATTTTTGTTCTTAAAGGTTGTTTTTGACCAATTTTACCCAGGAGGATATCTGTTGTCTTCAGAGGAAAACTGTAGTTTGAACTACTGGTAAATTTTATTTCTTTTCTGACAGCCTACTGCCTGTTATGGCCTTCCTACAACACTAGTTGTCTCTTGATCTCTATAACTTCTCTTAGTTCACGACAAGGGGAGATTTTAGAATTCACTGCCCTGAGAATAAGTGATTTGCTTAAAACTGTAGCACCAGGGACAGCAAACATATGTGTTCTCTTGGGTCTGGTTTCATCTTTAGAGGAGCTGACATCCAAATGCCCACATCATGACTAAATGGCCTCAGATGGCATGCACTAATTGGCAGGCATCCTTGATTGATTACCAACTTGGTGCCTCTTAGCCATCCCAACCCTTTCCCTATATAAATAAAACCAAACACCATTTTTTTTCTTTTATGGAAAGAAGAGAAGCTTTTCCTTAAGTAAATGCAGAATGTGGAAGAACATAACTTAGATTTCCAACAAGCTTTAAACATGCTTCATAAACTAAGAGAATAGATAACCCACACACTCTCTGTTTGCCAGAAACTGACTGAGGAGCTTGGAGCTAGAATGAGCAGAGCTAAAGTTCCAACTCTGCCACTTCTTAATGATGTGACTTTGGGACTGTGGCATAAGGCAGTGGAGTAACACAGGCTGTACTGCCTCCATCTACAGAGATGTGTCATTATTCTGTGTGTTAGAGAATTAGGCACTTAAGAATGTCTAGCAACCCACAATATTTAAGAGAAGGCAAAGAGAGAGAGGGAGAGAGAAAAGAGATAAAGAACCTGCCATTTAGGCAGGCGATGGGAGTGGGGAGGGAATTGGGGACATTGGTGGTGGGAAATGGGCACTGGTGGAGGGCAGGGTGCTGGAACACTATGTGACCGAAACCTCCAAACATGAACAACATTGTAATTGTATATCGCACGGTGGTATAATAAAATATTAATAAAAAAGAATGTCTAGCTCCAGGGCCGGAGTGATAGCCCAGCTGGCAGGGCATTTACCTTGCACGTGACTGGCCCATGCCAGCCCTGGTTCTATCCCCGGCACCCCATATGGTCTCCCGAGCACTGCCAGGAGTAATTCCTGAGTGCAGAGCCAGGAGAAATCCCTGAGCATCGCCGGGTGTGACCCCCCCCCACCCCCAAAAAAAAAAAGAATGTCTAGCTCCAAGAACTTGAAGAAAAGTTCTCTTGTTAGGATTCCAAATTCATAAAAGCATTCACAAAGTATTTCTCCTTAGGCGTTTGGAGAAACTTGTAAAACTTTCTATTTTAGTTCCTGTGGTTTACAAAACTGTTAATGCTAGAACTTGGAGCAGAAAATATCCCAGCACCCAAGCTCCATCAGCATCTGCTTCCCTGCACCTTAGTCCCCTGTTGCCCTCCCCCCACCTCCACAAGCTTCCTACTGAATACAGTTCTCAGTTTCTGTTGCATTTGGACATTTGTTATTCCCTGCTGTGCTTTTTTGTATCCCCAAGGATCAGGATGATTCTGTCTGACTTCCTCCTTCTGACTAACAATTGGGCATGAAACTCTCCAGGTCCTTCTTGTAGCAGAAGCTTCGTGATTTTATATTTTCTTAAAGCCAAATAGTATTCCATTGTGTATCCATACCATAGTTTCTTTATGCACTTATCTGATCTTGGATATTTGAGTTGTTTCCAGATTTTGACTATTGTGAATGGTGCTTCAATGACTACAGAAATGCAAATGTCTTTGCAGAATAGTTTTTGGGCCCTTGGGGTAGATTTAAAGAAGTGGAATAGCTGATTCATACACAAGCTCAGTCCCCAGCTTTCTGAGAAATATCCATGTTTTCCAAAAATGTTCAACCAGTAGACATTACCACCTGCAGTGAATGACAGTCCCTTTGGAGAAAAATTTTTGGCTATATTTTTTCTTAATCACAAAATTGATTCCCAGGAACTTTGACATCAGTGTAAACTGCCATGATTTAAAAAAAAAGTGAATGGAAAAAAATTAGGGTTCTTCTCATTGGAGTTAGGGGACTGGGACTGGGATTTTGGTTTAATTTCAGCATGTGGCTGCGCAAATGCTAGCCACACACACACACACACACACACACACACACACTATACATTAAGTATTATACACATAGAAGACTCAAGTCCAGACAGTCAGTTGCTGAAATCCAATCAATGAAATTCATTCAAATTCATTCAATCCATTCATTCAGTGAAACAATGATTAATAATGAGTTGACATTGAAAAAAAAGACTTTTTTTGCATTAAGAAAAGTTCTCCCCAGTTTTTAATAAATATTCAGTGAAACATTCAACTAGAATACTGTAACGAAAAGTGACCTCATGTTGAAAGAGTTGGCCACCCGATGGGGTGACTGACTGGGAGCCTCAGAACGCCGTACCTACCAAGGAAAACTCTGAGAGTCCGGGTCCTATGCAAAAGCAAGGGTTTTTATTAATATTCGAGTATACCTGGGCTCATAGCATGACCACAAGCAGTCAGCGGCTAAGAGTCCCGAGCCCTTCCAGGGAGGATCTTTTAAGAGATAATTCCGCCGCTACAGAAAAGCCCGCGCATAAACATCCAATAGATTTAAAATATTACATCAAGGTCTGTGCAGGCAGCCAATCACTTTGTAGGTCAGCAAAGGCTATGCTTACGTGCAGAAATGCAATTCAGGCAATTCAGGCCAGATAGCAGGTTCTGGGCGCGGGTCTCCTAACCTCTAACAGGAATTTGTTCTGGGCCTTTTGTAGATAGCAGGATGAAAAGGTCACTTAGGCCCTAAATTGGTAACTTTCCATGAGTAGGCCTGTCCTGGTTGAGGAGCGGGTAGTTGCTCTCTTTCAATGTGGATTCTATATTTATTTAGTTTTTTTTTTTCTGTGGGGGGGCTGAGTGGGTGTCCCAAACCTAGTGATGCTCAGAGGTCACACCTGGTTTTGTACTCAGGAATTATTCCCGACAGTGCTCAGGGACCATAAGGGGTGCTGGGGGACAAACTTGGGCTAACTGTATCCAGGGCAAATGCTTTACCAGCTCTACTATTGCTCCCGCCCTCAATTATAAAAACTTTAAAATGAACTTAGTAAAATTGCATTTGCAAAGTCAAATTGATGCATTTGGAGACAGAATATATGACCCTATATAGCAACTTAAAGTAACTGATATCTTAATTATACTAAAATACAAAGTCCTACCTTCATTATAGTTTCAACTTGTGAGCTTGATGACCTTTTAGAGATATGTTTTGAGACCTTCTGAGTGATACTAAGGGAGCCTGGATTCTCTGCCCACAGGTCAGCTAGCTCAGTGTCCCAGAAGGTGGTGCTGTTAAGGCTTTGTGGGAAAGGGGATCACCAGGACTACAGCTAGCAGTAGTGGGGACCTCCAGGACTATCCCTGTTAATGCTTGGGGCATATGTGTTGTTGGGTATGGAATAAGGGCTATATATCATGAGTTCTAACCCTTATAATAGCTCTCTCTCCCTCTTTAAAAATATTAAGCTTAATTGTCCAATGTGCATTAATACCAACCTAGAACTGAGCATTAAATACAGGCAAAAAGATACACATGATAACCTCTAAATCTATGTATTGCAATCCACAATGTGTGAGAGAAGGAAGAGAGAAAGAGATAAAGAGAGAAAAATAAAGATAAAACACCTGACATAGAGGCAGGCTAGGGGGAGGAGGGAGGGAATCAGGGACATTGGTGGTGGGAAATGGGCACTGGTGGAGGGATGGGTGCTGGAACACTGTCTGACCGAAACCCAAATATGAACATCTTATGAACATCTTTGTAATTGTATATCTCATGGTGGTATAATAAAATATTAAAAACAGAAAAAACAAAAATAAAAATATTAAGCTGTTTTAGTTTACTCCCTCTACTAAAACTCTAAGTATTACTGCCCCCACTTCAGATAAATGCAAATGTCTTTACAATACAAAACCCTACGAGACCGTGACCTGGATTTCTGTTAATGAAGTTGTAATTTACTCTTCCCTCTGCTCAGATCACTTACCCATCACCTGCCCCAAAATCTCTAGCTACCTGCATAGCTGGCTCCCTCCTCCTTCTTGTGTCCCAATCACAAAGAGAATGCCTGCGGTCACATCATTCAAAGGCAGCCATTTGCTTCACAGTCTCTATACCAACCTTCCAGCTACCATTTGTCCCTGTCACATTTATTATCTTCTACTACTCTACAGCACTTCACAATTATTCTTTCTTTCATTTGCCTTTACTAGGACTTTTTAATTTGTCCTTCCTGAGTGCAGAGATTTGGTTAATTTCATTAATGAATGACTCCCCAGCTTCACTAGTATGCACTCAATGAATATCTGTTGAATTAAGATGGAAAAAAATATAAAGCATATGACAGAATTTAGAAGATTTTTTTATGTTGCTTGGTAAAATAATTCCTTTTGTGAAATAAGATAAAACTTCAAAGTAGACTATACTTAAAATTAAATTAAAATATGTTGATTAATGGGTAAAATATGTAATGTTCCCAGGCTCATTTCAAGTGTGACATCTGAGGTTTCCACACATCAAGCAGTTCTCCAACACATGCAGAGTACAGAAGAATTCCACTCAAATCTGACATCATGAAACTGGAAATGGCATCAGATTCCACAGTTTAATGGCTCACACTTCTAAGACAATCCTCCATATCAGATGCCAGACTGGTGTTGGCTAGACTTCAGACTGAATGGCCATAAATCAGAGGTTCCCATCACCCCTTAATTTACTATAGCACTCGGAGAACTTAGGAAACTAATTTACTTACAAGATTAGCATTTCTCAAATGGGGACCATATACCCCCTCCCCAGGGCTCCCAGCATATTTCAAGAAGATGGAGGTGAAAACTGTGTAATTAGGGCACTGTTACATGAGACTTGGGGACCAAACAATAGGGTGGGTGTCACAGAAAATAAACATATTGGAAGGGGCCATGATTGAATATTAGTTGAGTTGAGAAGCACTATTAATTTACCTATTTATTACAGCAGAAACAAATTAATAGCCTCATGAGAAGATATAGGGGGCAATGTCCCAAACAAAGGAAGTTCTACCATTGTGGAGCTTGAGGTTCAGCAAAGTCTATGTGAAAGTTCTCTAGCTTCCCAAGCTCCTTCTAGCTCTTTAGAGCAGCACTCTTTAACCGCTGGTCCCCAGAGCAGTGTCGATCCACTGGTATAGAAAAACTAAAATCACTTGCCTACCACCTTGATTATGACACGGATTGGCATGCAGATAGGTGCTGGCTCTGCATAAAAAAGGTTGAAGAATTAGCCTATTATGAATAGAGCTGCAATGTAGGACCATTGATGTCTGAGTTTTGGTCTCTTGGTAGATGACCTGAAATGTGGTTGTTGAGCCTAGTTGGTTTTTTTTTAAGTGCCCATATTGTTTTCCATTGGGGTTGGACAAGTTGACATTCCCAAAGCAGTAGATAGGATTCCTTTCCCCTCCACATTCACACCAAAACTGGTCATTTTTGCTGATTTATTATTTTTATTTTTTCTCTTTTTGATATGTGCCAGTCTCATTGGTCTGAGATGATGTCATTGTTGTTTCGATTTGCATTTAACTGATGATCAGTGATGTAGAGCAAACTATGCTGAGAAAAAAGCAGGCAACCCTAGATTTTGTCAACTTGTATTTTTGGTTTGAAATTATGGTCTTCATGTGTCTGTTTCATCTCTTTTCACCCCTATTGCCTATTGACCTCTCTCTTCCTCTCTCTCTCTCTCTCACACATACACAAACACACACACACACTACACTACTACACACACTACACACTACACACACTACACTACACCACTGCCTGCTACACATCTGTAAGACACACCTTTTTTACTAGGAAAAAAAACCCAGTTCTTATAAGAAACCTTACTCTCAGTTTGCTGAGACAGCTTACAGTTCTAGCTCCCTGCTCCAGTAAATACTATAAAACAAAAGGCTGCTGATCCTCAGGGGGTGTCTTTTTTTTTCCTCTTTGGAAAAAGTGATCTCAGCTCAAAAAATAATTACCTCCTTAGTGCTAATCCACATGCATTTACAAAAGTGGTTTTAGGTTAGAAGAAATAAAGACTCGATTAGGTGTTTATCACTGAGAGATAACACCAGGGAGCTCTTACCTGAAGTTGTATTGGTGATGAGGAGACCCAAGACTCCTCAATTTTCTCACTAATTCCTTCTCCTTCCCACTTTTAATAAGCAGGGAAAAACATGTGGAAATTGCCAAAAACCCTAGTATCATGGATTGATATTCTCTAGAATATTATTTATATTATGTTGATCTTTTGGCAAGCCTCACCTGCCTTGTCCTTAGAAATTCTATGAGGTGAATTTTAACAACTCAACAACCCCTCCTAATACCCCTCTAAATACTGTGACCAACGTGCTTTACAATTCATCTGATCAAAGAGGTTTGGGTATGGGTACCAGGCTCTATGATATTAAAAGAGGAACTGAGAAAGAAGAAATGAAGACAAGAGAGGACAAATTTATGTCAATGAAATCCCATGACAACTTACTTGAATTTAGAGATGATGCACATTTTTCCTTGATGAAAGTTTTTTTTTAAAAGGGTTCTGAAAATGCTAATGAGACAGTTTCAAGAAATTGACAGTAATGGAAAGCTTGAACGTTACAATGATATCTAAAAAGAAAGAAATTATTTCAATCATCTTAATCTTGCTGGAGAGGGAAAAAATGTGAGGAGAGAAATGAGACAGCTGGCAATGGAGGCCTTGGGATTCCTAAACCTTCTTTTTGTGCTCCCAAATGAACAAAGTTTAAGCTGCCTTCAAGAGAAAGTCAATCTAAAGTCCACGATGACTTTTCAGAATGAAACCTTGGGGGCCTCTAAAACTATAACTTTCAGCTCAACAAGGTCACTTTTAAAAGTGAGCATTCTTTTTTAGGGCAATGGGTGGGATAAGAAAGAGAAGGATGTAACTCCTTCTCCTGCACTGGTTATGTCTGAGTTTAAAGCTCAGATACAGAATCTGTTGAAATTAACACTGACACTTCTTGGCTAAGTGCTGAATTCACTGTGGACTTCTTTATACAGCAGGTCAAAAACATACTCTTGTTTATTAATAGCTGGCTGGTTGATCTCCATTGAAAATTAAAACTCTGGACATGGGATATTGCCTGACCCTTATATATACTACCTTCAGAGGAAAGCTCAGTTGTCAACAGGGCCCCGAGAAAATAAGTATCACAGATATGTTAGGCTGAGTGAATTCCTTTTTTTTTTTTGGTTCACACCCGGTGGTGCTCAGGAGTTTATCCTGGCTCTGCACTCAGGAATTACTCCTGGCGGTGCTCGGGGGACCATATGGGATGCCGGAGATCGAACCCAGGCCGGCTTAAGCCGGCCGCATGCAAGGCAAACACCCTACCCGCTGGGCTATCACTCCGGCCCTGAGTGAATTCCTTTTGACTCTTTTCCTTGTCCGTGTTGAGTATGTAACAATCTCTTTACGTGTTGACTCTCTTGCTAATGACATCAGTTGTTTCACAAATATGTATATGCGAATCACACTGGTTATATTGTGAGCTGCCAAGGGAAAAAGATTTCTGATCCATGTCCCCTACCCTGTCCTGGAATTGGGAAAGGAATAGAAGAAAGCAGTGACCTAGGGAGGAACTAGAGCCCAGTTGGCAGCATGGACATGGATAGCTGAGACTGGGAAGTCAGTGGAGCAAGTCTGCGGGCAGGAAAGGTGAGCAATGAACTCCAAGGAAGTCAACTTCAAATGTATCATTTCACACCACAGAGACTGGCACACATCCAAAAGAACAAGAACAACCAGTGCCGGCATGGATGTGGGGAGAAAGGGACTCTCATACACTGTTGGTGGGAGGTCCAGCCCTTTTGGAAAACAATATGGACATTCCTCCAAAACTAGATATTGAGCTCCCATTCAACCCAACAATACCACTCCTGGGAATATACCCTGGAGACCCAAAAACACACAGAAGAAACACTATCTGCACTCCGATGTTCATCGCGCATTATTCACAATAGCCAGAATCTGGAAACAACCTGAATGCTGGAGAACAGAAGATTGACTTAAGAAACTGTGAAATATCTACACAATTGAATACTATGCAGCTGTCAAAAGATGAAGTCACGAAATTGACATACAAATGGATTGACATGGAGATTATCATGCTGAGTGAAATTAGTCAGAAAGTAAAAGACAGATATAGAATGACTGCATTCATTAGTGGTATGTAAATATATTCTAGTGCTCTACTAATTGTGGGAAATGTTAATGCTACACTAGAATCGAACATTGAATGTACACAAAGGGATCACGATCACGATCACGATCTTCCCGTTGATCATCTATTTGCTAGAGTGGACACCAGTAATATCTCCATATGTCCTATCTCATGCCAGTAGAGCCAGGGGCATCGGCTTGCTACAGGAACATAAAGAGCCTCAAACCATTACATTAGGTCATGGGAATGACCTAATATAATTGTTACTGGAATTTGGTATATCAAATACAACACGAGAAGCTTGCCAGGCTTGCCGAGCGGGAGGCAAACTCTTTTAAACACCTCCAATAAAGCATTTATTGATGAGCTGCATGGCCGCTCGAGCCGGGCTGTGATGGGCTGGTCTGCTGGGTGGAGTTCTGATGAGAGGGAAGTCCAAATGTGGAAAATGGCGGCGCCCATGGATTGGGGGGTGGTCTGGCTTGTTGTGAGGTTCTGCCAAGGTGGTGGGCCAGGGCTAGAACCCGCCATGCCTCCCGACTGCCTCATGAACGGCAGTGCACAGGGAGAGCAAGGAACAGCTCTGCCCCATGTCTGAGAGTCTCTGGACCAGCAAACTGGACCAGATTGAGGAAAAAGCTGCTGCAGGGTGGGTGTCGATGATCCGGGCTGTGATGGGCTGGTCTGCTGGGTGGAGTTCTGATGAGAGGGAAGTCCAAATGTGGAAAATGGCGGCGCCCATGGATTGAGGGGGGGGGGTGGTCTGGCCTGTTGTGAGGCTCTGCCAAGGTGGTGGGCCAGGGCTAGAAGCTGCCATGCCTCTCGACTGCCTCATGAATGGCAGTGCACAGGGATGTACATAATAATCTTTAAATGTCTGTAGGGCAAGCCACAATGAGAGAGAAGTGAAAGAAGAGGAATTGTGCCTGCTATAGGCAGGCTATGCGAGGGGGTGGGAATTTAGGGACATTGGTGGTGGGAATAGGGCATTGGTGGAGGGACAGGTGCTGGAAAAATGTGTGACTGAGACCAATCATGAAAACCTCTTTAATTGTATATTTCACGATGTTATAATAAAAAAGAACTTTAAAAAATAATAAAGGTAAGTTTCAACCTGCATTAAGAACAATGGATTGCCAGAAGCAGAAGCTTTATGAAATCCTGCTAGGCATCTGCCTCAGATGCCTGTTTCAAAACCCTCTCTAAGGAGAATGCCCACCTGCTTACAAACAGACAAATAAGAAACAGCAGGAGGCATCAAATGGTCTGTTCTAGTAGCATCATCCAGCTGATTCACAGGTGTCTGTTCTATTACCAAACTTGGACAAACTCCTTAACCTCTGTCTAATAAAACAATGAAAATAAGCGTGAACTTATTCTGTCAGAAAAGTTCATGTTGTAGTATCAATAAGAGCTTTTTTTTTGTTTGCTTTTTTGGGTCACACCTGGCTTATGCTCAGGGGGTTTCTCCTGGCTCTGCACTCAGGAATTACTCCTGGTGGTGCTCAAGGGACCATATGGGATTCGGGTATCAAACCCAGGCCGGCATGGGCCAGCAGCGTGCAAGGCAAACGCCCTACCCGCTGGACTATTGCTCTGGCCCCAATAAGAGCTTTTTCCTCGCCTCCCCACCCCGTTTCTGACATGCTCAGAGTAAACAATTGATTCAGAACATTTGGGTAGTTTCAACATTCCTGAAAATCGTTATGTAACGTTGACAAGATATTCATATTCTCTATAATTCAGTTTTTTCAGGAAGAGAAAGAGTGTCCATTTGATAAGGTCATTCTTATTTTATAGCATATATTGTCTATCTTGGGAACTTACTGCAGATCTACATGGATGTGCTTGTATTTTCCACTCTGGAGAAACTCATATTCTCTCTTTAAAAAAAATTATTATACCACAGAGAGATATACATTTCCAATGCTGTTCAAGATTTGGAGAAACCCAGGTTCTATCTTAAGCATGTGTTTCACTCTTTCTGTCTCTTACCCCAAATTTACTTGTTTAAATAAAATTGTTTCACTTCACTTTTTTTCCATTTTCTCCTGAAATTAAATTCGGTGAGGGGAAGACAAAAGACCTGGAAGTCTGGGTAGGGTTTAGGATTAACTCTCCTTTCCTGAATAAAGCAATCCCTCACTTCAGACTGAGTTTCACGGCTTCTGAGAAATCGTGTGACAGTGATGACTTCCTACATTCACAGAACAAGAGAATGTGGCACTGTTAGACGACCATCTCATGAGGCTACTGAGACCTTAGGTCAGTACCATGCAGAAGCTTCTCACAGACACAAATCATTTCTAGATTCCCTAAGCATGTCCCCAGGTAACCCATTTGGGTAGAGAGGGAAGTGATAGACACTCCTCGTCAGATTACCACCTCTTCCTCCCTACCTCACATAAGACACCTGGGCAATCCTATGACCATCTCAGAGGAGTCACATCTCCCACCAGCAATATAGTGATGACGACCGTGGTGCAAACCTTCCAGACACACCTACAGTCTTGCAGGTTTGTCTACACATCTCTCTTGCCTTCCCTGCTTATGGGTGTCACCCACTTCCAGACTTGTGACATATCTCTTTCCCCAAACAGTTTAACATGCTTTTTGAGGGGGAATAAAAAGAAGAATGACAAAGAACATTTATAACAAATGTCACCTGGCTTCATAAATGACATGTTTTAAAATGTTGCCTGGGGAGATGTTGCCAAGGTAAAAATCTAACATCCTGCCAGTGTAGCAATACCTTCCCTAATGGCTTTCAGGGACAGAGGAGTGCTGAGTTGTGTTCTGCTGAAATCCGCCCTTTCACGTTCCATAAAAATCCACAGAAGAATAAACCACACGCCTCCCCCTCCTTCTGGGATGAAAGCTATCTTGCCATCCCTACTCAGCCAGAGCTGGCCTGTCCCCCACTCTTTACCATGCACTAGGGCACTGGCATCTGTATGTGCAGATTTGTCTTCCAAAATCCTTTTCTTTGAGGCAGAAGCATTGGGGAAAAGCATATCCAATGACTGAAAATTGCTGTCTACGATGGCAGTAGTGAGTGAGGCCTGACTTGTCCTCCACATGTTGCTCTTTCAGCGCAGGTCTCCCGTGGGTGACGGAAGTGGTTTCCACTCCCTTTCTGTTCTCTGTGCTACCAACACTGGGGGAGATTTTTTTTTGATTTCTGAAGTTGGATGACATTCACCGAACAATACTCCCTTTTAAGGATAAAGCAGCAGTACAATCTGAACATCCATGCTGTTCTCAGCAAGGGCTTACCTGGGGCATGGAAGCCTCATGGATTTCTGAAGAGAGAGGAACGTACCATATCTCCAGCCTTCATATTGTCTAACACTGAGGGTCTCACAATTCAGAGAAAAGGGAAAAGGGGTGAAAGTGAGGAAAAGGAAACTCCACTTTGGGTTTCTGAGTGTGTGTGCCTCTTGAAATATACAATGTTAGAAAGCAAGCGGAAAATGAACCATGCATCCTAAAGGTTCATTTAGGATGAACCATGTTAAACATGGACATCCTCCCAAGTGGCATTTGGATAGCTATAGTCTATATATGTCCTTAGGAAAAATTAAAAAAATTTGAATGCCTCTATTTACTTCCCAAGTCGCATTTGGATAACTACAGGTCTTTAAGAAAAAGTTAAAAATGTGAATGTCTCTGTCTATGTCCCAAGTGGCATTTGGATAGTCTACAGGTCTTTAAGAAAAATTTTTAAATTTGAATGCCTCTGTTTACTTTGGAGAGTGTGTGGTTTAGAACAAGGACTTGAGAGTCACAATAGCTTGGCTGGAAACCCAGCTTCTCTGCTTCCTGGACAATTTACACAGCTCCACTTTTTTACTCTGAGCTCCACTTTTCTCATCTGTAAAGTGAAATAATATTAGCACCAATCTCATGCCTGCCAGTTAGCACTGACAGGCAATAGCTATCACTATTGTTGTTTTCTTTCATTATTACTTTCAGTTACATCTATAACCAAATAAATTTCAGCTTCCTGCTTTGGAGCTGATGAAATAAAATGTCAACAATGTATTTCTGTAACATTACCAAACAGCACTTTAACAAATTAGCTTGGTGGTGATTGGGCAAAAACAACCAGGCCCTACATTTCCAGGGTGATTTAGAGTTCATAACATCCTTTGAGAGTCTATATTTCCCTCAGTGTATACTTCATCATCCCCATGAGTTGGAGAGACTTATCCCTCCTGTATAAAGGAGATTATTTGAAGCTGCACAGGGCAAAATTCAGGTTTATTCCAAGGCCTACATCAATGTGCTTTCAGTTGATATGGGTTCCCACATGCAAGAGATGAAACAATTTTATAATTAGACCATTGACTTGATATTATGAATAGTATAGCTCATTATCGGGAAAAAAACCCAGAAGATCTTAAAAGCAGCACCACAGATCCCTGAAGCAGTATCAAGTGAGCCTGGGTGTGACCATCATTCAATCACTCTGCATGCTTGCTTTCCATTCAATCATTAGCAGTAGAGTCCACTGGATGCTCTGCACGGAGCCAATGGAATAGGAATTGCTCTCTGGAGAGCTTTGGGAAATATATGCTTAGAGAGAGTGTTCCAAACATTCATCAAAAGAGGAGACAAGATGACAGACTGCAAATTCTAAGGATTTATGTCTTTATAACCCAAGTATGCAGCAATACTAGATCTTGGGCAGATGGCTTTCACCCAGCCTCTGAAACTGACCTTCAGGGGAGTTATGGAACCCTGCTGACGCCTGAGGGATTTATTCAGTGTTCCCCCAAGTTCCACCATACTTGCTCTTTGTGAGGTTGCTTTAATTTAACTTTCCAGGACACAGTCTGCAGTCCTTGGACTATTTGAGTGCCTACCATTGTCCAGGTCCTCCTCAAATTTCACTGTCTTGGACAGAGCCCACATTTATAATATTTGCTTTTGAATTTCTTGAGAAAATTTCTTCTAAATTACTTAATTTGCCTTTAGCTCTAACTGCAGCACATTTAAATATACATGCATTCATTCATTTCTTCCCACATAACTATTTTTTTAATCGAGGGCCAGGAACATATTCTTTACTCTTTTATATTCCTCCCAGAGCCTCAAAATCATGCCCTGTAACTACTAGAAGCACACTACTCAATTTCCCATTGATTGCATTTAAAGATCAATTTATACATATATATCAGCTACATACCTGATTAAAATTGGGGGAAAAACAAGTTGTATAAATCATAAAAAAGTTCCTATAATGAGATAGTAATTTTTGTCCTACCAAAGTTTCACTACTTTTCCTGATATCCAAGTTCTGAATTCTGCTCTATTTTTAGGACCTATAACTGCTCAGCACACAAAAGGGCTATGTAATCCAGGAATTTGTTGGTGCTGCTATCTGACAGCATAACACCATGAAAATTGATGAATTCACCTATAATAGCAATGCCCCATGTTATGAGCATATTATTGAAAATGAAAGTTAAAAAAGCCAAAGTGAAACTGTGCTTGTTACCCATGACTATTTTGAATCGTTTTCCTGACAGTAATTTTTGATGAGTATAAGGGTTCAGTCCCATCAGATTTTGCCTTGTTGGAAGGAAGAGGAAGGCATTCTCATGAAGACCCTTTGGATCCATAAAGACGGAAGTTGAATATTCATATGGCAAAAGTTGGAGGGAGGTGAGCTGGAGTTACAAAGATGAAAGAAAACTGAGCTTGGGGACGGTCATTATCCTTTGTGACTGTGGACAAATGCCTACCAAGGAAACTGAAACCCTGACTTACAGTCCCTGAATTCGGCAAAAATAACTCTCCCTGAAAGTTCCATGACTTTTACGCTTTTTGAAATTAAGTTATACTTTTTTTTTCTGTTAGATTGTACTGACACCAAGGGTAGGAACTCTGTTTCTTATTTTTTGCTTAGCCTGTGTGTGTGTGTGTGTGTGTGAGTGTGTGTGTGTGTGTGTGTGACTACAAGAGCAGAAATTCTATTTCTTAGTTTTTGTTTAGCCTGGATGTGGGTGTGTGTGCGTGCGTGTTGTGTGACTCCAAGGTTATTTGCTTAGCTGTGTGTGTGTGTGTGTATAAACACAATGCTATTATTTAAATTAGTATAATCTCTCAAAACTTCATTGCAGTAAACTATGTCTGTCAATGAGAATATATGCATAGTGGAAATGGTGGTAGTAGGGACTGATGCTTAAAATACAAACCCTCAGGCAGAGAGAAGAAAATATTATTTCAGAGTTGCAAGACTGTGAAGCTTAAGCAACCATGGCATCAGAATTGGTACACTCATCCTAGTACACTACATTGAGTGGGAAACAGTGATTTAGGAAATCAACTCATAGGCTATATTTGTACCTAAAATATGCAATTCAAAATTAACTGAAATCCATATTTAAAACTAAATAAAAGAGAAAATATTAGACTGTATTATACACTCATACAATAGTAGTATTGTTTTTTTTGTTGACAGGAAAATATTTCCTGGTTTAAAATGGCACCTGAAATTGCTCCAACTACAGGGGCTATTTGATTCACGCAGAGGACTGAGCCAAAGTGCATCACTGGATAAACCTGTGGATAAATGCCTCAAGTTTGAGGGAGGGCATCAATAATTTTCATTGGGTCATCCAGATATCTCCAGCGACATAGCGCCCGATGCCCACAGCAGTGGTTTGCTATTTCATATACCTCTTCTGGCTCTCTTTCCCTTTTCCACACCAGTGGTCTCATAGTGGAGCTTCTTAGATTGTGTTCCCAAATGAATCATCCCTTCTGGGATATGTCAACCTAAGGCACCAGCTTGTGTTGCATAAATATCTTTTCATGAAAAAGTCAAAACAGCAGTTGGTTTGGTTCACTACAAGTGTTAGTTTGCAACACACTCACTGGTATGTTGAACCAAAGTTCAAACAATTGCTATAACCCCTGTACTATCTTCTAGGTCTAGCAGTTGTTTTTGTGTGGTGAAATTTCAAGTGATTTTTTCTTTATCTCTTTTCATCTTCATGTACCAAAATGTCAACATAGTTGCATTTATTACACAAAAAGGGGTAAATTCCAAAGTTTTTGATCTGTTTCTTTAAAACATGGAACTCATTGAGATAACTACCGAAATGATTCAGGTGAGAGGTCATGAAAATAAAAATCTGCATCATGAAGTTGGAATAGGAGTTAGAGGGTTGGGTTTGAGAATTATAGAGATGGGAAGAGGACATATGTTCTAGGAACCTTTACTAAATATTACTGATATAAAAGAAAATGTTATGGCCTGGTGAGATTGTAGAGTGGGTAGTGTATTTGCCTTGCACTCAGCTGAAGTAGGTTTGTTCCATGGCATCCCATATGATCCCCTGATCCCTGCCAGGAGTAATCTTTGAGTGCAGCGTCAGGAGTATGACCTGAGCACCAACTGGCGTGGTCCCCAAGACAAAAACAAAAAGCGAGAAACATGGTCATACTGGGTGCTAATTTTAGTTTGATACTATGAGTTAGAGTTTTTTTTTTTTTCAAATGATTCAGGTGGAGATGTCTACTAGGAGCTAGAATCATTCATTTAGATGGAATATTGAGAGAAAGAAAAACTGGAAGTCTGGGAGTGTAGATGACTGACACATTAAGAATTTCAGGTGCTGAAAGGAGATAAAGATATATATATACATATATATATGTATATATATATGCATGATATATATATATATATATATATATGCATGATAGCCTTTCGGTAACATTATTACAAACCTCAGTGCCTTAAAGGGGGAGAGAAGGGAGAGAGACGAAGGGAGAGAGAGAACAAGAGGAGGGAACTGGGGGCATTGGTGGCAGGGAAACGGCCCTAGTGAAAGGATCGGTGTTGGAACGTTGTATGACTGAAACTCAATCTTGAACAACTTTGTAACTGTGTGTCTTGCAGGGATTCAATTAAAAAAAGAATTTTTTTTTTAAAAAAAGAAGGTCTTGAAACAAAACTAGTGAATGAATGAATGTCATAATGAGAACATCAATGTTTAAGTTCTGGAGATAAACTAAAATCACTAAAGATGACTTAGAATAAGTGGTCATAGCTATAGGAAAAGAACAAGGAGAAAGATACAAAGGAGAGAGAAAACATCCTTTGTTGTCAGATCAGTTATCAAGGGAGGTGCCAATAGCTTGCTCTAAACTGCATCCTCAATCTCTGTTACTATCATCACAAATCTTGCTAGCTCTGCTTCCACACAGGCTTGGTCCCTCTTGTTTCACCTTGGAGGGTAATTCTAAGAGCAGAGCAAAGCTATTATAGAACCAATTCCATGTTATCATTTAAAACAACCATTTTTTTTGTCGTATTATAGTTCCTAGAATTTTAGGTTTAACATAGGCCTGTCTTTTCTCCTCCCCAAGAGAGCTTAGGTTAATTGAAGCACACCCATTCCTGTGCTCCTGGGGCATGTAAAATTCTCTGCGTTCAACTTTAATGTCTCTTTTGTGTCCTCTTCCCCTGTTTGTTAGTCACAAATATCTCCTAAACAGACACAGTAACTTACAAAGTTAAACTGATGGCTTTGGATTTTGTATATGTAAGTGAAATATTACTTTTCTCTTTCCTTTATGTCCTTTACATATTTTTAATGTTAGAGCAATGTCCTATTTTTTGAATAGACACAGGAAGAGAGTTAATGCTATGCTCTATAATATAGGAGCTAATAAGACCCTGAAATACTTACTCCTGGGTCTGTCATATTTATCTGACTTATTTATCTGTCATATTTATCTGACTTAAGCCTCAATTTCCCTTAGGTTGACGTTAGTTTCTTATGCCCCAAAAGGTGGGTCCTCTCAAGAGACTTGAATGGATCTCAAAAAAGCCATAAGTAAGCTACCCTGGCTTCGAAGTAGGACAGTCTAAGCTCCCTAAGAAGTATAAGTTAGGAGCCAGAGCAATAGCACAGAGGGTAGGGCATTTTCCTTCCATGCAGCCGACCCAGGTTCGATCCCCAGCATCCCTTATATGGTCCCCAAGCATTGCTCGGAGTAATTCCTGAGCAAAGAGTAAGAGTAACTCCTGAGCATTGCTGGGTGTGACCCAAAAAGAAAAAAAAAATGAAGCATAGGTTAAGAACACTATCATGGAATCAACCTCATGATCATGGATCCAACTCTGGCATGGCCCCAAATAAACAACTGATTAAGGACCCTTTTGGGTTTAGGAAAAATTACCTTGTCCTGAGGACCATAGTCTGGGAAATGGAGCAAGATGTCCTTAGGAAAAGCCACCATTTGCCATGAGTCCAGAGAGTCCATTATAAATTTAATCCAGGGTGTAAATAGAAGTCTATACTTCTTACATTGTTTATACATAATAACTAAAAATATTAAGAAGTAAATTTAACATGATTGTTTAAATGGATTACTGGTAAAGGAAATGAGAAAGTGATATGGCCCAGAAGGGTTCCCACTCTTGGGTGGATCTCCTAGAAGGAATCTAAAGTGCTCTAGCCACTAGAAGGAATTCTGCCCTTGGGTGGATCTTGTAGAAGATTGTCCCCTAAAGGAAGAGGTTTTACAAAACTGTTCCTTGTTTATGTTAAAGTCCAACCACACCTATCTGTATTTGCTACCACAACCCTTCATGATTTTCTCTGTAATTAGCCGGGTTCACTTGAATTAAAAGTCTCTGATGACCAATGAATCTGTGGTCCTGTTACTTCATCCATCGGTCTGGGGACAGGCATTGGCCACAAACACATCTGGGGACCCCACTGAACTCAATCAGTTTCTATTGACTGAGTAATGGGCACAATACGTAGCCATGAGCTTCAGATCACCACTAAATTATATTTAAGTCCCTGGGCAAAGAGGCCATTAGACTGAGGTGGCTTTCATGCATTGGGAGCCAAATCAAAGTCAGAATCAATAAACTTAAGAATAACAAACACAGCTAACAACATGAGGCTTTCCTGAATAATGTGACTACTGTTATGGTCCAGTCCACTCAACAATTTCCTTGCTTTACTTTCAGGTCTTCTCCATGAAAACCTTCCCCCTAGTTAGCACCTGTCACAGAAACACAAAAGTCCTTCCATGTCTGGTTTGCCTCTTTCCTGATTGTATTTGAGGTAAATATAGTTATAATAGTATTAATAGTAATGCTTATGGTGCTGTAAAGATGGTACCCCTTCCCCACCACAGTGTCAAAGACTTTCTACCATTATCTGCTATCATTCCCCACCTACTTCTTTACTATCCCCCCAATCCCTTTGCTGAAGTCTACTAGTTTGTTACTCTCCGATTGAAATTGTTTGTGCTCAGATAAATCTTTGACCATTTTAATGTGTCTCAACAACATAAAGGAATGACAATATCATTTGGACAAATGAATACTTAACACTTTTAAATTTTTGAACATTTTCATTTGCTTGTTTGTTTGGCCTGGCTCAGGGCTCACTCCTCGAGGTGCTCAGGGGACCATATGGAGTTTGAGGGACTGAACCCGAGTCAGTGCAAGGCAAACACTCTACCTGCTGTATTATCTATCCAGCTCCATCAAATTTTGAAATCTTGCTTCATGTCTCTGCATCAAATGACTGAATCCACATGGACTTAATCCCATACTTCTAACTGTACTTCCTCTTGTGGTCACCCAACTCATCCTTCCTCAGAGTGGCCCTTGGTTCCACAAAGGGCACTTAGTCTATGAGCCACCAAGAGAGCTCTCACCAGGAACGCCCAGCCCTGCGCTCTTCTTCCGGGTAATCAATTTTAACTTGAGTCCATTTGGCTCACAGACTGGACTCATGACAGCTAGTTCAGGAAATAAAAGCAGCCCAAGGGTCTCTAGGAGGAAAGCAGAAAGGCAGAGATCTGGCTCAGGGCTCTGCCCTTATTTGAAGTACAAAATATCTATTAATATTTAAGACTTTCCAGTTCCTGGAGGTGTATGTTTACTTCAATATCGTTTTAAAACTACAAAACCAGAGAAAACGCTTTTGAGCAAGTAGGACATGAGGGAGAAAAATGTGATTTTACTCGGAAGTCATGGCAAAATAAATCATTTAAAAATGATAAGGAATTGGACTTTTCTAAATTAGATTTTGCTCCTAATGATTTGACTTAGCTGGAGGGGAAATTAAGTCTCTTTCTTAGCCACAGGTTATTCTGTCAGGGAAAGGAAAGAAAGAAAAGCACACAGAAAGAACAAAGGCTCCTGTTCCAGAAAAGTGATGGTCTTTACTAAAATGAAGTTGCAGCTCAAATTTCAAATGTAAAAAGTCAGCTAGAGGCAATGAGTACAATGGAGGCATTAGAAAAGAGGAGTAGAGATGCGAATCTCACACCTCACAGCTTCCACCTAGCAGAGAGGTAGACCAGAGGTAGACGGAAGAGAAACTCTTTTCTCAGGCTTCAGTACCTGAACACCTGGAAGTTAGGGGAGGAAAAAAAAACAACAACGCAGGTAGGAGGGTCCAAGGGACAGCAGGGCAGCGAAGCTGCAGGCATAAGGCCGTGGATTCCTTTCTGGCACCATCCTGTATGCTCAGTTCAATCCTAGTGGCACTGCAGTGTGTGATCACTGAAACCGCAATAGAAGTCTCTAGTGCACTGTGACCCAAAGTGCGCGAGCCCTCACACACAGTGAAGTGCCACTCCCTCTGTGAGCACTGTCAGATCAAATAAACGTGCAACCCCTCCATGCACACTTGGCCTTCAGTTATCAGAACATTGACAAGGAGAAGGCTATGGGAGAAAGTAAATAAATTAAAAATAGTTTTAAATTTATCAGGAAAAATAGAGACAGGTCAATTTGGGGAGTGTTTGAGAGACATAATTTCTCCAATTAAAAATGGGAGAAACTCAGAAAAGTCCCCCCTTTGGCCCTGCATCACCTTTTCTCCCTTCCTTCCTTCCTTCCTTCCTTCTTCCTTCCTTCCTTCCTTCCTTCCTTCCTTCCTTCCTTCCTTCCTTCCTTCCTTCCTTCCCTTCCTTCCTCTTCCTTCCTTCCTTCCTTCCTTCCTTCCTTCCTTCCTTCCTTCCTTCCTTCCTTCCTTCCTTCCTTCCTTCCTTCCTTCCTTCCTTCCTTCCTTCCTTCCCTCCCTCCCTTCCTTTCTCTCTCTTTCTTCTTTCTTTCTTTCTTTCTTTCTTTCTTTCTTTCTTTCTTTCTTTCTTTCTTTCTTTCTTTCTTTCTTTCTTTCTTTCTTTCTTTCTTTTTCTTTCTTTCTTTCTTTCTTTCTTTCTTTCTTTCTTTCTTTCTTTCTTTCTCTCTCTCTCTCTCTCTCTCTCTCTCTCTCTCTCTCTTTCTTTCTTTCGTTTCGGTCAGTGGTTTTTTTTTCCTCAGTGGTTACTCCTGGCTCTGCACTAAAGGAATTACTCCTGGTGGTGCTTTTTGGACCATATGAGATGCCAGAGATTGAACTCGGGTCAGCAGCATGCAAAGCAAATGCCTATCTGCTTTAATATCACTCAGGCCCCCTGTACCATCTTTTCTTACCTCCTCAATTAAGTCATCTGACAGGGTTGTTTACACTCCCTGGGGGGTGGGGGGGTGGGGGGGGGGTGGGAAGCCGGGCAAGCAATTCTCCCTCTCTCCCTTTATGTATTTGAAATAAGCACACCGTTCTTATTCTTTTTGCACAGATTTTTTTTACTGCAAAACACTACAGTAAAACAGCTAAGCAGTAACAAAAATAACCACACTGGCAAAGATCATCTTCCAGAAAAACTGCAAACCCTGTATCTGTCCCTTTCCTCATATAAAGAGCAGAGAAGGAGCTAACCTGCTTGGGGCTATTAGATTCAGCTCAGTTTTTCCATAAGAATTAGTCCCAGGAAGCTCACCACAAGTGTGTGTGTTCGGGGTGGGGTGGGGGTCATAGGGCAAGTTAGGATAGAGAAAGAGCCAGCATGACAATAATAGTTAGAAATGATCATTCTGGATAAGAACTGAGTGTTGAGAGTAGGTAAAGTGATATACATTATAACCTTTCAGTATCTATATTGCAAACCATAATGACTAAAAAGAGAGAGAGAGAGAGAGAGAGAGAGAGAGAGAGAGAGAGAGAAGAAAGTATCTGCTATAGACTGCTATAGAGGCAGGGGGTGGGGGAGTGGGAGGAGATAAACTGGGGACATTGGTGGTGAGAAATATTCACTCATGAAGTGCTGAGTGTTGGAACATTATATGACTGAAACCCAATCATGAAAAATTTTATAACTGTATCTCATTATGATTCAATTAAAAAAGGAATTAATCCCAAAGTTCCAATCTCTACCTTTAGAGAAATGGCAACTATTTAGTCCCCTTCACCAAGGCAATAATGACTTCCCAAAGTCCAACTCTGCTTGAGAGGTGGCTCTATTGGCAGTTTGGGACTCTTGCTCTGTCTGAGCCACATGGTAAGAAGGTAGAGACACGCTCTGGGGTAGGGCCCAAGTCTCCAGCTCTGTAGAGGCTGCAAAATCTGTCCAAGAAAGGAAGAAAGGAAGTAAGTAGTGAATCTGTTCAGTAATAGGAGAAAGTCTAAACACACACACACACACACACACACACACACACACACACACACGCCTGGTGTGCATGGAGTAAAACACACACAAAAGGTAAAAATCTGCTAACTGCCATGGCCTAACAGGTCACTCAGTGACTGGCTAAACAGCCCGTGATGTGTTCATATCCCTGAAGACCTCCCGCCCTTCCATGGGGGACCGTAGCCACTTCCCTGCTTCTGGTTTGGTGGCCACAGTTGATTTGAAAGGCAGTTTCATTTGCATTTCACCTCAGAAGATTAATTTTTTTAATTTTTAAAAAACTGTTTTGGCCACACTGAGAAGTGCTCAGGGATCATTCCTGGGGGCTTCTGAAAGAACCACAATGTGGGTGGTATCAGGGAGGGTGGCTGCACCTTAACCTTTGTACCATCTCTCAGGCATCTATTATTTTTTTTCCAAATTTTTATTTTGTGTTTGATGCAAGAAGCTCTATTTTGTTTATGTTATATTTTATATTTTGGGGTCACACCTGGCTATGCTCAATGCAACTCCTGGCTCTGTGGGGATCATTTCTGCAATGCTCTGGGATTGAACGGGGGTTGGCTGCATACAAGGCAAGTATCTTCACTCTTGTTCTACGTCTCCAAACCCTCCAAAATAAAATGTGTAAGTTCATCCTGAGAACACAGAAGAGGGGGTGTGGCCAGACCTGGGAATGTGACAGTTGACTTCAGCACTCCAGGGAAGATGGGTCAGTCTCAAAATCTATCAGGAGAGGGCAACAGAGAGCTGAAGCATAGCGAATTTGGCCAGGAGGGCTGTGCGGCTGGGCTGTGCGGCTCATTTGCATCCTAGGGGAAACTGGGCGAGTGGGGATCAGGGGACCCCATTGCACCGAAGACAAAACCATTCTTTCTCTTAAGAGCCACAGTCACCGAGTTAGGGTTTGGTCAGTGTTGGGGCACTTAACCAGGCTCAAGATCTTTGTTTCACTCCATGAGGGACAGGCTTGTAAAGGACAAGAATTACAATGTGTGAGCCTCAGAGAATCACATGGAGCAGAGCCAAGTGAACAGCACTGGTCTGCTACCTCTGGATGTGGACCCTGGGCAAAAGCACTAAATGAACTTAAATAATGCTTGTTTCTAAAAAGGGTTTTTAGAATGTGCTGGGTTTTGCCCTAGGAAAAACTTGGTTTTTATTTTAAAAATAACTGGCTACATTTCCATGCGGGAAGTAAAAAGAAAAAGCAATATTTCTTCATATTCTTTATATCTCTAAGGCTTAGAGATTTTTTTTAAGATGAAGAAAAGCAAATTACTTTCTTATTTACATTTACGCTGTCACCCATACACCCAGCAGTAGTTTAAATGTAAGGAGAACTAGGAATAATAGAGTAAAAATCTGATGCAATGCCTGATTAAAAATGCAAATTTGAATTTGCCAACGATCATCCAGACAAGCAGAGTAAACACAAGAAGGAGAAGAGGCGGTGAGAGTGAGATAATTGAAATGATGAATCGTGCGGAAGGTCTTGAGCCTCTGCAGAGGAACAGGGGAAGGGGAAAACCCTGTGAGTCAGTGGAAGAGTCCAGTCCCCCACAAGGGTGCTTAGCAGGGTTAGGCTTCATTTCCATGGATTGAGTCTGTGATTCCTGGAGGAAATCCAATCAGTAAATATGAACTGAACACTTGCTACGTGCCAGGCATCAGGAGATGCTATTCCAGAGTAATAAAGAAATATAAGGGTGATGAGATAGCTTGGCATTCCAAAAATCATTCATACACAAAGTTAAATAAAGAAATCATATACTAATGAAAAAGATACTACATTAAATGCAAACTAATGGCCCACAAAAGAAATGCTAGGGGACCTTAAAGGAGAGGCGGGGGCATGCTAATTAGGAAAGTCTTTTTAAGGAAAGGGTGATGGTAGTGCTGAATGGGACGGTAAGGAGAGGCAAAAGACAATAGCTTTTAGTGGTTAACATCAAAGATACTGCTCAGGGCCAGAGAGACAGTCCAGCAGGAAGCCACTTGCTGACTGGTTCAATTCTTAAAACCACGGCTTGTCCTCCAAGCACTGCCAGGAGTGACCCCTGAGCAGAGTCAGGAGTGAGTTCTGAGCACAGCTGGTATGGCCTCAACACAAACACACAAACAACAAAATGTCGTTCAGGGGAAAGGCTGGGCAACAAAGGCTGAGAAGAAAGACCAGTGGGGAAGCTCAGGAGATGTTCTGTCAATGACAGATGCAGGGCAAGGTGCCCTCTGGTTGGTTTGCCTGGGCCCAGTCCCTTAAAATGAAAATAATATGCGGGGCTGGAGTGATAGCACAGCAGGCAGGGCATTTACCTTGCAACTACCGAACTGGGTTTGATCCCCGGCATCCCATATGGTCCCTGGAGCACTGCCAGGAGTAGTTCCTGAGTGCAGAACAAGGAGTAACCCCTGAGCAATGCTGGGTGTGACCCAAAAAAGCAAAAAGAAAAGAAAATGATATGCACATTAGAAATATGTAACTGAATATTTTCTCTACTAGACTATCTATCTATCTCTATAGAGATAGATAGATAGATAGATAGATAGATAGATAGATAGATAGATAGATAGATAGATAGATAGATAGATAAAGATAGATATCTATCTCTCTCTATATATAGAGAGAGAGATAGATAGTCTAGTAGAGAAAATGTTCAGTGCATTTCTAATGTGCATATCATTTTCTTTTCTTTTCTTTTTTGCTTTTTGGGTCACACCCAGCATTGCTCAGGGGTTGCTCTCAACTCTCTTTCCAAGCTTAACTAAGCAGCTCTAACTACTCAATGGACTCCCCAGGGAAGGTTATTAGAAGTACAAGTAATCAGGGCCACCCTCAGAGGTTCTTATTTCATGGACCTGAGGAGCAATATTTCTTTTCTCTCCTCTCTTCCCCTCACCTGTCTTTCCCTTCCATTCCTTCCCTCTCTCCTCCCTTTCTCCATCTCTCTCTCTCTTCTTCAATGCACCACATCTCAGCTAATACTCATGGCTTACTTTTGCCTCCATGCTTAGGGATCACTCCTGGCTGGGCTTGGAGAACCAAAGATAGTGCTGGGGATCAAACCCAGTTGAGTCACATGCCGGGAAAGCACCTTAACTCTCTAGTCTTTCCATGGCCTGGAACACCGTTTCCTGACACCTGTCTAGCAGGAACGGGTCTATAGTTTGACAAACTGGTAGTCCCTCTCTTTAAATATTTTCAAATTCTGCCTCTGTGCTTTTTCTTGCGTTTTTGTGGTTTTCGTGATAGAAGTTCTTCAACCTTCTACATCCTTCAAAACCTCTGCTAGCATCCTCTTAAATATACTGAAAAAAGGCGACAGAAGCCTGTTCATCTTCCCAGGATTTTCCAACTCGGGGCTTGTCAAAGATCTGAAACTGGTTTGAAAGCCCTCAAGGAGGAAATGAGCACACTGCTAGAGTATGCCAGAAGAGGGCAGCAGAGAGCTAGGAAGCCCTACGCTATAGCGACGGGTAGGAGGAAACAGCTGATCCTTTAGGAGGCGCAGGTAATGTCAGTTGCCAGTGCTCCATAAATTAACCAGAGGCCAGGGTGTTTATGTAGACGAGAAACCAAAATCGATAGGAGATGCAAGAGGGAGTGGCAGTTCTAAAACAGGAAGAGATGAAAATAGGCTTTGAGATATTTCTGGGAGCCAGGGAAGGCAAGCCAGAGCTTGAGGGGTGATGGTGGACTCTTACCTGCCTCTGAAACCCAGGCCCCAGATATATATTAAAATAAATGATTAAAAGCTTTAAGAGCGGAGCAAGTTTTAATATGCGAGGGGTGCATATAAACAGGATAGAAAAGAAAAGCAATCATTCAGAGAACTAGAAAAGTCCTGATATTTAGGACCGACCAAAGGTTGCACCAGGAGGAAAAAGCCTTAGTCTTCAGAAGGCTAAGACGGAAGAGTTATGTGTTATTGCAGTTCTATGTGGCCAGCGGCATAGAGAAAGCACTTAATGTATAGGCCAGGGCATGGAGAATTGAGCTCAAGCACATCTAGAGAAGGTATTTCAAAGGCAGCTCTGCAAGGGCTTAAGCATTCCATAAGATGCTGTTATTAGTTATGCCAATTGGTATCTACCTTAGGCCCAAACTTCCAGAATGTGGCTTAGCACCTTCTTATTTATAAGTGTGGTCTGAAGACCAGCTGCCTGGGTATCACTTGGGAACTCATTAGAATTTAAAATTTTGGGCCCCACTTCAGACCTACTGAATCAGAATTAGCAATTTAATAAGATCCCCAGGTGATTTTTGATGCCTATTATATATACTGAAATTTGAAAAATATCAGGTTAGTGGCTAGTTCATAGAGAGGTAGGAGCACTGATGCCTCTACAGAACCGCTAAGGGCACCAGGTAATAGGAAGGAGATTAGCTGCAGTTGAATGAAAGCAGCTGTACCTCCCTACCAGTATGCTACCTTGGTACAGTCTTTGAGCTTAGTTTTTGTTAAGCTATATAAGATTTCTTCTCAATCAACAAATACCTGTCCCAGAATATGACTATAAAGTAAACTGTATACTACTGCAGTCAGAAATAAGCTACAAATCAAGATGGAAGGAATTGTCTTGGGTGAGTATGAAGCTGCTTAGCTGGATTTTGCAGGATCTGCAGACCAGAAACCATTTTATTTTCCATTTTTCAGGCTATATAAAAGCATTTGGAGTGTTAGACGAGAGACCATTAGTACTAACATTAAAAGTGAGATTGTACCAGGATATATCAGGCACTGGTAGAACTTTACAAGAAGAAAACAAACAACCCCATCAAAAATGGGGAAAATAAATGAACAGAAACTTCAACAAGGAAGAAATTCGAATGGCCAAAAAATATATGAAAAAATGCTCATCATCACTAATCATCAGAGAGATGCAAATAAAAACAATAATGAGATATTTTACACCACAGAGACTGGCACATATTCAAAAGAGCAAGAATAACAAGTGCTGGTGTGGATGTGGGGAAAAGGGGACACTCATCCATTGTTGGTGGGAATGCCGGTTGGTACAGCCTTTCTGGAAAACAATATGGACATTCCTCCAAAGACTAGAAATTGAACTCCCATTTGACCCAGCCATACCACTCCTGGGAATCTATTCTGGGAAACCAAAAATACATGCGGAAACACCATCCCTACTTTTATGTTCATAGCAGCATTATCACAATAGCCAGAATCTGGAAACAACCAGAGTGCCCGAGAATCAATGACTGGATAAAGAAGCTTTGGTACATCTACACAATGGAATATTATGCAGTTGTTAGGAAAAATGAAGTTATAAAATTTGCCTATAAATGGATGGACATGGAGAAGATTATGTTGAGTGAAATTAGCCAGAAGGAGAGAGACAGATACAGAACGACTGCATTTATTTGCATGACATAAATATATATGTATATATTATGATACCAATATCCAAGGTCAAGTGAAACATGACCTTGTATCAAGAGGTCTTGTCAAAGGTGGAAATTATCACAAACCTGTGGGAGTTAGAGGCTAGGTAAGACAGAAAACGCAACAGAGTGCTAACAATTGTCTAGGGTACTAATACTAACCTAGAACTGAGTATTAAATATAGGCAAAACGAAACACATGACTACCCTTTAATGTATGTTCTGTAATCCATAGTCTGGAAGGGAAGGAAAAGAGAAAGAGAGAGAAAGGGAAAGAAATAAAGAACCTGCCATGGAGGTGGGCTGGGGAGGGGAGGGTTGGGGACATTGGTGGTGGGAGATGGACACTGGTGGAGGGATGGGTGCTGGAACACTGTATGACCAAAACACAAATATGAACTTTATAATTGTATATCTTTGTAATTATATATCTCATGGTGGTATAATAAAATACTTTTAAAAAAGTGGGATTGTATTAGTTTATTACTGCTGCTATAACAAATTACTATAAATTTAGAGGCTTGAGTTACATAAGTTTATCTGTACAGTTTTGGGGGGGCAGGGAATAGTTTCCCTGGACCGAAGCCAAAAATTGAGCAGTTCTGATTCTGGAAACCTTCTGGAAGAATATTTCCCTTGTCTTCCTCATCTACCAGGGAGGTCTGCAGACATATTCCACACACTTGAGGTCCATGCCTCTTCTTTTTTTTCAAATATGTTATTATACCACCATGAGATATACAATTACAAAGATGTTCATGTTTGGGTTTCGGTCATACAGTGTTCCAGCACCCATCCCACCACCAATGTCCCGATTCCCTCCCCCTCCCCCAGCCTGCCTCTCTGGCAGGTTCTTTATCTCCTCTCTCTCTCTCTCTCTCTCTCTCTCTCTCTCCTAATCTCTCTCCCTTCTATTACACATTGTGGATTGCAATACATACATTTAGAGGTTATCTGGTGTATCTTTTTGCCTATATTCAATGCTCAGTTCTAGGCTGGTATTATCATTTTCGATGATTATTAGCACACTGTTCCCTTCTGTTTTACCTAATCTCTGACTCCCACACACTTGTGATAGATTCTACCTTTGACAAGACCTCCTGATTCATGTTTTGCCTGACCTTGGATATTGGTATCATAATATATGTATGTATATATGTATATATACACATATATATATTTATGTCATGCAAATAAATGCAGTCATTCTATATCTGTCTTTTTCCTTCTGGCTAATTTCACTCAACATGAACCTCTCTATGTCCATCTATTTATACGAAAATTTCATAATTTCATTTTTTCATAACAGCTACATAGTATTCCATTGTGTAGATATATCAAAGTTTCTTTTTTTCAACATCAGTTCTTGGGCACTATGGTTGTTTCCAGAATCTGGCTATCGTGAATAGCGCTGCGATGAATAAAGAAGTACAGATAGTGTTTCTGCTATGTGTTTTTGGGTCTCCAGGATATATTCCCAGGAGTGGTATGGCTGGATCAAACGGGAGCTCAGTATCTAATTTTTGGAAGAATGTCCATATTGTTTTCCAAAAAGGCTGTACCAGTGGACATTCCCACCAACAATGAGAGTCCCTTTTCTCCCCACATCCACACCAGCATTTATAGTCTTTGCCCTTTTGGATATGTGCCAGTCTCTGTGGTGTGAGATGATATCTCATTGTTGTTTTGTTTTGCATCTCTCTGATGACTAATGATGATGAGCATTTTTCATATGCCTTTAGGCCATTTTGAATTTCTTCCTTATTGAAGATTCTGTTCATTTCTTCTCCCCATTTTTTGATGGGATTGGCTGTTTTCTCCTTGTAAAATTCTACCACTGCCTGATATATCCTGGATATTAACTCCTTATTGGATGGGTATTGGGTGAATATTTTTCCCACTCTGTGGACTGTCTTTGTATCTTGGTCACTGTTTCTTTTGAGGTGCAGAAACTTTTTAGTTTCATGTAGTCCCATAACTTTATCTTTTCTTCCAGTTGCTTTGTTAGTGGTGTATCATCTTTGAAGATTCCTTTAGCTTCAATGTTGTGGAGGGTTTTTCCTATATTGTCTTCGATATACTTTATCCATGTCTCATTTTTGAAGCTGGCAGCTTGGGCATCTTCGCTAGTGGTGCTAGTGGTGCGGGATCAAACCCAGACTCTGTGTGTAAGCATGAGCTCTAGTTCACTGAGCCATCTTTCTGGCCCCACAAAAATCTTTCTCTGTATAATATTTCAAGTGAAGTGCCAGGTATTGGAGCTCATGAACCATTATAAAGAATAGCTGCCAGCTAGCCAGGGAAGACAGTAACTTGGGCCAAAAATATACAGATCAAATGCTAGTGGGAATAACCTTAAATTTTGTAACTTGCAGGTACAGACAACTTAGAAATGATTTAGTCCAATCCCTTCATTTTATGACAGAAGACATCCCAGTGAAACAATGGAATGCCCAGGGTTGCACTCTGATTTATTATTCAGTCAATGGAAATTCATCAAGCACCAGTCATGTACAGGAATACCAAAAGACGAATAAAGAATGTTGACTAAGCACCCAACTGTCAGGATGTATTTCCAACATATCTCCTAGAAATCAGGCCATGGGAATTTCTCGAACCAGACTCTAATGCTCTAAGGTCATGGACAAGTCTGAGACCTCACATTCTATCTCTGATAAAACAGAAAGCGCTGCCTTTGCTTGCAAGTTCAAATTATGAAAAGATAAATCCCATCTCCCTGTTTCAAGAGAGAACGCTTGCTTCCATTCCAGAGGCAAGCACTCTCAGGGTAGGGAGTAGCCTGCTGCCAGCCTCATCCTCGGTGAAGCAATAAAGTAGCAATAAGCTGGTCTGCCCCTCACCCTCCACACCCTGCAGAGTCACAGATCAAGCTAATGGAAGCAATCACTACAGCAACCTGAGTTGGGGTGGAGGAGGTGCTTTCCTCTCACATAGCACCAGCAGTGCCCAAGCAAGAACTGAACTAACTGTTCCCCACAGGGTTTGGGCTCCACAAATGAAGCCATAGACTCACTCTGTATCCACCCATACATAGCTTTTACCATATGTCCATGAGCGGGATGTTTGTTAGTCGATGTCAAACACATTCCAATTCTTTGTGTTGTTGTTGGCAGCTCTCAGAATAATATGCTTGAGAACAATGTGATCATGGTGGCAAAAAGCTGTGAAACTCTGAGTCATTTTTCCCAAGTTAATGAATCCCAAGATCTTAGGTTTTAAATGAGGATTAGGTACACAATGCAATTAGCTCAGCTAAAAAGACATCCTTCCATAGAATTCGGTTTTGGAGTCACTCAAAAAAGAGTTAAAAAAAGATTCAATAACAACCAGGATAAGACTTTAGTCTGACAAAAACTACCACAGGATCTAAAAGTTTTTAAAAAGGAAAATGAAAAGAATAGTTATTCACCCTTCCTGGTAGTGGAATGTAGGGTCACGTATTTCTTTTTAGTTGGTTTGCTAATGAGTTTTCCTACTGGATGGCCCGGCTGCCGAGTTACAAGGCTGGAAGCTGTTCTCCTCACACATATGACTAAAGCGATAACTGATGGCTCTTGAGACCTGACCTTGGCTCAGCTGCTCAGAGGTGCTGGGAATAATAGCTGTAAATCATCTTCTTTCTTGGGGGGGGGGGAGAAAGGGGGAGGGCACAACCAGTTGTGCTCAGAGGAGTTTACTCCTTGCTCTATACTCAGGGATGAGTCCTGGTGGGATTGGGGACCATATGGGGTGCCAGGGACTGGACCTGCCAAGGCAAGAGTCCTACTTGTACAAATGCTCATCCCTCTCAGTCATCTATTTTTTCCAGTTTTTGGGTCACACCTAGTGAGAGCCTACTCCTGGCTATGCACTCAGAACTTGCTCCTGAGAGTGCGTGGGGCCCCTGTGGGTTGCCGGGGGTCCAATCCAGGTCAGCCATGTGCAAGGCAAATGCTCTACCCACTGTGCTGTTCTAGCTCCTCTGAGTCATCTCTTGATCCTCACCTGAGTACCCCCTGTGGCATCCCTTCACTCTGGTCATCGACTCACTATCTCACTGCACATGCTACTTGTTGCAACCCATATCAGCCCCCGACCCCAGTAAACTTCCATCTCTGAAGGGTTGAGCAATGCAGAATTCCCTCTCCTCTCCCTAGGCTGTTCTGTGGTCACATGCTGTATACTTTGCTCCCCCCCACAGTCTTCTGTTTTCATCTTAACTGTCTAATTTATAAGTCAAGCAAACTAAAATTTGCTTGATTTACTGTGTCTTTGCATTCTTGCTAAAGAACCTTATTTATCCTGGAGACAATGTGGAGATTCCTCTGATAAAAGGAAGATTCAAAAAGAACAGGAAGAAAAGGAAAAGATCATATAATCTAAAGAAATAAAAAGCAACAAGAACTAAGATCATATATTAAAAAATGTTAAAAAAGAAAGAGAGAGGCATAGAGATTGTATAGCAGGGAGTGAACTTGCCTTGCACGTGGATGTACTGAGTCCAACTTTTGGAAACCACATATGATCCTCCGAAGTACCACAGGGAACAGCCCCTGAGAGCAGAGCCTGAAATAAGCACTGAACAGCATTGGCTGTAACCTAATAACAACAAAAATGTTAACAATAGTGATTTCTAAATCACTTGTCACTTTTCTTCCCATTGTTCATCAATTTGCTTGAGTGGGCACCAGTAACATCTCCATACGTCCTGTCCCATGCTAGCATAGCCCAAGGGCATCTGCTTGCTCCAGGAACACGAAGAACCTCAAACCATTCGTTCAGGTCATAGGAATGAGGTCTATAATTGTTACTGGTTTTTGGCATATCAAATACGACACAGGTAGCTTGCCAGCTCTGCTGTGCGGGTGGTATACTCTCAGTAGTAGGCTCTCATCTCGTGCATTTACTGATATTAATTTTTAATCATGCGATTCTCTATATTTCTAAGTTTTGTCACAATAAAAATAAAGTGATACATATTATCAGCGATAATAGCTGTGCTTGTCTTTGTAACTACTAAAGAGTGGGGAGATGAATCATAAGGACTTCCTTGGTCACTGGAATGGGTCAAGATTAGGGTAGGTAAGTAAAGGGAAGACATTGCTCAGATATCCTTTTGGACAAAGCATAAAATCAAACTAAATTTGATTTGGAAATAAGATGCCCCAAGACCAACCCAATTAGTGTTACTTTATATTACTTTACAAAGGCCTGGCTAAATGGATCCTCTATCACCCTCCAGACCAATTACATTTGATTAAGGGCTTCCTTTAAAGCTCTTCTTTTTCAGTGAATTTAAAATGCCCACTAACCTCCATTGACAGATGCTGTGGGGTCACCCATGAATTGATTAGCTAGTGCTGCATTATGCCTTTGGGATACTAGTTCTGTAGGGCCCCTGAAACCCTGGCTCCATAAATCAATAGGTAGGAATGTAATTACAATATTCTATGGCTATTTCTGTGCTGAAAGGCTTATGTGTGATGTAGTCACCATTTTAGCTCATTCCAACTTGGTGAATTCTTTACTCATCTGTTTTTATCTTTACATTTCTCAAATTTATCCTGCTTATACCTAGATGTTCAGTCTGACACCATTATCTCTCCTGTGCCAGAAGGTTTTATTTTATAGTTTTATTCCAACAGAATGGAGAGGGTAGGCATGATTAACAATAGAGGAATTGAACTACTGAAATGCTAATTAAAAATGTCAAATAAATGTCAAGTAAAAAATGTAACCAATGATTCAGACGTTTTTTGGGAACAGTATTAAAAACATAATGCATTTATCTATGTTTTGAACAGACTGGTATTGATTTTAGAATAAAATTTTAACAATTGTGTGCATAGAAATGCATGTATGTATGCATATATATCATATAACACAAATATGTATAAAGGATATATAAATATATACAGAATGTACATTTCGTTTATACTGCAAAAACATTTCAAAAAATAATCAAACCCTTCTTTTGTCTGTAAAGTTTAATCCCTAGTGGCTCTAGCTCCAGCTGTGACTCACAAGAGTCCAAAGAGAGAGGCAAAGTGTTCCTTCATAGCCAGGAAGAAAGTTCAATAGGCTGAGTGCATTCTTTATAAGCTAGGGCCCCAAGATTCTATCCCTAGCACCTAATGTTCCTCTTCCTGCACTGTGGAAAGCAATCTCCAAGCACTGAGCTGGAGATAGCCCCTAAGTACTGCGATGTATTTAAAAAAAAGGAATGAAATTCCAGGGGCCAGAGAGATAGTACAGTGGGCAGGGTGCTTTCCTTGCATGCCATTGACCTGAATTTCATTGCTGGAATGCCATATGAATATGGTTCCTTGAGCCCTGCTGGAAGTGATCTTTGAGTGCAGAGGCAGGAGCAAGCACAGAGCAGGGTGTTTCCAATTTCCTTCAAAAAATATAAAGAGGAAGAGGAGGAGGAAGGGGATAAGGAGGAGGAAGGGGGTGGAGGACGAGGAAAAGGAAAAGGAGAAGGTGAAACATGAGGAGAAGAGAAGGAGGAGAACGGGGAGATGGAGGAGGAGGAGGAGGAGGAAGAGGAGGAATCTCAAAGGAAGTTAGATTATAAAAAAGGATAATCTGGCCCAACTCACACAGCCGCCGCTATGTTGACTCACCCAAAGGTACTGCTCTAGATATTCCTGACTAAATCTAGAGGAGATGCATGCCAGCAACTAAAATTCTTGGAATCACCAGTCCCCATGGATGAAGATTCCAGGTCACCCTCAGGAAGTGAGTGGGTCAAGTACCAGTCTTGCTCAGGCCTCTACAGCCTGAGCACTTGCAACCTCACAGCTGTGGCCATGCCAACAGCTCAATAATACTGTTTCACAAATATCTGCAGATTCCAAACCGGGAATAATTTCAAGTACCCTGGTGCCCATACTGAGAACTCTGGTGTCTTCTGGGATCTGGGGTGGGAAGTCTTATTCCAAGCCCCCATACTTCCAGAAGCCTGTCAGTCAAGGCCACCTCCTACAACTGCCACCATGTTCACTCACATACCAGCCCTGCTCTACCAATTGGCTAATAAATCCTTGAGGAGATACCAAGCAGCTAAACTACAGGCAAACACCAATTCCCGTGTCAGAAAACTTAGATTTCCATTGAGAGGTGGGCAGGCCAATGATCCGCTCTGCTGAATACGCAGTAATTGCACCCATACCCCACCACTGCAGCCACAAGGGCTCAACTCCACCTCTTCATGAATATATTCTGCAGAAACACCAAACCATAATAATTTCAATTACTCCATATCCATGCTGAGAACTCTGGTGTCTTCTCTGAGTCTTGGAGGGCGGCCTCCTCCCACACTGCCACCTCAGAAATTCTGGGAGTCTGGCAGTCACACCACCTACTACCGCCATTCCAATATTGACTTTCACACAAGCCCTGCTCTACAAATACTTAACTAAATCTCTGATGAGATACACACCAAGCAGATCAATTTAAGAAAAAAATGATCCCCCTTGCTGAAAATTCGGGAAACCTTCAGGAAGTGGATGGGCTGAGTATTTGTCCATTGAAGCCCTGGCAATTCACCCACATCCCACAGCTGCAGCCATGCCAATGGCTCAATTTCAGGGATCTAAGAGTATTCTCTGCAGAGATACCAAACTGTAATTTTCAGAGAACCCATTCTTAGGCAAAGAACTCTACTGTCTTCAGAGTCTGGGTCAGTATCCTCCCCCAAATATCTTGTATACTTTTAGAAGACAGGCAGCCATGCCCACCAACCACAACTGCCACCAGATTGACTCTCACACAGCTGTGGTAAACTGATACACAACTAAATCTCTGAGAAGACGCACACCAAGCATCCGAAACTTATGGAAACACCAGTCTCTGCAACTGAAAAGTCTAGGGAACCCTTGAGAGTTGAGTGAATTAAGTACCCAGCCTGGTGAGGCCTTCGGCAGATGTTTTTACACAACCCCCTCCAGCAGCCGTGCTGAGGGCTCAACTCATCCTGTCATGAACATTCTTTGCTGAGACACCAGACTGCTAATAATTTCAGGGATCCCATTTCCCAGGCTCATAACTCTTGTCTCTTCTCAGAGTCATGATGGGCAACCTCTCCCCACCTTCTGCATTTCCAGAAGATCTGGCAGTCATATCCAACTCCCACAGAAGTCACCATAATGATTCACATACCAGCTTTGCTCTACTAGTTAGTTACTGGTAGCTGTTAGTAACTTCAAGGAGGTACACAGCAAGCAGCTAAAATTGATGGACAAACTAGTCACTATCCCTGAAATCTATAGGGTGCCCCAAGGATGGGAGGTTGGCAGGCTGAGACCCACCTGCTGAAGTCCCGGCTGCAGCATCCACACTCCACCACTGCTACCATGCCAAGGTCTTAACTCCACCACTTCACAAATATTCTCTGCAGAGACTCCAAACTGCAAATAATTTCAGGTACCCTATTCCTCCAAACTGAAAATAATTTCTGGTCTCTCGTCTGATTCTGGGTGGGTAGCCTTGCCCCACTTCCCGGTACTTCAAGAAGCACAGAGTCATGCTCACCTACCACAGCTTCCATGTTGAATTACATATCAACCCTGTTCTACTGATTTCCAACTGAATCTGTGAGGATATGCACATCCCGCTGCTAAAATTCATGGAAACACTGGTCCTTGTGGCACAAAAGTCTAGGGTGCCTTAGGGAGGCAGAAAGACAAAGAACCTACCCTGCTGAAGTCGTAACAGCTGCACCAATACCCCACCATTGGGACCATGCTAAGGGCTCTCAACTCCACCACTAGGTGATTATTCTCTACAAATATGCCAAACTGTAAATAAGTTTAGGTAACTTGGTGCCCATGTGGAGAACACTGGTGTCTTCTCAGTGTCTGGTCGTGCAGTCTCCCACCCATCTGTACTTCTTGAAGCAGCCATGATGCTCTCCTCCCAGAGCCGTCAAACTGACTCACATTTGACCCTACTCTCCTGATTCCTGACTAAATGTCCAAGGAGATGCATGGCAAGCAGCTAAAATTCAAGGAAACAGGGTGGAAGACTCCCTGGTGTGCTTGAGAGGGGCGTGGGCTGAGCACCCACCCTGCTGATTCCCCAGCAGTTGCATCTACTACCCACCACTGTTGGGCATCCTCAGGAGGGGGTGGGCTAAGTACCGGCCCTGCAAAAGCCCCAGTAGCAGTACTCGCACTACTGCTGCAACCACCCCAAGGACTCAACTTCACAAATATTCTCTGCAGAGATGCCAAGCTGAGACTAATTTATGTACCTAAGCAGAGAACTCTGGTGTCATCTGGGATTTGGGTTGTGCAGCCTTCTCCCACCCCTATACTTGTGGAAAATCTAGTAGCCACTCTCACATCCCACTGCAAGACCTTTTTGATTCACTCAGTGGCCGTGCCCTACCAATTCTCTACTAATTCTTAAGTACATACATGCCAAACAGCTACAATTCATGGATAAATATATCCTTACAGCTCAGGAGGTGCTCTCAGGTGGCGGGTAGGTCAAGTACCCGCCCTGCCAAAGCCTGGGCAGCCATACCCACAATCCACCACTGCAGCCATGCCAAGTTCTCATGAATATTATATGAAGAGATACCAAACTATGAATAATTTTTTGAATAATTTTTGCCCAGGCTGAGATCTGTGGTGTCTTCCTGGAGTCAGCATGGGCAGCCTCCCCCTCAATCTTTCATACCTCCAGAAACTCAAGCAGCCATCCCAATTCCCACAGCTACGTCATATCAATTCATTGGACCAAACATAGATCCTGAAATCTGGCCCAGGAAACCACATACTTCCTATTTCTTCAATACTGAAATTCCAATAGAAGCACACTAAAATAGACGGGAAAGTAACATAGAAGCCTACTAAGCCCAACAAGCAAAAACATAACATAGAAGACTCAACTAGCCACAAATAGCTTAATACATTTTTATACAAAGACTCAACAACTCTGCAAATGGATATAACAATTTTTACATAAAAATAGATTTTTGTAAATACTTTTTTATTTTAATATTGAAGCTTTGCTTTCTAGTCAATTTCAACTCTAGAATTGTATCAACAATTTACTTTCTGTACATTAAAATAAATTTAAAAATAGGCTGTCAACCCAATGACCCAATGTGTACAATTTTGTGGGAGGAGAAGAAAATGTAGTTTTACTCTTTTTAGAAAACAGAATTCTCATAAAAGAATTTGTTACTAAATAATCAGATGTGTATCATCATGCTTGTGTTTGATACTGTCTCTTCTCCAAACGAACTGGGTATCCACTTTACTTTTTTATCACTAAACTGTGTTAGTTATAATAATGCCTGACTAAGACTATATGAAGTCAGCAATCTAATAAACATAAAGCTCTAAGATTTGAAACTGAAGCACAGTAAATGTAATATAAATTCTAGATATTATTTTATGCCTTATTTAAAATATTCCTTTGTCAAAACTTTCTTCAGACATATTTAAACAGACATAGTTAAACAGAAATTATTGTGAAAATTGAGATATTTTTCATTGTCATTGGTTTAAGGAGTCTATGCTTATGTTGTATTGTTCTGCAATGTTACTTCCAGGAATTCAATATATTCAAGGTAGTCTTGCCAAATATCGAGTTGCTACTGTTAGAAAATTAATAGTTATAGGAAATATTTTACTGATCATATTTTTATATGTGAGAGTTCTAAATGCTTCATAGACATAAGTGCCTTTGTTTCTTATAACAGCTCTACAGAATTTTTCCTTGCTTGTTTAGATAATATGATCACAATAGTGTTAAAGCTTTAGGTATTGATGTGCAAACCTGCCTCCTGCCCCTGAGGTGTTGCAAGTGTGGCTGTGGTGCCCTGCTGCATAGGCAGGTGGCAGACAGGAGTCAGGCTTGTCTACACCCAGGGCTCTGCCCCGTGGGCCCTGGATGGTTGATGGTCTGACATAGAAAAGACTGGGCCCCCTGGGATGAACCCAGAGCCACGACAGACCCTGGCAAGCTACCCGTGGTGTATTCAATATGCCAAAAAACAGTAACAATAATGGACCTCATTCCCAACGAATGGAGACATTACTGGCTCCCCAGACAAGCAAATCGATGAACAACAGGAAGACAAGTGATACAAGTGATATAAGTGATGTGCAAAATTACTGCATGATCACACCACTGAAGTGCTCATGACTCATCCACCATCTCTGTGGCCTTTTGATATACTTGAGATGTGTGAAATTTGGAATATCTTGCTAGACATTATGCAGCTGAATTAATATTGGTAACAAGATTAATATTATCAAGATGGTGAAAGGGGATGCAGAGGCCTAGCAGAATCCCCCTAAAAAAGATGCCAAGAGTAAGTCCCTATTTCAAAGGCCTGGCATGCTATGATAATCAGCTGTGCCCAGGAGACTCCTAGAGGCCCCACCATTGCTCCATTCTTCCCCACAGTTACAAGAACTATCCTAGACACTCCTGCATAAAAAATTTGGCCTAGCTGGTCATATATTCTATATCTTTGCCACCCAAATTTCTAGATCTGGTCATACTATTTCCTTCCTGGGATAGCTTAAAATTATTTTATGTACATTTTATTATCTCTACATAGTGAGCTTTAGAACAATTATTTAAAAATATGTCAAATAAATCATATATATATATATATATTCTTTTGGGGTAATTAGCTTAGAATATTTCACATATAATTTTCCCCCAAAATTGGGAAATATTTTCTGATCACAACCACCCCTTCCCCCAAACAAGACTAATCTATATAGAGAATTTTCCTGCTATAGAGGGGTCTCTCTGGAGGCCCCCAGTGTGTCAGTCTGACCAGGGCATTGTCTGTCAATAGACTTTGCTTTTCAATAGACTTTTGGTAGACTTTCCTCCACAAAATGGTCTTACTCCTGGTAAATTCATTTACCACCCATGGTTTTGCCCCAGCCTGGGCTGGGTTCAACCACATACTTCTATCTTCGCAGAGGAGGTTCCTTGCTCTACTCTCAAGACAACAATTAACAACTAAACAGAAATAAACACCACTGATAAAAATACCACAGCTCAGGGAATTCTGAGACTGAAGCACCCTCTTACTCCGACACCTAACTAGAGGGAGCATAGAGGAGAGTGGGTGACAGAGTGGGTGACCTAGAGCATAGAGAAGAGTGAGTGACATGTCATTTCACAGAATTTGGATGGAGAGAAATTTCTGGATGTCTTGGCAGGAAGAGAGAATCAAGATGGCCACACTGCAGGACCATTGAGGAACCCTAGGAAGAAGGAGGAAAAAAACAGTGTGAAAATATACTTTTGATCCAAGTCATGACCATCTTGACTACCTGGTACTCAACACAGGTAAAAAAAATCACTTTCCATCCCATACTCCTTGGGTCTTGTGTTGACCACATGATATGCAAAGGCAGTGAGTAGACTGCAGTTATTATCTGCAGAGATGCCAGGGTCT
Organism: Cryptotis parvus; assembly: GCA_021461705.1. NCBI lineage: Eukaryota > Metazoa > Chordata > Mammalia > Eulipotyphla > Soricidae > Cryptotis > Cryptotis parvus. The sequence continues at coordinate 57,677 of JAJIBD010003082.1, forward strand.
CGTACAGGGTAGACTCCAGAGAGGAGTGCTATCATTCATATCTTAAATAAACCCAGGCTTCTTTGCTAGAACATCTATAAAGCCAGTGAATCTCCTCTGATCACCTCCACCCTGCAGTCAGGAGTAAAGTCTAGTCTAGGTAAATTTGGAAGAGTTAACTTCAAACTAAAGGTAGTCACAGCACCACCTACTGGAAAAGTAAATTTAGTCTGATTCTTTTCGTTAATTCACATTAAAACAAAACAAACAAAACAAAACAAAAACCTTGGGAAATCTACAGTAGCAAAGTTGGTAGACAAAAAATACAACAATAAGTGGCAACCTCAGACTTCAGAGAAATAAGACATCACATGGAAGGAGCAACTCTCAGACTGATCACCAATGATGTGAAAAATTATGTCTTCCTATTGGAGGCGTATTCAGTTTTTCTATAATAAAGAAATTCAATGAGGTAGAAGAAAGTCAGAAAGGCTAGTCAAAGAGAAACAATGGTACTCCAAAAAAGCTAATATGATAGATACAATAAAAGTCATAAGAGCAAGTTAACAAGCTCAGAAATAAAAACTAAGACCAGAAGGCCAAACCACAAATTTTAAATAACAAAACAGTAGAGACTCAGGATAAGCAGAATTTAGTAAACAAGATCAAGAACACTTCATAAAACTCTGGAAATAGCACAGAAAAAATGGAGGAATGTAGGGCACGAGAGATAGTACAGTGGGTAAGGTGCTGCCCTTGCAATCAGCCAGCCAGGCTCAATCCCCATCACCAAATCTGAAGCCCTGAATTCTGCCAGGAGTGATTTCTGAGTTCACAGGCAGGATTAAGCCCTGAGCATGAATGGGTTTGGCCACCCAAAATATAAATAAACAAATAAATGGCAGAACAGGCCTGTGAGCTCAAAGATAATAATTTACTACTTTGGCAGAAGAGAGAAAAATATGATGTAAAAATAAAGAAAGATCTGATACGATTAGGAAAAGTAACAGAGAAGATAACGGTATCCATGGAGGGAAAGAAACACACAGACCTGTTAAAAAATGAGTTTTAAAATACCTGAACCTAGCATAGGAACTAAATATTAAGCTTATAAACCTTGAATAAACAATTCTTTACTCGGATGCAGAAAAGGCATATACCAAAGCACCTATTAACACAATTATCAAGAAACCTATAAAGAGAATATTAAATATGACCTGGAAAAACACCAAAAACTTATAAAGGTAGAAAACTCCCATCAGACTTTTCAGCAGATGCTCTACAGAACAGAAGAATATGGAATGGCATATCCAAAGTACTCAAAAAAAAATCCAGCTAACAATATTATATACAACCATAATCTTTCAGTTATGACGGAGAATAAAGGCCTGCACGTATAAACAAAGGCTGAAGGAGTTTGCCAACACTAGGTCACTCTTAGAAAATAAATTAATTTTTTTCTATTTAAATGTTAAAAATCTATAAAAAATTTAACAAAGATTAAAGAGAAGCAGAAAACAAAAGGGAAAAATGAATAGCAGTTTCTCATGTGTTGATAATCTTCCTGAAATGAATGGACTAGGTTTACCAGTTGAAGAACTTAGGGTGACTGAGTGGATACAAAAGTGGATATTCTGCTTACAAGAGACTCACATAGGTTAAAAAAAAGAACAGGACAAACAGACTTAAAGGTATAAAAATTGTTACTAAAGCCAATGGAAACTTTGAGAAGGCAGGAATGGCTATATTTATAAAATATAAAATAAACATACAGTCAAAAAGGATAAAATATGGACATTACATAATTACAAAGGCATCAATATAATAAGAATATATAATATTAATCCATATGCACACAATACAGTAATGTCCAAATATATAAAGTGAATATTAACAGACTTAAAGAGAAACATAACAAGAGCAACATCATAATAGCAGGGAACTTTAACCCCAGCCATAATAATGGATAGTTTTCCTAGTCATAAAATCATCAAAAAATACTCTTAAATAATAAATTAGATCAGACAGAGTTAATATATATTTACAGAGCATTACTCCAATTCCCAAAATGCAACATCCAAGTGTTAACAGCATATTCTCCAGTACGGACCAAAATGTTGGGATACAAAATATGCCTCAATAAGTTTATTAGATTGAAATCCTGTTAGGCTTGTTCCCTAGACACCCATGAAAAGAAGAAGGAAGTGAAAACTACAAATTTGTGAGAAACTAGCAACATGCTACCAAACAACTATTAGATCAGTAAGAAAACAGAATGAATCAAAAGATCCTTGGAGAATGCTAGGCAAAACAGGACCCAGGAAGACATGTCAAAGGTAGCAATCAACCACAGATGTATGTGGGGCAGAGGTTAGGTAAGATAGAGAAGGAATCAGTTCGCCAGTAATAGTTGGAAATGGTAATGCGATGCTAAAACTGAGTATTGAAAGTAGACAAAGAGATATGCATGACAGTTCCTCAGTATTGTGGTATTGCAAACCACAATTTGAAAAAAGAGGCATGAAGGAGAGAGAAGAAAAGAGAAGAAAAGAGAAGAAAAGTGCCTGCCATAGAGGCAGGCGGGGGAGAGGGAAGGGAAACTGGGGACACAGGTGGTGGGAAATGTGCACTGGTGGATGGATGGGTGCTGTATCATTGTATGGCTGAAACCCAACCATGAACAGCTTTGTAAATGCCTATCTCATGGTGTTATAAAAATTATTCTGGGGCCGGAACAACAGCACAACGGATAGAGTGTTTACCTTGCACATGGCTGACCCGGGTTCAATCCCTGGCATTCCATATAGTCCCCTGAGCAATGCTAGGAGTAATTCCTGAGCAAAGAGCCAGGAGTAACCCCTGAGCATCGCCAGGTGTGACCCAAAAAGGAAAAAATTATTTTAAAAAATAAATAAAAATAAATAAATCCTTTATTGATCTATTAGACATAATAAATGGTATGGTATGTTTATATACAAACTATGGTATGAAATGGCATACCATAGTTTGTATATAAAAATATTTTGCACTCATCTATGCAAATAGTAATATAATAAAAATATGGGAAAAGATCCCATAAATTTACCATAATATAAAATAAATGACTGTAGGGCCTGGAGGCGATAGCACAGTGGGTAGGGCATTTGCCTTGCATGTGGATGACCTGGATTCGATCCCTGGCATTTCATATGGTTCCTCAAGAACTGCCAGGAGTAATTCCTGAGCGAAGAGCCAGGAGTAAGCCCTGAGCATTGCCAGGTGTGACCCAAAAAGCAAAAAAAAAAGACTAATTTATTATTAATAATAAATAAGAAATAAATTTAACTAAATAAGTAAAAACTGCTCTAGAAAATTATGACATTGTTGAAAGAAATGGATTATTTCTTACAATATATTTAAATTAAGCAGAAACAAAGAAAATATTCTGGATTAGGATAATTAAATAATTACAATTTCTGTATCAACAAAATCAATCTACGTGTTCAGTGCACATTCCCTAAGATCTAAGAGGCATCCCTCAAAATTGTAAAATTCATTTGGAACTACTGAAAATTTATAGTGGCAAAATATTTTTGAGAAAGAAAAAGAACAAAAAATGAACTTTCAGGTTACTCAACATGAAATTATCCTAAAAAGTGATAGTAACAAGCAAAGTGATAATGGAATAAAAGCAGACACACAGATCAGTGGAACAAAATTCAGAGTCCATAAATAAAAACACACACATGCAGAGGCATGAAGAATATACGATGGTGATAGTAAAGTATTTTCAATAAATGGTACTGAGAAAACTGGAAAGCTACATGCAAAAAAAATGAAACTATTTATCTATATCATGCACAAATATATAATGATAAAAAGAATTAAGGTCTTGAGATATAAAACTTAAAACAATAAGAAAAGACAAATGTTTCCTTCCTTGACATCAGCGTTAGAAAAATCTTTGAAAGATTTGATCCCAAGGGAAAGAGAAGCAAAAGAATAAATAAATGGGTCTACACAAAATTAACAGTGAAAGAAAATTCCATCAAAAGGAAAAAACATTCCAATGGTTGGAAGATGCCTGATCATCACATATTCAACAAGTGGTTAATATCCAAGATACACAAAGAGCTTAAAAAATCTTAAAAATAAAACACACATTTACCTTGACTTGGCACTGGGGAACCATTGGAGACATTTGAACAGAAGGCTGTGTTTCTAGAAAAGCACTGTTGATGCACCTCTTGGGAAAAAATGCACAGAGAAAGGGACTGCAGTTGGGGAAAATAATTTTCCAGAGCGTGCCAGAGAGGAGTTGGGAAAGCAGTTTTTCAGATGAATCAGCAGTTGTAAAAAAAAAAAAAAAATAGTATCGGCAATGGGCAAAAACAAGCTCAATAGGTACATACAAATATGTTCAGAGAGACAGAGTACAATGAACCCTTTTTCTAGCCATTTTAAAGTATGGTCTTTAGCATTATTGAGCTGAATTCTTCAACCTTAAATAAATCTATTTTAGTACATTCAGAAAATATTTACTTATTTATTCTAAACTTTAATCGTTTTGTATTTTGTCTATTTGCTATATCATATATAGTCTGACTTCTTAATTTGCCACTTGTGTAGCTTTAAACTATTATATCTTATGTAAATTATTATTATTTGCCTTTTTTTCACTTGATATTTCAATTATTTTTTTACTTGATATTTAGTGGGAGAGAAAGTGCAGGCAGGAGATGGCCAGCTGGAGGATGCTTTAAATTTTCCACTATATGTTCTTCTTTCCAATAATGGAATTTCAACAAAAATATACATCAAGCTAATTAAGTAGATTCACCTGCCAACTTAATTTTTTTCTTATTTCTGCGCTCATTCCAAGATATAATTATTTTTAGTATCAGAGACTTGAGCTAGAATTGTGCAATGTTTTCAGAAAGTGGTTCAAAACTTCCTAATTGCTCCCTAATCTAAATTTGAAGTTTCTATTTTCTTTTTTTTACAATGGCTGATTTATACAAATCAAGAACTATTCAGAAAGACCACAGGTGGGAGGGTTCTTCAGAAGTATTTCTCACCCTGTGTTAAACTTCCTCCAATATTAGTGTTCTCTCCCTTCTTTGATTTAGTCTGAACCCCATCAAAAACCCTCAGTACTGTTCCTGACATGTTCTGGAAAACAATTTCCACAACTTGTCTCTAACATGCTTTGGAAAATTACTTTCCCCAATTCCACATTTCCACAGTGGTTTCTGTGCTCACAGTTTGTTTTAATGATTTTTTTTCAGTACTGTGAAGGTCCATATTGTGATTTTTTAATACACTGATGTGGGAGCTGCAATTTACGTTATTTAAAGCACATTTTAGTGTGTTACCAAAGGTGTGTGTTGGTACCATGTGCTAAAGTCTCCTTTCATTTTTGGAGCTTATCTAAATGAAAATGACCAATATTTCTAATCTATCTCCTGGAGGAAATAGAGTTCTCATTAGTGGCCTTTGATAGACCTCAGTTCAAAACTCGACTATGTTATAGTCTATTTCACCCGAGATAAGTAATCAAACAGCCAAGGTCTGTTTTCTAATGCTTATAATGAAAGTGGTGCAACCCATTTCATAGGGCTTTTATTTTTTTATTTATTTTTGCTTTTTGTGTCACACCCGGCAGTGCTCAGGGGTTACTCCTGGCTCTGCACTCGGGAATTACTCCTGACAGTGCTCAGGGAACATATGGGATTGCCAGGATCATACCGGGTCAGCTGCGTTGCAAGGCAACTGCCCTCCCCACTGTACTGTCGCTCCAGCCCCCATTTCATAGGGTTTTTGTAAAGAAAAACTGAGATGGTGTATGGATTCCTAAGTTCTTTCATATTAAAAAAGTTTGAGGCTCTGATTTAGTAGAAGGGCATTCAGTGGTTGGGACCTCCATCATATAATATACTCTCTCACTTGCTCTTTCTTTCTCCCTCTCTCTCACACACAACGCATACATTTACTCAAGGAACTTCAATTACTGAGATGAAAATCACATTTGATATAATTTAGCTTTCCAGCTTTTCTTATTCCATATATATAGAGAGCTTTTATATAGAGAAATATATCTCTCTTATTCTGGGAAATGCAAAGTGATATGAAATAGACCAATTTGAAAACAATTCAGTTTGCATAATCATCTTTTTATCAAGAGGTCTATTTGCATCTAGTGTAATTACAATTGTGGAAAAATATATTGGCATATTAAATATCTAAAAGTCAAAATCACTGAAGTATTCAACTAAAAAGCCTCAGAGATGACATTAGTTGAGCAGGAGATTCTAAAATTCATGGGAAAAATCTATGGAACAAGAAACTTTTTATAAAAGATTTAAGGTAACCCTTAACAAGGTGCTGGTGCAGTAGTAATTAAAACAGCATGGTATTAGAATAAAAACAGACATGTGGACCTATGGAATAGAGTTGAGTATCCTGACAACCACCCTCAAACACATGATCATTTAATCTTCGACAAAGGAGCAAAAACTGCAAAGTGGAAAAAGAAAAGTCTCATCAACAAGTGATGCTGGGAAAACTGGGCAGCTACATGTAAAACTATGAATTTAGACCTCTGTCTAACACGTGCACAAAAATCAGATCAAAATGGATCAAAGATCTCAATATCAGACCTGAATCTATAAAGTATATCGATGAAAATATAGGAAAAACCCTCCACGACATTGAAGCTAAAGGCATCTTCAAGGATGAAACACCACTAACAAAACAACTAGAAGAAAGGATAAACATATGGGACTACATGAAACTAAAAAGTTTCTGCACCTCAAAAGAAACAATGACCAAGATACATAAACAGTCCACATAAAGGGAAAGAATATTCACCCAATATCCATCTGATAAGGGGTTAATATCCAGTATATATCAGGCACTGGTAGAACTTTACAAGAAGAAAACAGTCAACCCCATCAAAAATGGGGAGAAGAGATGAACAGAAACTTCAACAAGGGAAGAAATTCGAATGGCCAAAAGACATAAGAAAAAATACTTATCATCATTAGTAATCAGAGAGATGCAAGACAATAATGAGATATCATCTCACACCACAGAAACTAGCACATATCCAAAAGGGCAAAGACAACAAATGCTGGCGTGGATGTGGGGAAAAAGGGGACTCTCATCCTTTGTTGATGGGAATGTCGACTGGTACAGCCTTTTAGGAAAACTATAGAAAATGAACTCCCACTTGACCCAGCCATACCACTCCTGGGAATGTAGCCATACCACTCCTGGGAAGCCAAAAACACACAGAGGAAACACCATCCCTACTTTTATGTTCATAGCATCATTATTCACAATAGCCAGAATCTGGAAACAACCAGAGTGCCCGAGAATTGATGACTGGAAAAAAGACATTTTGGTACATCTACATAATGGAATACTATGCAGCTGTTAGAAAAAATGAAGTTATGAAATTTGCCTATAAATGGATGTACATGGAGAGGATTGTGTTTATTTGCATGACATAAATATATAGATACATATGTATACATATATATATATAAATATATATATATATACATATTATGATACCTATATCCAAGGTCAGACAAAACGTGGATCAAGAGGTCTTTTTCAAAAGGGGATTCTACCACAAGTGTCTGGGAGTCGGAGGTTGGGTGGGACAGAGAAGGGAGCAGTGTGCTAACAATTGTTGTAAGTGATAATACCAGCCTAGAACTAAGTGTTGAATACAGGCAAAAAGGTACACATGATAACCTCTAAATGCATGTATCGCAATCCACAGTGTAAGAGAAACAAGAGAAAAAGAGAGAAAAAAAGAAAGAGAAAAGAGATAAAGAACTCTCTATAGAGGTAGGCTAGGGAGAGGGGAGGGAATTAGGGACATTGGTGGTAGGGAAATGGGCACTGGTTGAGGGATGGGTGCTGAAACCTGGACTGAAACCCGGACATGAATATCTTTGTAATTTTTATCTCATGGTGGTATAATAAAATATTTATAAAAAAAAACAACAAGGGCCTGGTGGAAATGAACAGTGACGTTAGAGTAATTAAAGCAAGGATTTTTTTTACAGCTTATTCCATTTTTATGATGGGTTAATTTCATCAAAGAATCTTAATCAGTGGGACACAAAGTGACAAAAATAACATAGCATGGTCATCTCTGGGGCTGCACAATGACCCAAAAGTTACAGAAGCAGAGGGAAGTTTGAAACAAAACTTCAGGCATGCAAATGAGGGGAAGTCATGAGGCTCTTTATGTTCCTGAAGGGAGCAGTTGCCCTTGGGCTACTCTAGCATGTGACAGGACCTATGAAGATGTTACTGGTGCCCACTTGAGCAAATTGATGAACAATGGGAAGACAAGTGATATGATATATATGCTGTTATTGAATTCTTGGTAATGTGTACTGGGAAACCTGTGTAGAATGCAAACCAGTGCAAAGACATAAAGGTCTTTGAAATATAGGACCCACATGAGCATCCTGGAAATCCTTGAGATACAGAATTCTAGGCCCTGAGCAGGACTGAAGTCCCTGTGAGGAAAGGCTCCAACTAAGGGCCTGGTAAGAGTATCAAAATTTCATCAACAGTTCCAAGTTCTCCTGGTAACAACCCTAGCTATATCCTTTAGGGAGCAGTTTGAGAAACTAACTTGGCAGGGGAAAGGTACAAATTTCCCATTTGGGGAAGTGGCCCACATTTATGCATGAGATGTCTCTGCACATTTTCTCTCTTGGGGAATTGCCTGCAGCTCTACTTAGGATGTGCATTGATGCTCTCAACTCTGCAGAAGCTTGTGCTCCTTCTAGATGGCAAAACTTCATTTTTTTAATCTTCCCTCACATTTCTCAAGATTATCTTACTGCACTATTCATCTCCTTCCTGACGTACTTTTCTGTGAGGGTAGGTAACAAACCTGAGGAGACACCTGCTAAAAGCAATTCCTTGCTCGGCCTGAGTACCTCTGCTTCTTGGGGAAGAATCTGGGTGGTAGGAATCAATCCTTCCATGCTAAGTAGATCAAGTGGGACTCTGCTAGTTTTATAATTGTCATGTGGACCTAGTGAGGTATAAATTTAGTCTGCTTGATGCAGATTCTCAAATCGTATCTCTATCAGTTCTAAACTTCTCCAGACACTTCCTGGGTGACAGAGGTGAGTTGCGAGAAAGGCAATAGGTTCCTTTCCCAAGGCTGTCATCACTTCCCATTTCACATATGTCACCTGCAAGACTTTAATAATTTCAGTTTCATAAAAGTAAACCTATTATTAAGTGCATAATATGGGTTAGTTTCTCAATATTATCTTAGCTACTGTGCAAGGTGGATATTATTTCAGTTTTAATGATATAAAAGTGGTGCTCAGGGTGTCTGACTTCATCAAGATAACTCTGAGAGGCAGAGTCCTAAGGCAGAGTCACTATACTAGGTTGATTAGAAAATATATAAACAAAAACTACCTTGAATTATTAAGCAACTCATCACTGAGAAAAATATCATTAGTGCAAACTTTATCAAAATCATGTGGAACAATTTTGTGATTATTACTCAATATTTTAATTTTCATTATGTGGATAAGAAAATTACTGGCTTGTAAATTGTCCAACTTCTGTTTTTCTGGTTGTGGCCATTCTTTCCTTAATTTGTGTGTTTCTGGTTAATCCAGCTCATGCAAATGCTGAACCCTCCAGGCTATTATATTTCTGCTACTAAAGCACCTGGCTCCAACAAGCACCTGCTGAAGGCAACACCCGAGGGGCCATATATTGTTTTCAGTTTGGTTTCTAAAACTCTAGATAACAATAAGCACAAACATGGTCAAAACAATAATAAGCAATGTGGTAGTTGGCCCAGGTAATAAGTAGTGCTGAATCTCAATTGAGATTGAAGGCCAGCAAGTCTAGCCTGAGGGTGTGTGTTGTGCTAGTTCAGCACTCTCCAGCTGGCACCAGGAATAGTCTTCATAAACCTGGAGCTAGAAAAATGGTGAAAAGTAGAAGACCAGCATTAGGGAAAGAAAACCAGGGAATGGGAAGAAGCTGCAAGAGAGCAAAGATCCAGGGAGAATAACAAACTGTATGGAAGGACTCAAGAGTATGTCTGTCTCCAGTATACTCAAGAGTCTGCTGTGTCTGTCAATAGTCATGGACTACCATAGCTCCTTGGTGTCTTTAACTTGGCAAAGCAGTGACATACACCATGAATTTACTGCATGTTCTCTAGGTCTGATTTTCCTCAGCTTACTCAAATTATTTTGTGAAGAGACACGCCCTTTATATACATACCCACACACAAATATATGCTATCCATTCTAAAATGGAATGACTCGTCCTTTGTAGGACTGGTATCATTAATTTTAATGCTTGTCTTGGATAGAACAAACATTCTTCATCTTCATTATACTGAAATGCAGTTCTCCCAACCACTCTCCAAAACACGTATCCATTTATGTTTTCAATTTACTTTGTGCTATTTTTCAAAAGTCAGGTCAGGACCTAATTTCTAAAGCAATCTTAACAGTGCTTTATTGTTCACCAGTGACTTATATGATTAAGGAATCTATCAGGATTTTTTTTTGTTGTTGTTCTTTCTACAGCATCTCCTTTGCCAATAGCTCATTTTCTGTGGTCTGTAGTTCAGCATCGTGAATAGAAATTCATACAAGAAATGGGTGTTATACTTTAGAAAATGGCAGCTCCATTTCAACAGTCACATACTTTTTTAGAATTTGTGCTTTCTTATTGTGAACTTCAATCATCTAAATATAAAAAAGGCATTCAACCACTTAAATACAATACCTACCTGAGAGTCATAAGGCACCGTGATTTCTTTCCACCTCAACAATGGTAACCAAACATTCCTTCCTGAAACTATTTCAAATAATTTATCAGAAAATAAATGGGACTGAAACTTGATACTCAAATGATTACGTGAACTAAACAAGTCATTTTATGGAACTTGACAGAAGTTACAATGAAGTGAGGAAGAAGACGAAGCGTGACAGAGCCATGGATCCTATTTACTTTGAGAATTCCAATAAACAATGATACAGTTCAAAGCCTATCAAGTGAAAATCTTAAATCCTTAATTTACTGGTTGCCCACATGCCATGTGGCAGGTTTAGGAAGGAGAATGGGCACTTAGAGTGGCAGTAAATGGATGGAGGAAATGGGTTTCTTAAGTAAAACAGCATTTATTTAGTGCGAATGATAATGGAACTAGGAGTAGCAGAATCAAAATGACAGTGAAGTTTCCTTATTAAACTTTTGTGTTAAAGTAGCACAAATGTAGAAAACATGAGACTATTTTCAGAGTGGATCAGTCACCATGGTGTGTGGATTAAGCTATAAATCCTAACTAAACTAATATTTTCCCCTACTAGTCATTATCTAAAATATATCATGCAATATAGCATATCTTAAAACTAAAATATATTAAACTTGTAAATGAGGAAAAGACAATGCCTTAAATTTTTTGGTGCCTAGATTGACCTTCTAAAGATAATATATTGGCTAAAATGGTTCTATTAGATTCCTATGAGAAAGAAGCATTCTATTGATTTAGGAAAACAGAGAGTTAACCAAAAGAGAAGGTTTATATGTTCATGGATATACAAATACATATAGTTTTGCCATGCTTTTTTAAAATACACTTTTCTTGTTGCAGTAAAGTGGTTTCAAATAATAATGTTTTTCTATTAATAATAAATTAACTAAAAAGTTATGCATTTTGTATTAAAATAGCAGATGCCCTATTATATAGAAATATTTATTTAGGAACATGTCTATTAAATGTCTTGGATTTTCATTAATTAATATTATTCATATGTCAATTTATTCTTCAATTAAAAATAAATATTCCCTGAAAGTTTAATAGACTAAACGTAAATTGCAATTTGAAAAATATAGTTCATTCTTCAGAAAAATGGCAAGAGAAATATAAAGCAGGGAGAAATAGTGTTTTAAATGAGCTTTTAAGAAGTGACTTAGTGCATCCAAATGACAAAAAATGGAAATATAATTATTTCATTTGAATCAATTTGGGGGCTGTCGAGAGCCACTGAGGTCCCCAACAGTATCAGGACACAAGTTCCCTTCTACCTCCGAGGCTGCCGGTGAAAGGATGAAAACTCACGAATCTGGCGCAGTTCCAAACAGTCTTTTAATATTACAAAAGCTCTACCACCACAATCCAATACAATGAAAGAACTCTAGTTCTGGTCAGATCTTAGACCATACATGAGAGCCCAAGTCTCCCACCAAAGAGGATCCTACCAGAGAGAGTCCTACCCAATAAAGGGCGAGTGCCTCAAGTCAGTCCCCTTATATACACTCGAAATAATCCTAACTGTTGATAGGGAGGGTCCTGTCAACAAAGAACCGTAAACAGAGTGTAGAAGGGTTGTGCCACACCCTATTATAGGTATTATCAAAGGGTTACACCAAGGGCTAATCTCTTCCTCTGAGATTATCTCTTATGTAAAACACTGGAGAGAGAAAAAGAGAGAGTGAGCTGGTATAAGTAATACATCCTAATTTCATGGGCTTCATGTAACCTAGATGGTACCAACAAGGTCCTTCTTATTTATTATCTGCACCAGGGCGATTCTGAGTATCTTGTTCTCTGTATACCTAAAGGGTCATGCTTGTCTGCTTGAGGGCAAACTAGTATGATCCTTCTTATAATCTTAAATGATAGACTCAGCATAGCCAGGGTGGTAGTCTCCTGTAAATTCTAACTGTCCCAAGCTAGGTGCAGTGGGTATAAAGAGGAGCTGTGCCCAATCTAGATAGCATAGAAGTCTTAGTAGATGTATAATAAGTCAGGAAGTTATTCAGAGTCAAGGTGACTTCTGTATCTGCCACACCCCCTATCAGTGTTTACATAGAAGAAAGATCTCATTAGAATGAACCTTGGCTTAAGAACATGTAAATAGATTAAGCTATGAGCAAAGCTCCTAAGCTAGCTAAGCCTGCCATCCAACAGGGCGGCATATCTGGTAGTGTCCAGGGACAACTCCTGACTTAATATTTGTGATTCCTGGAGGTGCTCTGGATATTTGAGGTCACACCCAATTTCTTACATGCTAAACATATGCTCACTCCTCTATTGGAGTTATCTTCTGACTCATTAATTTTTGTTTTTAAAAAAGAAATATATTACATTACATTTGAAGAGAAGTGTCTATTTATACCCAGGGTTTGAATTGTGTTTTTTAGTGCATCTTCTCAAGTGGCCATTGAGTTAAGTGATAATAGATTCTTTTAGCTACAGTTACAGGGCAAATGCAATTGCAATAGCAGTTTAGTTTGTATTTGATTTCCACACATTTACCTGAGCACCCATGCTATAGCCACCCTTCTTTAGTAATACTTATCACTTATTCAATGTTGGCTATCTTTAGAACACAATAGCAAATACTCTCCTATATTTTCTTGTTCTCTTATTCTTTCCCCCTTGCCAAAATCTCCTGTTATTCACCCAGAGATTATATGAAACACGGAAAAAATCATCCAAACCTTTTCTTTTTTTTTCTTTTTTTTTTTTTTTTTGGTGCTTTTTTGGGTCACATCTGGCAATGATCAGGGGTTACTCCTGAATCTGCACTCAGGAATTACTCCTGGTGGTGGCACTTGGGGAACCATATGGGATGCCAGGGATTGAACCCAGGTCGGCTGTATGCAAGGCAAATGATGATTCCTACCTATTCTACTATCCTCCGGCCCCCCCATCCTAACCTTTTCTATTGGAAAACGTTATCATAGACATATGAACTCTTTGTGAACCCATTCTGGCTATAAAAAGGAATCACTTGTATCACTTGTCTTCCTGTTGTTCATCAATTTGCCTCAGCGGCACGAAGCAACATCTCCATACGTCCTGTCACATGCTAGTGTAGCCCAAGGGTATTGCTTGCTCCAGGAACACGAAGAGCCTCAAGCCATTCGTTCAGGTCATGGGACTGAGATCTATAATTGTTACTGGTTTATGGCATATCAAATATGACATGGGTAGCTTGCCAGGCTCTGCTGTGTGGGTGGTATACTCTCTGGAGTAGGCTCTCATCTCGTGCATTTACTGATGAACTGAGAAGCCGCAAAAGCAGCTGCATGCAATGAGGAGAGAATGGCTTTTCTCTTGATGGACCTCTGATGAGCTGTGGAGTCTGGATGTTGAAAATGACTGCCCTCATGGTGGGGGTTCCTCTGGCTTCTTGTGAGGCTCTATTGGGATGGTGGACCAGGGCTAGAACCCACCTTTCCTCCAGGGAGCCTCATGATCAGCTGAGCACAGGGAGAGCTGGTAGCAGCTGCCCAGGTATCTGAATCTCTGGATAAGGCCTACCTGGGCTTGAAATAGGCTTCACTTTTAGGGTGGGACTCTGACTAGCAGGCCTTGAGTGGAGTGGAGCTCTGATGAGCTGTGGAGTCCGGATGTTGAAAATGACCACCCTCATGGTGTAGGGGGTTCCTCTGGCTTCTTGAGACTTCTTAGACTCAGATACTCAGATAAAAAGGTATTTTATTAAATAACCAATCAATCAATTAAATATTTGGGGAGGTTTAGGTCCAACTGGGAGGATTCAGAGCTTACTCTTGACTCACTGCTCAGGAATCACTCCTGGTGGGGATCAGGGGACAGTATGTGTTGCTAGAAGTTGAACTGTCAGCTGCACACAAGGCAAGGGTCTTAACCTCTTCACTATCTCTTAAATTTGTCAATTTTTCTATTACTAATAGGTCTGAATTAGTAATATGGATTGACTATTATAATAGGAAAATATTCTTATTATCATATTCATCCGATGAATATGATAATAAGAAAAAATTGCCGGAGAGAAAAAATTACTAATGGTAGAGGGAATTTTTTAGGTTGGTTAGACAGGCAGTTAGTAAGAGGAAACTGAATGTAGAGAGTGATAAGAAGCAGGAGTCCCTGAGACCAAACTTGAATCCATGCCTGTCTCTCTTCCCAAACTTAGTGAGGCTGGTGGTCTAGGGATATACAAGTGCAGTGCATTGATGCAGCATTGCACAGGTGACTGGAGCAGATCTTAGAGAAGCAGAGGGAGAAAGATAGGGAGTGAGAGGTGATCGAGGGTATTTCAGATATGGGTGCTGCCCACAGTAGCAAATAATTCAGTAGATCTGTGTTTCCCAAAGTGGGTAATGTCTCCTGGCGTCATTAGATTATTTTGGCAAGGGTGGAGGGTGGTAGCAGTCTCAAGAGCAACGAGGGATGGGTTTGGGTGAAGTGTTTTCTGTTTGCTTACTCCTAAAAAGGCAGATTTCTGGTGGGAGCAGGGATACTGCATCATTTCTGAAAAGGAGGCAGTTTTTGAGACCGTTCAAGGAAGTTTGGAATCTCTATAGTATGGCAGTAGATCAGTGAGAGTATACTGAGTGGTGAATGCTTAGGCTCAGTACAAACCTTCACAACACAAAGATAACTTCATCTACGACCGAAAATTGCTGGTGTGGACCTGAATGCACTGGATCACTGTCAGGTTGACCCAGTGGAGAATTAGCACATCCTGGACCCTTGCACTGAACTGACACCTGGTTTGGCTGAGCACAAGGAGAGGGACTCCCAGGACCATTGAGTCCTGCTTGGAAGGTCGCTCCATTTCCTGGTGAAGGGGTGAGTGCTGAAACATTGTATGACTGAAATTCAATCATGAACACTTTTTGTAATGACTGTTTCACAGTGATTCAGTGAAAAGAAAAGAATTATAAAATACTTCTTAACATCTGCTTTTCCAAATCTTTCTATATTTTATTCAAAAGGAAAACATTAGGCCTTGTGTAAGTTTTCACACAATGACCAATTCCATTACAGAATGATTATGCCTTCTCTGCATTGACACAGCACAAAACCACACAGTTTGGCACCATGTACACCTCTTTTATTCATGCTTCACTTAACCCTTCTCCAAAATAACATATAAAATCCCTATAGCTAGATTTGCGGGGCTGTTCAGTGATCTTCTACTTATCTACTTTAACATATCTTAAGGGAAATGAAAAGGGAGGAGAAAATACTGACAATATCCACATATTCATTCACATCAAAAAAAGGGAAGACATTATTGATTATGGTTTCTTTTTCTATAATGGTCTTATTGTCATAACTAGAGTACAAAATTCTCTTCTTCCAATATTATTTCTATTTTCCCTTTGTTTACAGCAAGTATGTGAGCTGTCATTTAAGAGAAGTTCTTTTGCCCAGTGTCATGAAATCCAAAGCTTAATTCCAAGAATAGGTTTAAGGTAGCTAATATACATTTGACTGAGTTTTGCATTAAAGTTTAGCACAGGACATGGAATTATTAAAATTCTCCTGAAAATACTAGCTTTTTTGAAATTATACTCATTAATATTCCTACTGTGGAATAGCAGCTCAGTTAGCCCTTTGAGAGTCAAACAATCACACCAACCCACATATTACTCCTTTATTTGCCTACTGATTCATTGCAGTGTGGGCCCCAAATAAGTCCACCAGCAGTATTAACTTCCAGTTTCAATGGCACCCTGGCAATATCCTCTGGGGGAAGAGTTACTTCCTGAGAAATGGTCCTCTAGATTGAATGCCTCAGAATTATGGCTTTGGGGTGAACAGTAAGAGGAACCAATTAATTTTCTCCATCTCAGATCTTAGAGATACATACAAAGATATATTTCTGTATATTGATCTTTAAGACCTAATTTATTTCACTTCAAATATGGGTATTTTATATCTCAAAAATACGTGGTTTTAAAATAAAACATATCCATTTATATTATTATATTTTATGACTTATTACAAATTTATATACTATTGCATCAATTCCTACAGGCAAGATATAGAGCATTTATGCTCACTTTTCATTTTCTGAAAGTTCTCTTATGTTCTTTCTCCAATACTTCTACTGCCTGATCTTTTCCAAAAAATAAGTGATCTATTTTATTTCAATATAGATTATTTCTGTAGTTTCTATACTTTCATGCATATGGATCATATAATATTTTACTTTTGCATTGGAACAGTTTTACTGTATGGACTTTTCATCTGAATAACCTCCTTTGGAAAGTGTTGAAATATTTACCCACTTTTAATTTTTTACTTTCTGATCACTAAGTAACAGAAATGCAGTTATTTTTCCATTCTTTGAATTAACTTTCAATTAATTAAAATAATATTTAATTAACAGTTTTTATTTTGATGCAAATGAATTTATAATATGATTAGGGGTGGTTTTATATGAATCTGCCTATTCTTGTCTCACAGATTTTCTCCTATAATTTTCTCTAGAAGAGCAACTTTAATTTTACACTTAGCTCTATTATTAGCTAACTTTTGTTTTTATGGTGAGAAGTAAAGATTGTTATTTATTTTTCCAATAAAAAAATATAATTGTTACAACACCATTTGTTGAAATATTTTACTTCCCTTATTTTGTTTAATTTTATGTAGCACCTCAATGTTTTCATCTTGACATTACACAGTTGCTTAGTTTATGTTCAACTTCATGTGTCATTTTATTTAATGCACATTTCTTGCTTTTCAGTTAGTCTGATATCTGCCTTTTACAAAAAATTGTCTAATAATAAACGTTTAATATATTGTTACAATTTTAAAAGCATTTCCTCAAAATTAAATATTTAGGAGTTTAAAGATGGACACAAAATCTGAAAACGTTATAGCTGAGAAATAAATGGAAACACTAAAATAAGTTGAAAGAAATAGATGCTGTTCAACTAAAATTGTGTATGTGTGGGAGGCACATGAATGTGTAAGCAAACAATTCTAAAAAAAGAAAAGCTCTTCTTACCTTATAGAAGATTTCTGCCCACCCCTCTGTCTCTCACAGCAATTTTGTGATAGATCTGGGATCTGTAACTAGGTTTTCCAGCTCCTGAGTTCAAATTATTTCCCAATCATTAGTCTATTTATCTTCCTTAAGTATTGACTAATTTACAGGAACTTATGGCTTGCTAAGCTTGAAAGAGAATAATGCACTGACCACATAACCCATATCAGTTGGTACTGGTCTTACATTAAACTCTGCATGATTCATTCCTGAAATTATGTTCTCCTTACAAGCTAAGGAATGGAAAGGGTCACCTCACTTTGATCTTAAAACACACTTTAACTGATTAAATCAGATTTCCAAAAGAGTACGGAAGTCTTCTTGAATGGTTTATAAGAAAATAAAGACTTACAAACTAGCAGAAAGTTCATGATTTTCTGTAACTTTGCTCCATTAGTTTATTCTGTCATCCCAATCTATTTCCACACAGATTTAGTAAGAGTTTCTCAGGAATGGTGTAGTAGACTTGTCACTGATCAAGACGGCAATGGCAGAAGAAGCAGAGGAAATGCTTTCCAACTGTGTGGCTCCTGTGGAGGGAAACTATGCAAATCACAGTACTTTGTTCAAGAAATAAGCTTTGGGGGGATAAAAGACAGAATAGGGTATAAGGTGTGCTCACAATGGAACCTAGTAGACATTATTAGTTTGGGGGAGGAAACTTGGGCCAACTTTAGGAAATTTTAGACAGATTTTTAAAAACTGTCATAGGGTTTCAAATTCTTCAGGCTCCATTCTATTTCTAAACTATAGGAACTTTTATTTTTTATAAAGGTAAAATGGAAACTATTTTCATATATTATGGAAATAAAGATTTTTATTACTTTTCACTTATTTGTTTTACAAATTCTATTTGAGACGTGGGTAGTACTTACCTTGGCAAAATAACGAGGGTAAATAAAGCATTCAGAAAGCCACTGACCTCAAGGAATGCATAGC
This sequence comes from Cryptotis parvus, assembly GCA_021461705.1. NCBI lineage: Eukaryota > Metazoa > Chordata > Mammalia > Eulipotyphla > Soricidae > Cryptotis > Cryptotis parvus. The sequence goes on from JAJIBD010003082.1 coordinate 76,432, forward strand.
AAATAGAAAAAAAATTCGAAGGGAGACATTTATAAAGTAAGTACTATATCCCAGATTATGCTAAGTTACAAAATGATACAAACCACATCAAAATCTAAGAAGCTGTGTACATGCTGAATATTTTTTTTAACTCAGCTGTGTGGAGATAGCCAGTCCAATGTTCAATTAGTCATATGGCTTAGGTCTTGGAAGGCAGTGGCTGTCCCTGGAAATGCTCAAAGGCATGTAACACCAAGATAGAATTCAGGGCCTAAAACTTACCTGGGCCCCAAGCATGTACTTTGGTCATTTAAACATGTGGCTCTCCAGTTTACCCAGCACCATTTCTAGGAAGAATTTTCCTCTGTCTATTATTGGCTCTTGGCTGCTTTGCCATAAATTAATTGCTCATATATGAAGAGTTATAACCACAAAATAAAACGCAGGACAGACAATTCTTAACACAGTCTTAGGGATATAGGGAGCCTGAATTTGAAGGACAAGAGAAACAAAGGTAGAAACAAACAAATGGGACTACATGAAACTAAAAACCTCTTCAGAGCAAATTAACACATTAGACTGAAATGATCTCCAACAGAATGAGAGGCGATAGTTACATGTCGGGAGCTGTTGTGGTCCCCAGCAATATCAGGAAGCGAGTTTCCTTCTTCCTCTGAGGTCAGAATGAATGGATGAAAACTCACAAGTCCAGTGCAGTTGCAAAAGTCTTTTACTAATTATCAATAATAAAATAAGCTCTACCACTACAATCCAAGATAATGGGATCCCCAAACCTCTAGCTCTTGATCAGAACTTCGACCATGCACTCGGTTCCAAGTCTTGAGTGGATGCAGTACCTCAAGTCAATCCCCTTGTATATCCAAAAACAATAATTCTTTCTTCAGGGAGGGTAGTGTCAACAAAGATCAATGAATCAACTTCTAGGTGGGGTAGTGCCACACTTCTTTCAGGCTTGAACAAGTGATTATGCCAGGAACTAGGCCCTTCCTCCAATATAATCTCATACCAAAACTTGGGAGAGAGAGGGCTGGTATAAAGAAATACATCCAGATCAAAATGGATTATAAACCTCAATGTTAGACATGAATTTATAAGGTACATTGAAGAAAACATAGGAAAAATGCTCTACAACATGGAAACCAAAGGCATCTTCAAAGATGAACCACTGACAAAGCTAATGGAAGCAAATATAAACAAATGGATTATATAAAATTGAAAAGCTTCTGCACCTCGAAAGAAATGGTGACCAACTTCAATAAACTGAAGTTCCTGGCTGCTTCTGGGGTGAGCTGATGAGGACTATTAATTTGTGCATCACCCTTAAGTATGTCAAAAAGTTGCCCTAAGCGCATAAGTGTAGAAGACAATCTACACAGTGGGAAAGAATGTTCACCCTATACCCATCTGATAAGGGGTTAATATCCAGGATATATCAGGGATTTGTAGCACTTTACAAGAAGAAAATGGCCAACCTCATCAAAAAATGTGGAGAAGAAATGAACAATGAAGAAATTCAAATGGCCAAAAGGCATATGAAAAAAATGCTCATCATCACTAATCATCAAATTAGATGCAAATCAAAACAACAATGAGATATCATCTCACACCACAGAGTCTAGCACATATCCAAAAGGGCAAAGACAACAAATGCTGGTGTGGATGCGGGAGAAAGGGACTCTCATCCATTGTTGGTGGGAACGTTGACTGGTCCAGCCTTTTGGAAAACAATAAGGACATTCCTCCTCAAACTGGTTGAGCTCCCGTTTGATCCAGCAATATCACTCCTGGGAATATACCCTGGAGACCAAAAACACATAGCAGAAACACTATCTGCACTTCTATATTCATCGCAGCACTACTCATGATAGCAGAATCTGGATACAACCTAAGTACCCGAGAACAGAGGACTAACTAAAGAAACTAGTACATCTACACAATGGAATACTATGCAGCTGTCAGAAAGACGAGATTATGAAATTTACTTGCAAATGGATGGACATGGAGACTATCATGCCATGTGAAATTAGTCAGAAGGAAAAGGACAAACATAGAATGACTGCATTAATTAATGGGATATAAATATATAAATGGAAAATGGTAATGTCAGACTAGAACTCACCATTGAATATACACAAAGAGACTTATATGATAAACCCTAAATGTCTGCAGGGCAGGCTACAGTGTGCAAAAGAAGAGGGAGAGTGATACAGAGACAGAGACAGAGAGAGAGAGAGACAGAGAGGGAGAGAGGAAAAGAGGGTGCCTGCTATAGAGGCAGACTGGGGTGGGCAGGAGGGGGTGTGGGGACATTGGTGGTAGGAATAGTGCACTGATGGAGGGAGGGTGCTGGAACTCTGTTTTTACCGAGAACCTATTATGAACACCTTTGTAACTATATATCTCACAGTGGTATAATAAAATGTTTAATTAAAAATTAAATAAATACATCTTATGGATGTATATTCATGGGGAGAAATATTGTAATTTCTTGGGCTTCATGAAATATAGATGGTACCCACAGAGTCCTTCTTTTTTATCATCTCCACCAGGGTGATTCTGAGTGTCTTGTCCTCTGTTTACTAAAAAAGGGTCATGCCCACCTGTTTGAGGGTAAACTAGTAGGAACCTTCCTTTAATCTTAAATGGTAGTCTCAAGGTAGCCAGGGTGGTAGTCTCCTGGTATATTCTAACTGTCCCATGATGGGAGCTGTGAGTATTAAGAGAAATTGTGTCTAATCTAGATAACATTGAAATCATAGTAGAGATTATAATATTTCAGAAGTTATTAATTCAGAGTCAAAATGACTCCTGAAATTGCCACACCCTCTGTCAGTGTTTACATAGAAGAGAGATCTCATTAGCATGAACCCTGGCTTAAGGACATGTAAATAGCTTAAACTGTCACTTGTCACTTGTATTCCCATTGTTCATTGATTTGCTCAAGTGGGTGCCAGTAATGTCTCCATTCATTGGGAATGAGGTCCATTATGGTTACTGTTTTTGGCACATCAAATACACCACGGGTAGATTACCAGGCTCTGCCATGGCTCTGGGTTTATCCCGGGGCCCAGTGTTTTTCTATATCTGACCATCCAGGGCCCATGGGGCAGAGCCCTGGGTGTAGACAGACCTGTCTCCTATCTGCCACCTGCCGATGTAGCTGTGTACTGTACCCACACCTGCAACACCTTGAGGGGCAGGTGTTTTACAGTACTGTTAGATAAAGCTTTTCCCTACCTGGGTCCAGAACGATAGTACAGTAGGTAGGGAGTTTGCCCTGCATGCAGCTGACCCAGTTTATATCTTCCCCTGAATACTTCCAGCTCCAAGCCAATCAACACACTAGATTTCAAGCATCAGCTTTCAAATCTCCCTACTTTAACAAAGACACATTAAAAGTTTCTTTTAAAAAAAAAGTCCTCCAAGTACTGATTTCACGCCTAATATGTGTCTGTGTGTCCAATTTTATGAGCTCCAGACACTCGTCCTCAACAGACAGGAGAAGCAAAATTTGTCTGCAGTGAAGTCAAAGTCTCAAATATGTCACTTAGCATTTGACTCTGGGGAGTGTCGGGAGCGCCACCAGGGTCCCGACAGTGCCGGGAAGCGAAGTTCCCTTCTACCTCCGAAGCCGGGCGGGGAATGGATGAAGATTCAGGAATCCAATGCAGTTTTAACAGGGCTTTACTATCACAGGATCCAATATACAATCCAAGAGCAGGGAAAACCTCCGGACTCTGGGTTCCCAGCTAGGCCCCAGCCAGGTGTAGGCCAAGATGGCTGCCACCATGTGTTGAGGCCCAACAGAGAATGGAGAGGACGGAGAAGCAAAACACCAAGGGAAGCCGAAATGGCAAAAGGGGGAAAAAGAGAGAGAGCCTTTCTTCTTACAGCTTATTTTATAGCTAGAAATCCGCCCAAACTCCCCAGCCCAGCCCAGCCCATTCTGGGCTGGGCTATCTAGAGATGAAAACGGGAAAATAGCTCTATAGAATGTAGCAACTTCAGGAGACAAATCTGGTTGTTTACAAGGACCCAGAGCTAATTAAAAGCCTCCTAGCAGAGCTGGGAGAAGCTGTAAGCTAAATGTAACTTCCCTGGCAGGAAGGATCAAATGCCCTCAGGTAAATTCTCCCAGCACCTCACCTAATATCTTAAGCCAAGATCTGCCTGGAATAGCCTTTATAGGGTAGAGAAGGGGGTTTCTGAGATGGCATGTCTCTGTACCAAAGACTAATACTAATGCCAGTTAAATATTTCTCCAAGCCTTCACAAGAGTCTCGTCTACTTCACGGTAGTTTTGTATTTTAGTTGCCTTTAAGTTATCAGGGAGCCATGCTTGCTTTTTGGAGGCAAACAGCATTTCTCTGTGGTCAAATTACTTAGAGATCCAACGTGGCCAGAAATATATGCTGGTAAGATCTAGCTAGTCCCACGATGATTGTAGTAGCATGAGAGAATATTTATACCAGCCAGTACAGAATACATGGTCAGATAAGACTGCCACATTCAGACTACCCCCTATCTATGAAGTGACCTGCAGGAGGCAATCCAGGGCAGATTCAGAGGCCTAGGCTTTTAGGTGTCCTGCAACAGGGAGGAGTCCAAAGTTGAGAACACTGAGCTGAAGCTGCACTCCAGAGTAAATCAGCCAGTTCCTGATTACCTGCCTCTCCAGTCTACAGCAGCAAGAGCTAGTTAGAGCTAAAGAGAGAGCTGGATTTAAGTATCTACCATAAAATGCATCGCTATTACAATTTAGGATTGATAATCAGGAAGGGTACTTTGCCTTAAACTGTAAGTAGATTAAACTGCAAATAGATTAAAAAACAGATTCCAAGCTAGCTAGGACCTGTCATCAGTTACATGTCATACCAGGATATGAGCCAGTGGTCAATATTTGGATTTAAAAAGAGCCCATAAAACTCATAAAAAAACCTAACTGAAAATGGACAGAAGGTTAGAATTGATATTTTTTTGAAGAAGACATAAAGAAAACTAATAAGTATATGCCATGATGTTCATTAGATTTTATTATTAGGCAAAAGTAAACCAAAACAACAACAAAATATAACATCATATCTGTGAGAATAAGTATTATCTAAAACAAGTGTTGGAGAAGATTAGATATAGGAAAATTATGCACTCTTGGTGGAGATGTAAATTGGTTCAACTATCATTGGAAAATATTTTGGAGATTTCCCTAAGACATATGTAAAAAAAATAATACAACTTCTTTTTTATACAACTTCTGGGAACTTACTAGTTAGCCAACTCTGGGAATTTACCTCCCCTCCCAAAATACAAAATCACGAATTCAAAGATAATTATGCACTTCCAGCCTTATGCCAGCATTATTTCCTATAGTCAAAGCAAGAAAAGAGTCCAAGTGCCCACTTACTGACAAATGAATAAAGAAGATATGATCTACAGAATGAACTACTACTATTCAGCTATAAAGAATGAAGAAACTATCATTTTCAACAGCATGATGCACCTAGAAGATGAACTGAAATAAGACAGAAAAAGATAAACTCTGTGTTATTTCACTCATATACATAGAGAGGAAACAAAAGGTTGAAGTAAATAAAACAAAGTTTAAGACATAGGAACAATTCATGGTTACCAGAAGGGAAGAGGAAGACAGCCAAGGGTAGAGGAGGTGTCATAAATTGAGACAAGGAAGATATATTAATTGTTGATGGTGCATATCTGAAACATACATAACATTATAACGCAGTGTTGCTTCAGTAAAACAATGTTGAAGTGTATTGACATTTGGTAATTGCATATTTTTGCTAGGAAGTGGCACTTGTCACTTCATGTGTATTCATGGACAAAATAAATTTGTGACCATGCAGGTTTCTGTGAATCTACCATTTCCCAATGTGTCTATTTGGAGAGAAAAAGCAGGTATTTGCCAAATTGCTTGCTTCTACAGTAAGCTTTAAAAGCATATGACAAATACATTCAAGGATTGTATTGGTCAGTAACATAGTGTAAGATGGTCTCTGTTAGTATATTCTGTTAATTATTGTCTAAAAATAAAATATCAAAAGATAATTATTAAGATAAAATATCTCCTGTGCAGCAATCTGATCTCTAATTCATATAGTAAAAACCAAGTATTTTTGCACCCACTTGCATAAGGTTCTATGAAAAATGAAAAATAAATAGAACTGACTCTAGCTCTTAAAGATCTTACAATATAATAAGGAGGTAAGGGAAACCAAAAGAAATTCAATAAGAACTGATCAATCTGATAACCTATGAACTGGAAATATTCATTACTTCCCTACATATATAGGGCAATGATAATGATAACCTTGAGAATGTAAAACCCTAAAGTGCTTTCAGAATCATTACTAGAAGATTAAAAATTTTTCAGTAGTGTTTAGGTTTGAGGCTATTATTGAATTTTAATACCAGACAATTGGCTATCCATGCAGTCTATTATACATATACGTATATATAGTAACTATATAGAGTTATATAGTTACTATATATATACATATATATAGTTACTATATATATTAAATTGAACCTGTGATGAACTAGAGTACCTCATTCTCTGATCATTTCTAAACAAAATTAGAAAAACAGATAAACATTTGCTTCTAGCAACATTTGCACAGAATTGCTTGTGCATATTGAGCAATCATGGTTTATACAGAAAGAAAGATAGAAAAGGGTTAAGTGGTTTACATTAAAAGCCTATCTGAAGACTATGTACATGCTTTGCAGGAAAGAAAGGCAAGAAGTATTTTGGCACAAAGGAAGAAAGAGTCAAGGTGAACCATTTCAGAAAAAAACCTGTAGATTTACAAACAGAAGCCTGAGCTTGGTTAACACTGATTGTGTTTGTGTGTCCAGAGAGGTTTAAATGTAAGGAAAATTGTAATGGGAAAAAGGCTTAAAACAAGAATTTTTTAACGTGACCCAAAGAGTAAATTTAAAACATTGCAGAAGGCTAGGTTGGAGATACTCTTTCAAGGATTTGTGTGTAAGGTAGTTTGACTAAGATGCTGCCATGATGTTTGGTGCTGGAATGAAAATGAGGATCCCCAGGAAAAGTAGGCAAATCCCTGGGAAAACTGAGTAGACTGGGCAAAGTCTTGGTTTCTGACTGTAGTACTACTATATTATAATCCTAGTATTAGTAACATAAACATTGCAACAATTCCAATTATCACATATATGCTTATGACTCTTGTTTAGCAATAGAAAAGTCATTGTGAAGCGGTAAATACTCAACAAAAGTTTGATATTCCTATATGCTTACCAATATCTCTTTATTCTGATTTGCATATCTAAATTTGCATATCTGCCTTGATCACTTGATCACTTGACATCTGTTATTCATTGCTTTGCTTGAGTGAGAGCCAGTAACGTTTCCATTTGTCCCTGTCACATGCCAGTGTAGCCCAATTGCATCTGCGTGTTCCAGGAATACCAAGAGCCTCAAACCGTTCATTCAGGGTCTTGATGAAGAAATCTGACCATCTTGTAGGTGGGCGGCCACGAGATCTTTTGACGTTCTGTGGGATTCAGTCAGTATAGGCTCTAGTCCAACGGTCAATTCCAAATCGCATTACATGTCTAGCCCATCTAATTTTCACGCCTTGGCAAACAAGACAACATCCCTGATTCTTGATCATCGACAGAGGTGGAAACTCCAAATTCTTTCTCTAACTTGAGTGAGACGTGATATTCCAAGCATAGCTCTTCGATTCCTCTTTGGTGACCAAAATAGCGTTCTCATCTTGCTTTCATAGGGCCCAGATCTCTGAGGTATATGATAATGCAGGGAAATCTATCTGTATTGAATGATAAACACTTGAATATCCCAAAGAAACCTGAAGTGTCACAAGTTGGTCTAGAAATAATCTCCCATTACCATTTCTATGCAATTTTACCTATTGTTTATTTATATTTTACTTAAAATTTTATTAGAGGCTGCACTCAGGAGAGTTCAGGGAGCCTGAATTTATTCCTTTGAGTTTGGGGACCCATGTAGTGCTAGGTATGGAACCAAGACTCTTGTACTTACCAGCCATTCACTCTACCACTTGTGTCCTCTCCCTGACCTGTGTTCCTCTTTTCCAATTAGCTTAAGAAATATATATCCTAGCTCATCAATTTAGCTTTACATTATTTGGCACACATTACAAGTGAGTGTGCATTTGTATTTGGATATATTGTTGAATAAAGACTTCATCAGAACAATAAGAGTGGGTTTCTGACTATGTATTTAAGGGCATAAGCTTAGAAATGTAACTGGAAATTATAGGCTGAAAAATGCGCCACGAGAATCTCGATTACATGATAGTGACTTGAGAGCTGCTTTATTTTGGCAAATTATTTATATTAAAATTATTTGAGAGCTACTTTAATTTAACAAATTATTTATATTAAGAAAGTCCAATGTATCAAATAGACCTTAGAAAAAGAAGATCTTCTTTGGCAAGCAGTCCTGCACTGCTTTCAAACGTTTTCATATTTGATCAGTTTGCCCACCACTTCCGCACTCAAAAAAAAAAAAGCAGAACACTGTGTCAAAGAAAGAAAATGGAACTATGCTTTTGTGAAAACTCAGTGTCCTCCTACTTTATATTCCTCTTAAAAAATAAAGAGCCACCATCCCCTGGAAAGATCCCGGAAGGACACAAATTGGTATCACTTATAGGAGAAAAATATAAAGGACATCCTTTGATGAGTGGATAATAAATTCACTGGGGAAGAAAAAGATATTTCGGATGAAAGAAATGACAGATAAAAGGGACTAGAGAAGGGTCAAAACAATAAAGAAGGTATCAACATTTCTTGTACAATCATTTAATAAATGTGTCAACAAGCAAAAGGCTGTCTGGCAATAGTACAACCAAAATAGGTGATTTAAGTAGAGAAAGTAGTCAAACTGAGCTCAACATGGCTATTAACATTTATTTACTGGTCTCAGTGGAATAAAATACTGAAAGACATGAGCCTGAAGTGAATAAAATTGAATGCAATTTACAATCAAATGAAAAGATAGTGGGCTCAGAGCCAAAAAATATTGTCAATTGAGCTTCTTTTCAATGGCTTTAGTTTAACCAGCTGGCTTTTTATTTAAAGTTAAAAAATTACTATCTTATTCAGCCTTCTGAAAAGCAGGATTTTCCTTTTAATGGGCAGTCTATTTATTTTTATAAAATGAAAGTCAGCACTATCTTGTGTTCTGCGCACATGAAGACAATAACATTGGCATAGAAAAATAGAAAGCTTAGCCCCTTGCTCTCAAAGCACATCATTCTATGAAAAAAGTACAGGAAAATGAGATATAAAAAATCTATAAATATATAGGTCATGGGCATACAGCTCAACAGACCTGCCTCAGTTTTTAAGTCAAGGATCATCTATTATCTGCCAATAAAATTTTGATAAGTAATAATTGTGATTCTATGCTTAATATAATAGCATGATTTCTGAGGCTGCTGACTTAATGAAAGTATAACTTATAGTCAAAAATATCCCAATTAAGTAGTTCTTGTGCCATCAGTTAATACATAAAGCATAAATTTTGTAAAATCTCCTTTCCTAAATATATGAAAACCATTTAATCTTGAACTTGAAGAAACAAGCATTAATCACTGAAAAATTCCATTTTATTATCATTAATAGACTGGATGCTACTATACTAGAAGTCATATTATAGTTTTTTAATATTTTACCTCAAATTAAATTTTGGGCAAAATGCAAAGTGTATATATACAAATATACATACATATATTTACACACATATATATATATAATGTTTCTGTGTTATTATATTTGATATGAAGGTCAATTCATTCAGATGTGATTTTTAAAATATAGATCAATTAATGTTTCATTTCTGTGCATGTAAATGAAGTTTAAAACTGAAAACCAGGGCTGGTACTATAGTACAGTGAATAGGATTTTTGCTTTGCAGCAGACCAGATTTGATCTACAGCATCTCATATGGTCTCATGAGCCAGGTAGGAGTGATCCCTGGGCTCAGGGACAGGAGTCATCTGTGAGCCTTGCTGGGTATGTTCCCCATGACAGAAAGGAAAGAAGCCCCCTGAAAAAATCCAAACAAAATAAAACTGAAACCAGTGAATAGTCCAATCTTCAATGAAAGTTCCTGGAACCACAGAGGTAATACAACAGCTGCTTGCCTTTCATGCCCCCAATCAAAATATGATCACCAATACCAAACATGGTCTCCTGCCTACCACTAGGTGTGACTCCTGTGAGCACAGAGTTAGCAGTTAAGATCTGAGCATCTGTTGTGGTCCCAAAACCAAAAACTACGACCAAAATGAGTAATTTTATCCCTACTACTAGCAAGTTTGGATGCTACAGACTATAGAGTGGAGTAAATTATATATCCTTTGTCCTTATTGGCCCCTCAGAAATGGCCACTGTAGTGACCCTAGAAATAAAGAAAACATTCTGAACTTACAGGTAATTAATGCAGCACAAACTGGAAAGGAAAACAGGGGAGCACATTCAATAGAATGTGTTTGCTGTGGCTCCAGGGAGAATGTGGCATTTGACAAAGCCTAACATCACTCCTCTCTGTTAGGCTCTAAGCAGCTAGTATTGGGGCCTGGCACTTTCCCACTGTGAGGCCCTGTGGGCAGGGCCCAAAAGTGGGCCCTGTTCACAGGGCAGTGGAGCTTCTGGATGCTCAAGAGTTTACACCCACGTGAAAGACAACTGTGTTTATCCAATGGGAAACTGGCAGGTGAATGATTCATATCTAAGGTGAGGCAGGATGTGCCTGATCTTCTTATAACAGGAATATGTAAATCAATGATTGTTACCTTGCAAATGCTAAATCAGTGATTGTTATCTGTTGCAAAGGCCCAGGAGCTTGCAAAGGCCATGTGATTTGTACTTGTACCCCATCCACCCAAAAATTGTATAAAAGGCTTAAACTGTGCTCAGTAAAATGAGAACTGCTATCCAGAACTCCCTGCTGTGTCGGCATCTTTCTTTCTTCTTTTCTCAGCAGCAGTGGTAAGGCAGAGTTTCTCCCAAGTCCATCCCTCTCCTTTTTGCAGGCATGTAGTCTGGGAAGATCTAGGTCTCCCTTTATGCCGGGGGCTGCTGGCCAGGGCCCCTGACACTCTCCTCTTTCTTTCATTTTCTTCCTCCCCCCTTTCCTCTCCCTTTCTTTAATTTTACATAATTATTCCATTATTATTGGGTTCTTAGTCTAAGTATGTTCTAAGTTTTGTACAGAAATTTATGGAAATTATATTTGGTGTCAATAATTCATTTCTGAGGGTGGAGTATAGTACAATGGGTGGGGTACTTGACTTTCAAATGGCTAACTGGGCTAGATGCCTGACAACCCATGTAGTCCCCAGAGACCACCAAGAGTAATTCCTGGGCACAGAGTCAGGACTAAATTCTGGGCATCACTGGATGTGACCCCAAACCAAGACAATGTTCATTGTGGGCCATACAGAATGCTATGAGAACTCTACTTTCTATGAAGTAAAAGGGAATTGTTCATTAACATTTGCAAGCTGTTTCTTTATATTCATGGTCTGATGAAGGTAAGTTGGGAGTCAGAAAATGTGAACTGAATATCCATTTCTACTTCTGATTCCATGCGACATTAGACAGAACTCTTAAATCTGCCAGACCTACTTTCTACATCTATAAAAGGGGATAAAAAACAATGTGGATATTTGTTTCATTCTTTCCCTATGTATACATATAAAAAAACTTTCTCATGGGGCTGGAGCGATAGCCCAGCGGGTAGGGCATTGCACGCATGCCTTGCACGCGGCCGGCTTATGCCGGCCGGGGTTCGATCCCGGAATCCCATATGGTCCCCCAAGCACCGCCAGGTGTAATTCCTGAGTGCAGAGCCAGGAGTAACCCCTGAGCATTGCTGGGTGTGACCTCAAAAAAGGCAAAAAAACCCTCTCTCACTAATGAGAATATAAAACTGAAACATATATAAAGTTTCATACAATGACAAATTTCAGTGGCATGATTCATCTACACATAGCTCACAATTTGGTATTTAAAAAATTGCTTTATTTTCCATTCTCAAAATGATTCTGTGTCCACATTAAAAATGATTGACTTTAGGCATGGAATAGTGATTGCTGAAGTATGGTTTTAGTAACATAGTGTTCTCGAGAATCAGACATGTCATTCCCAGCAAAATTTCACTACCTTCAGTTTTTCAATAATTTTCAGTTTGCAACAGGCTTCTATTATTTGTGGTTTTGTAGTTCATAGAACAGCATAATAGCAAGACGTATAATAACAAGCTTGCTATTATATAGTTCTACAGGATCAAAATCCAGGTAAAACAGACATACTGAGAGATTGCTTTAGAAACTATAAACATTTTATGCAGAAAATAAATCCATTTCATGTTTTCTTTAAGCAATGAACCTATCAATTCCACTACGTGAAAAAATTCCAACTTTGCATGACTTTTAAGAAACACATCTGTCACTAGAAAAGGCAATGAACTCACATCGTGAAATGAAACCGCATTTCATACTGTGGCTGGGTCTTGGGAGCAAGAGGATCTCTGGAATGCCGCCTGTGGCTCTACTTCTCGTAAACTTGCATATTAAAGATGCTGTGTGTGTATGTAAAAAATGCCCTTGGTTATTTCTTAGATCATGCTGAATCATTTACACACTGCATATAAGAAGGTTATTTCAGCTTCATTTTGTGATATTCACTTTATGATATTCATAAACAGAGGACTAAGTTGTATAGCTCTGCATGTGACTCCTGTTGCACTGTAAGAGAGATATTTAGGTTTACTGGATTTTGCTGAAACAATGGTAGCAGGACAACTTCAAGGGACTTTGATCCTCTCACAAAATGGCTCACAGAGTGGATGAAGGTCAAGTAGAGGCTGAGCCTCCTACCTGTGCAGTGGTTTTATGGATGACCTTGAACAGAACTCTTAAATCTTCCTATATATAGGAAGATTTCTACATCTATAAAATGGCATTAACAACAATAGTGGACTCCATTATTTCCCTGTACATATTTTTTTTTGCTTTTTTTTTTGGGTCACACCCAGCAATGCTCAGGGGTTTCTCCTGGCTCTGCACTCAGGAATTACTCCTGGCGGTACTCGGGGACCATATGGGATGCCGCGGATCGAACCCGGGCCGGCACAGGCCGGCCGCGTGCAAGGCAAACGCCCTGCCCGCTGGGCTATCGCTCATGCCCCATTCCCTGTACATATTTTAAAAATCCTCTCTCTTAAGACAAGTGGGTAGGGTGCGTGACTTGCATTTGGCCAATCCAATTTCAGTCCCACATCCCTAATGGTCCCCTGAGCCCACCATTAATCGTTTGTAAGTGCAGTGCCAGGAGCAATGTGTGAGTATTTCTGGTTGTGGTCCCAAAACTAAATAAATAAAAAGCCTCTCTCATTAATGAGAACATGAGCAATGGTTAAAGAAAATAAAAATTGAAAAATAAAATTATCCTTTCCATGAGACATTATTCTCATGCCTGGTTATGCAGAAGGCCTAGTGTATTTGGGATAAATGTTACTAATGTGATGAAACTATATACCACTCTGTAGTTCAGTACCAATATTTTGAATACCAAGTGGTATTCAAATAGGACTTATGGCCCCATTTCTTTCTTTTGGGTCCTTACATGCAATTGGTGCTTGGCCTTTTGTCTTCTATATTTTTTGTACTAAAACACCCTGTTTATTTGGGTCCCCCCATTTATGCTCTAACCCGGAGTAATATGTGGTTTAGGATAACGTGTGTGTGTGTGTGGGTAAGTGATTTACGAACTTAACCTGTTGAAATTCGTAGATGAGGGAGAGTTCAAAGGGTGAGCACATGTTTTCCATGCAAGGAAACATGATTCATAGAATCATGTTCAATTCCACATGATTCCTAGAGCCCTACTGGCAGCAACCCCAGGGCACAGAACTGAAGTCATCTGTGAAATCTGTTGTGGATATAATCTGTGTGCAGCAGGTACTTTTATTATAAACAGGAAAGTACAAAGGTCAGGGACCCTCCCAGATAGAGCCATGGGATATGTAAAAGTGAATGGGGTGAAAAGGCAAACAATAAAGCAAAAGAAAAACAATGCTACAGCGCTCAAGAAAGGTACAGTTTGATTGGCTGTTTATACCCTTAACTGCTGCTGACCTTTATTTTTCTAAGTTAGATTTTGTAACTTTAGCAGTGATATGCTTCTTATTTATTTAAAAAAATTAAACTTACATCTTAATTATTGAGATTGCTTAAAATTCTTATTTTAACTTTCTTGGGAAATTTTACTTTCATGTTGTGATCTGTAAAGCACCCTTGAAACCCTGCTGAACTGAACAGCTCTGACTCCAGTTACGCTCTGCTGCTGCCTCTATAGAAGAGCAATCTAGGTCATTTACTGAAGATTATTTTCAGTCTGGGCCATTCTTTTATGTCTTCAAGATGGCACGCTCATAGAATAATCTTATTCTATAATGTTGTTTCTACCATCATAGGCCACTCTTCCTATTAACCGTGTCACTGACTATAATTGTGATGGCAGTGACTTAGATCCAAATGAAATGTGAATCAGTTGACCTCTGAATTGGAACTAGATGCTTGTTAGGTTGCATTAGTTCATTGACGGACAAAGCTCCCCACCACTCAGACTTCTTGAAAACTTTGTAAAGGTGCTCCAATCAGCAATGGGGGTCTGAGGAAGGTCTCCAATTCTTCCAGAATCTGTGCCCCACATGAATTGAATGGCACCTGCTTTAGTCTATGGATAATGTAATGAGATGTGCTTATCACATCAATTTTTCAAAAACTAAAAAAGTAACCCATTAGCAAACTAAAATTATAATTAAGGAAAAGAAGGAAGAAAGCTTCTGCATAAACAGAGCCAACAGTTCATAGGACTAAGCCTTTGAGGACAAGAAACATCAGGATTCAAATTTGATGAGTAATTTTCCTAAGCCATGTGGCACCAAATGTATCATCTAAATGGATCTTCCTTTGATTTCCACTTAGGTTTAATGGTTGAATAATCATGGCTCATAAGTTTATCTTTAATAACAGTAACAGCAGACAGTTTATTAGCAGATTCTGCAGGCTGCAGGGTTGTCATTTGCCGTTATAGTGATTGTCTGTTTTAAATATCACAGCTGCTGGTGTTTTTATTTATTTATTCATGATTTGATTCCTGCCTCTCCCACATCTCTGACGCTCAAAGGCAGGCTATTTCCCTTTTCTCTTTGAATTGTGAAAGGCTGCCGTGACAGCCCCTAGCCTGGGCCGTGGAGTGTCACACAGGGCCCTATGGTGCTGAACAAAAAGCCACGTCTTCCCGAATCTGGCAGAGCTCTTTATGAGAGCCGAGCCTTCTTGTGGGGGCTTTCTCTGTCGGTGAGTGGCAGGCATGAATGGAATCCTATCAGGGGCTCTGGGCCAGTGAAGACCCTTCTTCATGCATTTTCTGGCCAGGAGAGAGGAACTACTAGAAAAAATGCAAATGCCTGGGCCTCCACTTGCCTAGGCAAAGTTAGATACCTTTGTGAAGAAAACATAGGAAGCACTGTAAGCTGTGTTTCTAAAGTCAGAGAAAGCTGGGGCATAGTACATAGCATCTTTCATTGAGTTGCAGGGAAAAGGGGGGGATGTAGTGTAGGCTTGCATTGAACAGATGACATTATTTCATTTATTTTCAGAAAGGCCCTGGGAGGCAGAATGTATGGAGAATGATACGATTTTTTGAAGAGAAAAATTGAGGCCTTACATTTGCAGAATGACTGGAATGAGACATTAAATTAGAGGCTATTGCAGCTAGGAAGCTAACTTGCAGAGTTAGAATGTGCCTCAAACACCAAGTCTGTCCTCTCTCTCCCAAGAGGATTATCACATGCTTCTTGAGTAAATGAAACCATGTCCTCACCTGATGGGCCAAAGGTGGATGAAGTCAGATATTTTTCAATTTAAACCCCTAAAACAGGGACTTAAATTCATAACAAAATGTCTATGAGAAATCTCAATTAACACCCTATGGACAGTCTTGAATTCTTGGGAGAAGGACTGGTTAAGAAATAATGAAGAAGGAACTATAGCAGGCATTTTTCAGCTACTTCTTGATCTCTGGAGGAAAATATTTTATCCCTACATATTGTAGAATGCATCTACCATGTCTTGGCAGTTACCAAACAGGAGACTCAGGAGATTTCACTTGGAAAAGATGTCCATATTCACAGAGGTAACTTCCCTCCCCTTTGCTCTCAGCACCAGATAATTATTGGCTTCTTTGCTTTTTACTAAGTGCTTTTATAAAGTAACAGTAAAATCTAATGTGCAATAATATTTCAGAAATTAATGGTGGATGATAAGGATTATGGAGCACTTTAATTTTTACTATTGCTTTGCTAATATCTTTATCAAAATAATGAGCACCAGAAAGTGATATTGATTGGTAAGTAGAGCAAGAGCCAGGGCTCAGCACTCTCAGCCTTTCTACCTTCCTCCAGTCTCACTCGCCTATGGTGGGTAGAAATCAGACAATGATGTTCCTTTTAGCAGGCGAGATGCTCCTCACAACACCCAGGAGCAAGCAACTGCAGAATCAGCATCATCATTTCGCACGTACTCAGGTTATTTGCTCTCAAACTTTATTCCTCCAAACTCACGGAAGTGTACAAGGTAGATGTCAGTGTTCTAAGATTAAAGTCCAGCAACTAGTCTTTGCAGACATAGCAGAAATAGAATGTAGTAGATAAGACTTTTGCTGTATTTTTATCTTCTTTGCTCATAATGTTATTATGTTTTTTAGCAATTAATGGTTGCCTACTAGTGACTACTCATTGATGTGTGTCCTTTTAAACCATTTGTTGAATCCATCATAAAATCCCGCTGATTCTACTTTTTTTTTTTTTTTTGTTTTTTGGGTCACACCCGGCGACGCTCAGGGGTTACTCCTGGCTCTGCACTCAGGAATTACTCCTGGCGGTGCTCGGGGACCATATGGGATGCCGGGATCGAACCCGGGCCAGCATGGGCCGGCCGCTTGCAAGGCAAACGCCCTACCTGCTGGGCTATCATTCCGGCCCCACTACTTTGATACATCTGTATTCAAGTAACATTCATCATAGCTGCACCTACTATTTTGGTTCAGGCCACCAAAGTTTATAGCAATCACCTTACAACAGTTCTTTTTTGCTTTAGCCATTGTTACCATGTAGACTGTTCTCCATATATCATCCAAGTGAGCTTTTAAAATGCAGGTCAGGTAATTTTATTCTTACCCCCCAAAACTTAGCAATATCTCTATCCTGATGCAGAATGAAGCACAAGTTCTTTAAGGCTCCAGGCCCTGCAAAGCTGGTTTTGTTTCGCCCATCCTTTCTTCCACACTATGCCAGTCATTGTGACATCATAGCCACTCTTTGAAATTGCCAGGTAAACTTGACCAGTGCCTTAAATATTTTTTGCATGGAATACTTTTCTACCAAATATATACTCAACTAAAATCATCACTTCTTTGAAGTTACTGCTTAGACTTCCATCTCCATGCAACCACCCTGTTTAATACTGCAACTTGGTTCCCTTTGCAATCCCATTCTTTACCCTGATCTACTTTAGTTTTCTATTAAAACAATTTACCCTGTTAAATTAATAGAATATCAGCACCATGAGAATAGTAATCTTGGTATTTTTGACTTCTAGTAAGTACTCTAGATACTTGTTGAATAAACACGAATTACATGAAAAATTCTGTTATATTCTGAAGATAAATAAGTATCAAGCATGTGTTTGCAGATAGTTCAGTGGGAAAGATATAAAATTAACAATCAGAGGGAAGAAATCACAAGAGCAAATGAATAATAAGAAGAAATCACTAAAAACAGGAGGAGCTCTGTTGAACAGCTCTGTGTGTGAGCACGTGTGTTCATTTTATTCTGTATTACATTGGTACATTATATGCTTTAAAATATATCATTTAGTGCAATTCTGAACATTAATATTTATTTGGATCTCCAAGGAGAAGTGTGACTTTCAGGTGTTCCACACCTGAAGAAATTTAAGAACTGTGATTTGATTGTGTGGGGATTTTCAAAGGGCACTCATATTTTTCTCACTTAATTCTCAGTACAGCCTCCAAATTACAGATAGTATTTCATTATCTTCTTTAATATGTTCTCCCTGTTTTACTTTCAATTTTTCTGCAATGAACTTTAAGGCAATTTAGTAAATTAAGGTTCCTGCAGGTTCTATGAAATTCCTATATGTTGCTGCTAGTGCTTTGGTTGCTATTTTGTTTTCAATTTTCTTTTCTACATTTTAATTTATGTTGAATATTATGGGTCTTTCTCTAAAGTAAGATTAAATTTTGCAATAATTATTGGGAAACAGTGTATCTTGCTAGAAACTTTGAGTTCTCTTGCTATAGACTCAGCTGGATCCTATACATGAGATCATATTAGATCATACTCTCAGTTCCAGGAAAACTTAACCTGAAGTGACTGAATAACAATTATCTGAGTGATTGTAAGAGATATTATGAGTAATCAAGGGTGTCAACGATGTCAGCTGTATGGAGTATAGTGTACACTATACACTAGTTTTTGGTGTGTAAATAATTTTATAATTACTAATTTCTAAGGTATAGAATTTTTTTCTATTTTCAAAACTTTCCTATTATTAACTTCTGCATATCTATGGTGCTATTAATCATACGACTATATAAAATTTTTCTGACTAATAATTAGTTTAATATTTTCTTTATTGTATATTTATTTTTTCCCATTTAGGACCATAATAGGGGACACTGTTGTATTTACTCATCATTTTTCCTCATACACCTCTAGGTTGTAAAGTTTATCAGACTTTCCCTCCTTGATGTGCTATATTTCTCACGATGAGATTGAGGTTATGAGTTTGTGCTAAAGTTCCTCTTTCATGATATTATGACAAAGGTACATACTGTCAACATGATTTATCTCTGTTGATGTTGACCTTGCACACCTATCTAAAAACAAGATACACATTACAGAGAAGAGTCTGCCTTCAAAATACCTGACCAACAACTCCTTAAAATTGTCATTAAAATCAAGGGACATTTAAGAAGTTGTTGCAAACATAAGGAGCCTAAAGAGAGCCAATGGCCAAGGGTATTGTGATGTGGACTCGGAGCGGGTGTTAGTAAGTGTTTTGAGTTGCTTCATAGTGATCCCTATGATTTTTCTGTCCTTTTGACCATGACCAAATCAGAACTGCCATACATTTCCATGCACTTTTTTATTTTAGGTTGAGCTTCTTCAGGCCTGAGCCACCTCTGATTTCTCATTTTTCTGCTATTTTATCTAATAATGTTCACCATTATTGTGTAAAGAATGTTTGCTTGATGTCACTCATAAAGATACACTTTGGAAGTGAAAGGTTATGATTGTTTTATATTGTTCTGTTTACTATATTGACTAGTTATGCAGGTTAGCTATTTCATTAAACACCTTGATTTATGAGCAATTGGGTGAAGGAATGCAAAACCAAACAATTATTGTCTAACATTATGCGGTCCAAAACTCTAAAATAAAAGTAGGATAATTTCAGTTTGTGACATAATGCACTTGCATTGTTTAAAAAGTTAGAAAACAGGGGGCTGGAGAAGTATAGCACAGTGAGTAGGGAGTTTGCCTTGCATAAGGCTTATTGGGTTCAAGACACAGCACGCCATATTGTTCCCTGACCCTTGCTAGAAGTGACCACTGAGGACAGAGTCAGGAGTAAGTTCTGAGCATGGCCAGGTTTGATCTAAAGGCTATAAAAACAGCAAGCTTTAGAAAACAAAATTTGGGACTGGAACGATAGCACAGAGGGTAGGGTGTTTGCCTTGCATGTGGCCAACCCGGTTCCATCCCTGGCATTCCATATGGTCCCCTGAGCAATGCCAGGAGTAATTCCTGAGCAAAGAACCAGGAGCAATCCCTGAGCGTCACTGGGTGTGATCCAAAAAACAAAAAAAAAATAAATTTAGGGAATTATATATATTCATATATATATATAATCATTATATTGATATATATATGAATCCATAAATATATGGAATCATATATATATGAATATATATCTATATATTCATATATAGTGAATATATTCATTATATTGGATGTATATATATTAATTATATTGGATATATATGTATATATCCAATATATACAAGTATATATACATATATATACATATATATCCAATATAATGAATTGCTTATCTTCAATCATTTTCCTATATTTCTTATGTGTTTATGTTTATTTTGTATGCGCACAATTTGATTTTCTTTTAGATTTGTGGGGGTAATCTTATGAGTATGGTTTAATATACTTTAGACTGCATTATTTTTTCCAAAAAAACTTTTTTTGGACTTTTTCAAAATTTTTCAAATTTTCTCAAAATTTTGAGACCATTTAAGGTCTAAAATTCTATGACAAATAGTTTCCCATTAAACGGTACTGACTTAATAACTGGCAGAGATGGTCCTGGTCCTTCCCACACCAGGCTGAACACAGGGGCACCTCAGAGAGGATGGGTTTAGGTCTGGCCCATCCCATAGCTCCAGCAGCCAAAAAAAGTTCCACACTCCACAATTTTGCCATGCTCAAGGCTGGACTCAACTGCTCGAATGAGCCCCATCCATGAGTGAATGCACTGAAAAACTCAGTTACAACATCTGAAACTTTTGGGGCATGAGGCTGTGACATCTCAAACTTTAGTATACTGATATACTGAGAATAATATTACATTTAATAGATGTAAGTACAGGCACCCAATGGCAAAATATATACACACAATGACTATTTTATAAAAACATATGAGTAATTTCTTATACAAAGGGCTTAATGGTCCAATGGTTCCATTGTTTGATTGAACAATCCTTATTAACTTTCTTCTAAGAAAATATTCCTCCACCATATATAAGCAAATTAGTCATAATAAGCAAGATAAAATAAATTATTGAGTGTCTGCTTAGGGCAGGCTCAAGCAGCATTTGCAAAAATTTGAAATAACTGTTGTCTGTAGTTGCAATAGCAGTGGGTTTGGGGTTGAATAGTGAATATTTTAAGAAGTTAACATGAACATCTTTGTAAAAAGAAATTGAAGCCCACAACGTTTAATAAGTTCAATAAGTGAAAGCAGTAACACAGATGGTCCAATTTGCACTGAACAACCTACAAAAAAGGTCATGATTTTAGAAATACCATTCTGAGATATATTTTGTAATAAGCAATATAATGAGTGCCTGCTAAGGGAACAGGGATAGGGGTGGGGTGGGGGGATGTGGGCCTATGATGCTGGTAAGGACTGGTGGTGGGACTGGCGTTGTAATATTGAATACCTGAAACAACTATACTGTGAACAACTTCATAAATCATGGAATTTAAATAAAGTTAAAAAATTAAAACTGACTGATTTTTTAAACATACTTTTTTTTGTTTTTTGCTTTTTAGGTCACAGCTGTCAATGCTCAGGGGTTACTCCTGGCTCTTCACTTAGGGACTTACTCCTGGCTGTGCTCGGGGAACATATAGGATGCCGAAGATGGAACCTGGGGTGGTCGTGTGCAAGGCAAATGCCCTACCCGCTGTGCTATTGCTCTGGCCCTATAAATGTACTGATTTTGAAAAACTATAACAGCATTGCCACAGAAAAAAAATAATTCACAAAACATATTTTCTTTTCCCTCTCAAGCACTTACTTCATTGCACTATTATCATTAATTAAACTCTCTGCTAAATTTAAATGACTGAATGAGAAAGACACTGTAAAGATTTTTTGTCCTTGGGGCAGAGAGACAGGAAAGCATGTAAGACTCTTGCCTTGACATACGTCCCCTGAGCTCTCCAGGAGTGATCCCTGAGTGCAGAGCCAGGAGTAAGCCCTGAGCATAGCTAGATATGGTCCACAAAACAAAATAATTAAACAAAACCCTTTTCGACTACAGATTAAGCCAGGTATTTTGTATAATATTCATTTGACTTCTGTAATTTATGGGCAGACTTGGTAACCTTACCTGCTCCAGAAGTTTTCTTAGCCACTGATTAGACATCAGCTTCAACAATTCTACCACGTGCAATTTGTACCACGTGCAATTCGCGAACAGCAAGTCCCCTAGAGGAGGATAAAAAGCTCTAAATCCATGGATTTTCTAAGAGGTGTATGAATAGACATGTCAACATATTTCAAGACCATTTTCTAACTTCTTATCAAAATGGTGATTGGTCAATTCACTTTAGCAAACCCACAAGTTGTGTGACAATCAAGTACAGGTGTGTAGCCATCACTAATTTGGCTGGGGAGGGTTAAGGATAATCTCTTGAATAGGAAGTGACCTACTTCCACTAGACAGTCTTAGTATAATTATTTTTTCGGTGATTAGTTACATTTCCACTGTGAACACATTTGACCAGCACATCTTTGACATCAATTTTTTTCTTTTTGCTTTTTTGGGTCACATCTGGCAAATGCTCAGGGTTACTCTTGACTCTGCACTCAGTAATTACTCCTGGCGGTGCTCAGGGGACCATATGGGATGCTGGGGATCAAACCCCGGTTGGCCGCATGCAAGGCAAATGCTCTGCCCACTGGACTATCACTCCGGCCCCCTTTGAAATCAAATTTACAATAATCCCTTGAAGAGCTTCATTCAAAGTAACAGGGTGCATTTCAACAGACTTGACTTCAGTTATAATACTCATTGGGAACCTCAGAAACCAGTCTGCATTTAAGCCCAAAGGAACAGACAGTATTAATGACACCAAGTTAGCAGATATACAGTGCTTGAGAAAACCAAGAATTTATCAGTTGAATAAAATAGTGGCAAAATATAATCCAGCACTTGAAGCTGCCTAGTTCCACTGGCACTACCATCTCAAAAGGTGACTTCCTGTTCCTTGAACCATGGCATGTTTGTACTCGGTTCCAGCTTGTTGCCACCATTCCAACTGAAAATTGGCACAAATGTGACTGTGTCTGGTTTGTAGCCAATTTTCATAATATAGGTGCCAACTTCCTTATTATTTCCTCATTATTTCTTTGGCTGAAGTGTGACTCAGTGGAATCCATTTTGTTAACACCAACAATGAGCTGTTTCATAGCCAGTCCAAGAATAATGTCACCTATGATCTAGCAGCAAAATCATTGAAATAAATACATTTTAGAAAACCTACACTGAATATTATATGTGGAGTTTTCCCTTATTAAGGAAGTTAAAAATGGCCAACTCAGGTATATTTAATTATATTCTTAGTTTTAAAGACCATTTTTCTCTGTTAACAACTCTGTGATGATCTTTGATGCCACTTTTGAAGACTCATTGACTGTATTTTTATTACTTTACTATTATATTAAACTTATTATATTCATATTATTAATGTGGCTGAATTGCATCCTCTAATATCACAAAATTTGCCATTTCCCTCCTTGTAACTAATGGAACACTGAAGGAATGGTATTTGACATAATGTTCTAAAAACCCACGATTTTATGATTGTTTGTTCCTTCAGAAATTTTCTTAATTGATTATATGTATTAAATTCATTAGACAAATATGTAAAAGCTTATACATTAGTTTTAATTGCTATTTTTAAATATTTATGCATAAATCTGATAAATGCATAGTCTAAAAAATACATATATTCTTGGTATGAATAATACAACAGACTAGAATGTAAGAGAAATTAAAATTTAAATGTCATTAGAATTAGATTATTAAGTTATATTTAAATTATGCTGATTAATTTATGCAATAAGAAAAAATACAGAACACTGGGGTCAAATAAGTCTAAATATAAATAATTTATAAATAAATCTAAATATGAACTATGTAGATATTTATTCATAAGCATTTATAAATAAATCAAAATATGAATTATGTATAATCTAAATATGAACTGTGTGATTTAGTTCAGAGTCTATGAACATAGCTGAATGTGGCTTAGAGTATAAGTCACTGGGTGGCAACTTCATATCGACTCACAGGCAGGTCATAGTAATACAGAGTTTTTCCCAGTATAGCTCATGTGATTGAGTTTTGACTAGTGTTGTTAAATTCATTTAAATTTATCATTGATGCCATAAATAGGGAACTTGGACAGCATTTATAGGATTTAAAAAGGGGAAATGATTATAGGGATTTTCTGGGAAACACTTATCTGTGTTTGGAGCAGGCTATGGAGAGACTTAATGGTGATTTCTGACTCTCTAGGCAACACTGTTCTAAGATTAACTGTGTGTAACAGATTTCAGATTACCACAAGGAAAAGGCACATTTACACAAGTATGGATTTGCTTTGGTCATTGAAAAGACATAATAAGGGTAGACAGCAGCAATTTGTTATTAACTCTAGGATGCATTGTAAGCAGGAGAAAGAAGGCTCAGTTTCTAGGAGAGTCCCCATTAAATGACCAGTACTGCACAGAACAGCAAGCAGATGGGAAAAATCTAGTGCTTGGTCACACACGTTGTAGTTGGCACAGCAAACAACTTTGAACAGCAAACATTCCAATATCAAGCCTCACCTCATCCAGTTCAGTCTTTAAAAACCAGTTTGCAGGCTACTGAATATATGCCCAATTTCTAAAACAGAAATTGATTGCAATTAAGTCCTTGATTACATGAAATGGCATCTGTGAATTGCAGTATGGCATTTTTAACTTATATAATATAAACATGAATTATGTATGTCTGTAAGTTACACTAATTGAGAAAGGGCCCATATTTTCCTCCATTGCTTCATGGAGCAGATTAAGCACTATTAGGTATTTTTTGTTATTGGATGAATAATTTTCCATTTGGAAAATAAATGCACTAAATTATATTTTGTAGGAAGTTCAAGTGTTACACAGATCTGAAATCTGGGGTAAAAGTATTTTTTACTCCTTCTGAAGGGGAGTATTAAGTAGACAAAAGAATGATGTTGAAATGCAGAATTTTGTACTATTGGTGGTCATTTTATGTAGTATTTAGTTCAGGGAAGAGTCCCTCACATACTCTGTATCTTTTGTGTGCTCTCTCACTCCAACTCTGACCCCGTGCTCAGATCCTATTTCTTCCCTTCTTCAAATTCTGACTCAACCAATTTCTTCTGAAACAGACCTAGTGTAGTATGCTTTAGGGTCCTTTGGATAAGGGTTTAACAACAGTTACATTTCTGTCCTGGTTCAAAATTTCCAGCAAGTTTCTTAATTTTTTGAGATTTACCTGTAAAATTAGCATAATAGTATCTATAATTGGGAGAGAAACTGGGAAGATGAAATGTAGTAAAAATTTGTAACAGATCTACTCTATCTGGCACATATCAAAACTAAATATTTCTAGGAAAAACATGACTTTTTTATCCCTTTCATCAACTCTGAGATATTATCGATCACTTAATAGCACCTATTATATTATAGCTTTTTGTACAATATATTGTGCTAAATAAATAATATGGACAACTCTATCATATTCATGGAGTCTACTATGGGTTACATTTCACCATGGATACAATAATTATTAGAGAACATTAATTATATACAACATGCTGTGCTTTAATTTTAAGACAAGTCATAGTTTCAGCAATATGAAAATATGTTTTTAGGGGCTGAAGAGATAGTATAGGATTAGATCATTTTCCTTGCATGCCAGTAACCCTAGTTCAATCCCTGCTACCACAAATAGTGCCCGCATGCATCTCCAAGAGTGATCCTTGAGCAATGCTAGGTATAATTTCAGAGACCCAGGGTCTAATTCAGCATGAAATTGCTTGTCTTGCATATGTGAGGCTTTGAGTTTGAATCTTAGGTAAGTCAAATAAAAAAAGGCAAAAACAAAACCTTGTAATTTGGACTGGGAGTATAGTTTAAGAGGTATAGCACATGCTTCTTTTGATTCCAGGTAGCTCATGGACTTGTAGAGTTCTGTCACTGGGCATAACAATAATTATCAGGAAAAAAGCCTAATTATCATAAACTTCTAAATATTATAATCTTGGATTTTTTTGTTATGTTTGTTCTATCCTCTAGTTAGCTTATTTCTCTTTCATTAAACTAATAGGCTCACTTCACTCATTTCTTGGGTTAATTGTCAACATCTACTCAGGCCCTGTTCTGACCTCATTCTCATTCTTCTGCTAATTCTATCGGCTAAGCATAAAAATTTCAGCCTGGTGAGGAGTCCCATTCCAAGAAGCATGATTAAATAATATAAAGGAATTTAGCATAATTCTAATAATTACTTTTTGCTTTCTCTTATGCAGAACATGAGAAAATACAATCCTTTAACCTTAATGCAGCATGTCTCTGCTGCCCAGTTCTCTCCACCCTTACTCTCAAACAACCCAGCCTCTCTCCAAACCTATCTCTATTGTTTACATTCAGATAGTATTCCTAACATTTGTTTTCACTCTGTGGCTAAAATCAGAGAATAAAAATATCAAATGAGCAATACCAGGATTTTTCCCAATTGAGGTAAGAAGGAAAGAGAGGCTGTGAATGTTTATTTAGAGTCTAATAATTTTATTTCTGGCATGTATTTATATACACTTTTGCTATTCACACCTAAGGATTGGGCACAATGAAGTTGGAATAAACATGAGGATGGGATACGCTGAAATTGGGGAAAACTGGCAGAGTGGGTTTCTGTATATAGTTAATTCCTCTTGAATACATCTCTGTAAACTTGAAGATTGGGTATCTTTAACTCTCTTATGTGGAATTTCAGAGAAATCCTGGTTTTGGGTAGGGACAAATTTATAAATTGGGTAGGGACAATTTATAAATCCTGTGGAAATTAGTAATTATTCAACATAAAATTATTTTTACTTTGGCTCCCCCTGACACAATTCTCTGGCTTTCTGTTGTCTGGTACTCACATACCATTGATGGAGTTCTAGAACAACAGATTGTTATTCTAGGAAATACAAAGGTTGAGAAATCCTGAAACAAAAAAAAACTTGCAAGGTATACAAAACACAGAGTGAGTATTGACAATAGAAATACCTTATTTATTTATTAAAGTAATTTTCCTTTTGTATTATGTTTCTATCTTGTAAATTTGTCACATATACTTCCTGATGTTTAGTTAAGGTCATTTTTAAATGGTTATTTTATCATATTAGATTCAAATTATTGGAATATGTGCCAAATTGAGGAGGAGATTTGACTTTCAGATCTGGGAGAATATGCTTTAGAAAAGACTACTTCAAATTTATTTGACTCTTGTACCTCACGTATTCCATGTAGAAAGCTACATAATACACGGTAAAGAAAAGAAGGACAGATATATGATTGGGTTAAATTTAAATTATTAAGTTACTTGAGGCTATATAATCATTGAGCCATATCTTTGATAATGTTCTCGTAGATTCTCTGGGAATAGCCAAATTTAGAATGATGTGCTGTCATGCACTTCTCAGAAACATTTTGTGTTGCTGTTGGTGATTGGTGAGCAATGCCTGAGAGAATATTGTTTGTGTAAATTTCATTAATTATTTTACTGCAAATGTTTTGAAAATGGTTCTTTTTTATAAAATTCACATGAGATTTAAAACAAAACCAAATATAATCTGGCATTTGGCTACAAAGGATATGTTTTAGGAGCAAAAATATTTCAATGGAATTATTAAGTATATCTGAAATTTAAAATTCAGATAAAATTATCAAGTATTTATAATGTTACTTTGCTTAAAATATGTTCAACATTTCTATAGAGACTTTCAGACATTTGGTATCAGAAAAGTTTGGTGAAAGCGAGCCAAATGTTGAAAATGGGAGCACTAGTTATTCCGTAGTTGTCACCCAAGTCTCGCTGCATAATTATGCTAGTATTGTATATATACCCTACAGAGTATGATTTAGCAACATATGTCTTATTTCTAGAGTTGTTTCCTATAGCCTTTTTAGTCATGGGAGTCTTGGGTTCCACCACTATATTATCTTGCTGAATATCCAGCCATAGTGGTTGTGCTGCATTATTAAAGGCAATTAATATTTCTCAGTTTTGGATTTTAAAACAGATAAACACAATTATTTTTCTCTATTTCCATAAACTATGTCTTTAATCTAGAGAAATAAGAGAAATAAGTAATCAACAGATACATAATAATATTTGTATAAATAACTTCATGATTTAAATGAACAAAAAATAATATGGATGCTTAACTGAGACAGGTATTGGAACACACATTTTTTCTCATTTACAATTTTCAGAATCATAACAAAAATGTATATTAAAACAAATTATGACCATGAATCAATCAATAATGATTGCTTCATAATAGTGTTTTAATGACAAGACTAGGAAAAAAAATAAGAACCTAATTATAACTATATACTTTCTTATTAATCAACACTAATAATTACTGCTTAAAATAATTCTGGTTTTACTTCTGAGGTTGGGTAGGAAAATTAGTGCTCAATTTCTTATTATGATACAAAACCATTTTGGGAGACATAGCTCTGATACTTCAAGACTTTTCTAAAGTATTCTTAAACCTTCTAGTAATTTCACTACACAAATAACTATTTATGAAACCTCAAAAACATCATACAGGGATTGGAATGACCTGTTTTAGAAAAAATTGGGAGTAAGTATTGGTGGTAAACACAGGAAAAATAGGAACCCTCATATACTATTAGTGAAAATGTAAGTGGTCCCCCTATGAAAATTGACATAATTTAAAAATGGAAATAGCATATGACCCAGCAATGCCTTCCCAACCTCAATCCTATGACCTGAACAAATGATTTGAAGCTCTTTGTATTCCTGGTGTGAGCAGATGCCCTTGGGCTACACTAGCATCCTACAGGAAGTATGGAGATATTACTGGTGCCCTCTCCAGCAAATTGATGAACAATGGAAAGACAAGTGATAAAAGTGAAGAAATGAAAAGTTAGTATTAATATTAATAAAATATTAATTTTATTAATAAAAATTAATAGAGAAAATTATTCACAATAGTCAAAATACGTAATTAACCTAAAAGTTTGTTCATAAATGACTGTGTACAGAAATTGATCCCAGGATTCCACATGATCCTCAGAGCCCTGTGCACTGCCCAGTGTGTCCAAAACACAAACAAAAAATAATCATACATAGTTTAACCTAACTCTAACTTTAACCTTAATTCTAACTCTATTTTTAACCCAAGCTGTCAACCTAATCCTAAATCTAACCCAAACTATGAGTCTAATGCTAGACTAAAACTAAACCTAAGTCAAATTCTAAAAATAACACTAATCCTCATCCCAAATTCTAACCATCACACTAATTCTAATATAATCACATATATAATCTAACACTAGTCCCTAACCTAATCCTAACTTTAACCTCAATCTTAAACTTAATCCTAACATTTTCCCTAAAGGTAACTTAAACATCACTCTAATACAATCCTATTAAACCATGTGCTTAATGACATATGAGTAGACTGGAAACACTTGGTTTTGAAAATCATGAAATAGAATTTAGCTATAGAAAAAAGATGAAATATTGCCTTTTACTTCAACCTGGATAGAACTAGAAGAGGTAATGCTAAGTGAAATGTTTGGAGAAACACAAGTGTCAGACTATTTCACTCTTATATACTAAATAAAGCCACAAAATAGATAATGTCGAAGGAAAACAAAGTGTTAGATGACAATGGTTAAACTGAGGTTATCAAAACATGGGTAGTGGGTTAAAATGGGTTTGTGTTGGATAGGCATTATATATGTAAGTGTTATATAGCAAATATGCAACCCTAAGACATTGAAATACTTAGCAATTCTTGTATAGCAAACATGACACCTCAACATTAACAACAGGGATACAAGGGATCTAACTCAAGTGTGTGTGTCTGTGTGTGTTGTGTGAAACAGAGAGGCAGAGAGAGAAATATATGTACATATATATGTATATATAATAGACATCACTTGATCACATGTCACTTGTATCACTTGTCTTCCCATTTTACGTCAATTTGCTCGAGTGAGCACCAGTAACATCTCCATACATCCTGTCGCAAGCAAGTGTAACCCAAGGGCATCTGCTTGCTCCAGGAACACAAAGAGCCTCAAACCATTCCTTCAGGTCATGGGGATGAGGTATATAATTGTTACTTGGTTTTGGCATATCAAATGCAACATGGGTAGCTTGCCAGGCTCTGCCGTATAGGTGGTAAACTCTCAGCAGTAGGCTCTCTCTCCTGCCTTTACTGATGAACCTCAATGGGGAGAGATCGGCTTTTCCCTTGGCTGGAGCTCTGACGAGCTGTGGAGTCCAGATGTTGAGAATGACAGACCTCATGGTGTGGGGTTCCTCTGGCATCTTGCCAGGCTCACTGGGATGATGTGCCATGGCTAGAACCTGCCTAGGACTGTATACAGTGTATACATGTGAAAGATTCTGGGAAAGACCTAACTTCCAGTATTATCTAAGGCTTTGTGCACAAGTGCAGCTGTGGGTCTGGAGTGTCTCTTTTCTGGTGTGGCTGGCTGTGGTGGTTGAGAGCTTGCAGCCACACCCGCTGACATGGAGGTGGAGGAATGGGAGGAGGAGCCCAAATTCCTGCTCTAAGTCCAGCCAGCGTGGCCCCCCTCCCACGTGTGAGCAAACCCTAGGAACTACGCTGAACTTGGCTAGGGGCTGGCTGAGCCATTTACCACCCTCTGAAACTCCATGGGCTGCTCCACGTGGGGCTGAGCAGTGCAGCTGTGGGTCTGGAGAGATTGGGTCAGGAGTGTCTCTCTTCCGGTGTTGCCAGCTCAGCTATGGGTTTGGAGTGTCTCTCTTCCGGTGTGGCTGGCTGTGGTGGTTGGGAGCTCTCAGCCACGCCCGCCAACATGGAGGTGCAGGAATGGGAGGAGGAGCCCAATTATATGTCTATTATAATATATGTATATATATATATATTATATATATATATATGTATATATGTTTATTTCAGCAGAAGAGCTGATCACAGCACGGCTCATCAATGATCCACCCAACAGCAGTCTTTTTTCAACCCAGCCTAGGTATGCTGATCCAGAGACTCACACACACGGGGGCAGAGCTGCTGCCTGCTCTCTCTCTGTGCCCAGCTGGTCACAAGGCGTCCGGGAGGGATGGCGGGTTCAGCCCTGGCCCGCCACCCCAGCAGAGCCTCGCGAAGAAGCCAGAGGAGGACCCCCCACACTGTGAGGGCCACCATTTTCTACATCCGACTCCCCTCTCCTCAGAGCTCCACCCAGGAGAAAAACTGATCACAGCACTGCCTGCTTGGCCGCTTTGTGGCTGTGCAATTCATCAATAAATGCTCGAGGTTTGAGGTGACTACAAGAGAGTCCCACCGCATGGCAAGCCTGGCAAGCTACTAGTGTCGTATTTAACATGCCAAATACCAGTAACAATTATAGACCTCATTCCCCATGACTTAAAGGAATGGTTTGAGGCTCTTTTATGTTCTTGGATCGGGCAGATGCCCTTGGGCTATCTTGCATGTGACAGGATGCATTGAAATGTTACTGGTGCCCGCTTGAGAAACTTCGATAAACTATGGGAAGACAGTGATACGCTGATATATATGTTTATATATATATATAAAATATATATATGTAAAATATATATATGTCTATATATCTATATATAGTAGCGAGAGGCATGGAGGAGAGAGAATGAACTCAAATCAAAGCCTTAGACACATACACACATGCAAGGCAAGCGCTCTACTGCCAGGTTGTATCACTGGTCCTTCACTGCCAACTCTTTTATGTAGAAATAGAGTTAAACACTCACATTGTGGAACACTTCTGCCTGAGTTAAAATTCTGACTCCAGCACAAATAACTGTGTGCTTTTTGGTAAATTCCTTATCTAAAATGATGAAAATATTAACTATCTCATTAGGTTGTTGTGAGATAGATTAAAAAGGATAACATCCATAAAGTACACTGAAGAAAATATAGGAAAAACCCTCCACGACATTGAAGCTAAAGGCATCTTCAAAGGTGAAACATCACAAACAAAGCAACTAGAAGAAAAGATAAACATATGGGACTACATGAAACTAAAAAGCTTCTGCACCTTAAAAGAAACAGTGACTGAGATACAAAGGCAGTCCACAGAATGAATATTCACCCAATACCCATCTAATAAGGGGTTAATATCCAGGATATATCAGGCACTGGTAGAACTTTACAAGAAGAAAACAAACAACTCCATCAAAAAAAATGGGGGAAAGAAATGAACAGAAACTTCAACAAGGAAGAAATTCGCATGGCCAAAAAACATATGAAAAAATGCTCATCAGCACTAATCATCAGAGAGATGCAAATCAAAACAACAATGAGACATCACCTTACACCACAGAGACTGGCACATATTCAAAAGAGTAAGAACAACAAGTGCTGGCGTGGATGTGGGGAAAAGGGAACACTCATCCATTGTTTGTGGGAATGCCGGCTGGTACAGCCTTTCTGGAAAACAATATGGACATTCCTCCAAAGACTAGAAATTGAACTCCCCATTTGACCCAGCCATACCACTCCTGGGAATCTACTCTGGGAAACCAAAAATACACAGTGGAAACACCATCCCTACTTTTTTATTCATAGTAGCATTATTCAATAGCCAGAATCTGGAAGCAACCAGAGTGCCCGAGAATCGATGACTGGATAAAGAAGCTTTGGTACATCTGCACAATGGAATACTATGCAGCTGTTAGGAAAAAGGAAGTTATAAATTTGCCTATAAGTGGATGGACATGAAGAAGATTATGTTGAGTGAAATTAGCCAGAAGGAGAGAGACAGATACAGAATGACTGCATTTATTTGCATAACATAAATATATATGTACATATTATGATACCAATATCCAAGGTCAAGTGAAACATATGTCAGGAGGTCTTGTCATAGGTGGAAATTATCACAAACGTGTGGGAGTCAGAGGCTAGGTAAGACAGAAAATAGAACAGTGTGGTTAAACAATTGTCGAGGATACTAATGCTAACCTAGAACTGAGCATTAAATAGAGGCAAAAAGATACACATGACAACCCTTTAATGTATGTTCTGTAATCCATAGTCTGGAAGGGAAGGAAAAGAGAAAGAGAGAGAAACTGAAAGAAATAAAGAACCTGCCATGGAGGAGGGCTGGGTGATGGGGGAGGGAACCGGGGTCGTTGGTGGTGGGAGATGGGCACTGGTGGCGGGATGGGTGCTGGAACACTGTATGACCAAAACCCAAATATGAACTTTTTAATTGTATATCTTTGTAATTGTAAAAAATAAAAAATTAAAAAAAAGTAAAGGAAAATACTGGGCTCCCTGGGATGAACCCAGAGCCACAGCAGAGCCTGGCAAGCTACCCATGGTGTATTCGATATGCCAAAATCAGTAACAATAATGGACCTCATTCTCAAGAAATGGAGATGTTACTGGCATCCACTAGAGCAAATCGATGAATAATAGGAAGACTAGTGACATGTGAAAAAAGTGACCATAACATTATCATTATTTTGCCATGATTACTTTAAATTTTAGCCATGTTTCTCTTTCAAGTGTGATCTTCTCTATTACTTTTCAAGTTTCTTAATTCTATCCATGTGCTTAAAGTTAGTCTAAAATTCTGGATCTTTGTATATATAATTAATGGTTTGATATTTAATTTTAATTGTTCATATTCACTTGACAGTGTCATCATCATTTTTAGTAGCTACTACATGGAAACTATGCTAAATGAATGAGTGGTTAAAGTGTATTTTCAGTATCAGCTGAGACAGCAAAATAAAATATACTAAATGCTAGATTCAGCATCAGAGGCTATGGTTGTTTTAGCTTTATTTAGATAAAATACTACATTAATTATCCAGGAAGCAAACTCGACTTAATACTTACATGATATATTAGTGTAAATGAAAGTCAAATTTCTTCATAGTGTTTGTAGTGGTACAAATAAAGAGAAATGCCAAATAATTGAATCACCACAGAGTATACAGTAGTATTAACATCACAAGACTGACAAAATCTGTCACTGCAGTTAATATTATATATAAGTTTTGAGTAGATACTGAAGATTAGCAAAAAGTGTCTTTCCTCACAGTAACTTAAAAAATTATTGGTTCATTGTATTCGGCAAGCTGTGTTAAAAATGTGCCTGGAATAATATATGTAAGAATATATATTAAGTTCATAACTTTATCAAGTTTCAATATTTATATAAAATAATAAAATAATTTTATACTTGGAGAATACATGTTCATGAGACTTCCTTTCAAAGGAGACACTGATTTACTCAAATTCATGTAAGCAGCATATGATCAAGTTCTTACTTTTAAATTCCTGTAAGCACCATATGATCAAGTTGAACAACTCCATCTGAGCACAGCTTGTTCGCCTGTGGATCTGAATATATGTGCCCTCAGAAACATTACAGCAACATACCAAAGCCCAATATATCAGAGTTAATCTGTAATGCAGGCATCAGTCCAGCTGGTGCATTCTATTGCTGTGAGCACTTCGCTCTATTTTTTAGTGGTAATTTATT
Source organism: Cryptotis parvus (assembly GCA_021461705.1). NCBI lineage: Eukaryota > Metazoa > Chordata > Mammalia > Eulipotyphla > Soricidae > Cryptotis > Cryptotis parvus. The sequence continues at coordinate 110,949 of JAJIBD010003082.1, forward strand.
TGACATTTAGATTGAAATCCTGTGTTGGAATAACAAAATAGATTCACGTCCCGAGCTGCCCGTTTCTCCTCCTAAGAGCCACCAGGTGAAGATGCAGTGTTAAGCCTGAGACTGCTGGTAATTGCTTATTCCTTTCCCTCTTCTATATTTGTAGGGACTCTTTTGAATAAATAATGAATAACTTTCCCCCACCTACTCCCACAACTAAGTCTCATAATTAGAATTTGCTACTTCTTTTTAATACATTCAATTATCTGCTGATTCAAGCATCTTCAGGTCAAATGCATTAGAAAACAGCTAATTATGCCCTTTCCCATGGGTAAGAAAATCTTTAAATTTAATTAAAAGACCTTAACTCAACTCCTTCACATTAGGGTCTACTTCCCAATGGATTTTTTACAGGGTGACTTAAAGAACCAAGCCCAGTATTAAAATAAGTAGCAGCTATTATGTAGCATTTCGTCTTTAAAACTTATTTTGGATACTTTTTGGTCATTAATTTTATTCTCTCAATTATGGCTTGTATTCAGTGTTATAAGCACAGACAACTTGAGAATGCTTGCTTGCTAATTTTACAGCTATTTACTTCCTATCTCTTGTGCAGATACAGAACCTTAAATGCAGACTACCATTTCTCAGTATCAATAGTCTCTGACAAACTAATCAACGCAAAGCAAAGGTAACAGAAAGAAACAATCATGAGAGAGAAGTGTTAAGCACCACTTCTGAGCCATGCAATGCTCAACTATCAAAGATACAGATTGTTCTAATTTTCATGTGAGAAAGACACAAAAAGATCTTTCTACTTATCCTTTCTGAATCCAACAAATTGGAACAGAAACAAAGATATATCTTGCTATAGTATCTTACAGAAAAACATAAAAGTCAAGGCAAATCAAGTGCCTTTCTTGAGTTTCATGGGTTTTACATTATTTTTTTTCCTCGCTTAGGTAAAAGTCCATTTTCTTTCTTAGGAATTTGTCATATACAAAATGCGAAGCTTAGATGTTGAAAGGAAACCACTTGTAGGAAAACAACTTCTATTTTCTTTGCGTGAGTGTATCCTCTCATACATCCACTCTTATATCTTCTTTCCATCCCCTCTGTTCTTCCTTTTGTTCTCATCCCTTTCTCACCTCTCCTTTTCCTTCTCATACTTCTCTCTTCTTTGTCCTCTTGCTTGGCCAAGTATTCAAGATAACAGTTAATTATATGAGTAACATATCTTCATGTACCTCTAATGAGCCAAATCCTCTTCTATTCCATGTCTTGTTTAGTAGAATCAGTCAGGAAAATCATTAGTGATACTGATTGTTTTCACTGATTCAACAAGTAGGCATCAGAAAGCCACTGAAGCTTTTGTTTAATTTAGGCACCGTGATTAACAAAGTTACTCATAGTTGAATTTCAAGGGTACAATTTAATACCTATCCTCTCACCAAGTGTCAACCAAGTCTCTCTTGTCCCTCCCCACACCTCATACCCTGACTCTTTGACAAGTACATTTTTAAATGGGAGATTTTTTAAAAATCAAAATATGATTAATACACAAAACTTTTAGGAATATTTACTAGCAGTGATCAGCACAGAATTAGAATTAGAGGTAGTAGATTTGTTAGCAGGGTTCACTGTACTCATGCAGAAGGTATCAGGATATTCTTTAGGTTATCAGAGAGAAAATGGACTTCACAATTAGAGCCATTCAGGAAAATGAATTATCTAGGTAGTTATAGATTGGTTATATGAAATAAGGGACAGAGGAGATACAGAGATTGTTTATATTTCCAAATTGAATAACTCAAGGAAAATGACCAGGGTCAATTATGGGAACTGAATATGACATCAGGTTGAATGAAGAAGTAAACAGCAAACTCAGTTTTAGGTGAATATCCATTCATTGCCATATGTATGCCATTCTAAGATATACATAAGCAAAACAATTATAAAAATTTGAAGAAACTGAGGAAAAATTAAAGACTTGTTGAGATTATCTCCCTGACCTTCTGAAATGATTCTCACTAGTTTATCTGCATGCAAAATATAATCATTCCTAGTCTGTTTTCTAAGGCAGATAACCATATCCTCATAACAGAGCTGACTCTGCAAACTTAGATTCTTTATTAGAATACGAAAAGAATGGAAAATATGGGACAGTAAGTTTAGAAGAATAAAATAGATGAGTAAGAAAGAAATGTAAATCAGAAAAGGAAAGAAGACAGGTACACAAGGTGGTGATCAGGAGAACTATTAAAAAGAGACAGGAAGCACTGGGAGGAAGTGACAAGAGAAGGAGTTTTAAATACACATAGAAAGATCTGATAGCTATTTCTGAGTGAAATCATTTATATGTGTTACATGAAACAATTCCATTGTTGATTTTATTATATGCATTTCCATAATAGTTATGTATTCTCATTTAGCATTGCTCATTACTCTGTTGTGTGTATGCTAAAATATATTGTAAATCTTGCTCTATGAGTATGAAGCCTATAGATCATCATTTACTAATGAGTGTGTGTACAATTGTGAGTGTAAGAGAGAAAGAACGATACAAAAATAGAGATGGAGAGACAGAGATAAAATTAATGCTTAGAGGGCCGGAGCGATAGCCCAGTGGGTAGGGCGTTTGCCTTGTGCATGGCTGGCCCATGCGGGCCTGGGTTCGATCCCCGGCATCCCATATGCTCCCCGAGCACCGCCAGGAGTAATTCCTGAGTGCAGAGCCAGGAGAAACCCCTGAGCATTGCCGGGTGTGACCCAAAAAGCCAAAAAAAAATTAAGGCTTAGAGGGATAATGAACTGAGTTCACACAGATGGGGAGCTGAAGAAGTAGTGTTGGCCTCTGCAGCAATAATGCAGGTTGGTCCTGCGCATAGTATGAGATTGTGAGAAGAACTGAAATAACACAGGGAAGATTTGGGGTGGGGTGGGGTTGAGGACAAAAGGGCTTCATGATCACAGGGAAGTTCTATGACCAGAAATATGCAAAGTCACTCTACCATGTTGCTGAGTTTTACGCAGCACCACTTTTGTTTTCGGGGGTCACACCCGCAATGCTCAGGGGTTACTCCTGGCTCTGAACTCAGGAATTACTCCTGGTGGTGCTCGGGGACCATATGGGATGCCAGGAATCAAACCTGGGTTGGAGCTTGCAAGGCAATCACCCTACCCGCTCTGCTATTGCTCCGCCCCAGCACCACTTTCACATGGAATAAAAGAGGAGCTCTGGTTCTAAAACCCCCAAAAAACTTTATTTTCTTGGATATACAGGAATTTGGTGCTAGGGTAATACAAATAAATATACAAATAAAGAGAAACCGTGTATGTTATTTCTTTTATTTTCCCTGACTTGGGGCCCATCAAGTGGAATCAGTTCAATGAGGGCCTGGAATGAGGTACTGCAATGCCAGGGATTAGCTGGGCCATTGTCAGGAGAACCCTGTAGTGACAGAAGATCTCTAAGCACAGAGTCAAAAAGCCAGGTTTGGAGAAAGAGAAAAATAAAGAAAAAAGAAAAGAGAAAGAGAAAAGGGAAAAAGGAGGAGAGCAAAAGAAATGCTTTCAAGAGTAGATGGCAAGAGAATGAAAGAAGCAGTACTGGGGAAAGGGAAAAACTATAGGGTTCAAGTCTCATTATAGGCAGTTCTGGAAGAGAAATCATACTCCACATTTGCTCTACTCCATGCACACACATTAGACTCTCCTACTTCCACCAGGATAATCATAGATTAATGGCTCCTCTACCCCCAGTGGAGGTGTTAGCAGCATGAACTACTAGGCTTCAGGATCTCTGCACCTACCATCAAGCTGTTCTGGGAGATGGGGTGGGTGGAACCCACTATAAGCATAGCATACACTAAAAATTGGAGACTGAGCAAAAGAGATTGTAGGGTTTTTGGGTGGTAAAATGGTAGATTCTGGTAGACTAAGGTATTACAAACCCATGCCATGGATTCTGTTTTTGTAAAATTCTCTGAGAATTATTTTGTCTGCTACCAAGTAGACCTGTGCAGCCTAGTACTCTGCACACAGAGTGAAAGTGTGCCTTTCTCAAGTAAGCTTAGATCTCTATGAAGAATTTCACACACATTTCTCTTCTTTTTTCATATTCCCTTATATTTGTGACCCACAAATGTCCAAGGAAGATCATTACACAGTATGTATATCAGCTTAAGTGAACCCTTGGGTATATTTCACTCATAATAGGAACCCTATGCTATTTCTCGGCATCTGTAACACCTCCTAGAGTTCAAGAGTACAAAGTAATGCATCCATCAATCAAGTGCAAAACTATAGGAATGGAGTCTCATTTAGTCAGCTGATGGTAAAGCATCGAGGGACCCTTGGTGACTCCACAAAGCAGTTTGCCAGCGCAGAATGCATTCAAATGTAATAGCTCCACCAAGTTAATGCATTGGAAACTGGCTCAATAGGAACATTTTAAAATGAAAAGCATAGTTGAAAACTGACTGTCATCCATGTGAGGATACAGACTTTTCCTCCTTTCACTTCTCTATTTTACAAAAATGGATAGCAATCTAAGACATTTACATGCAGAATGAGGCCCAAAAAATCACTTATCTAAGGCACCTTTCAGTTAAGACCCTAGGAACAAAGCGATGCCTCTTGAATTTTTTTAGAATCCAAATTCACAATGAGTACATTGTATTTATTTCCTCCCTTTCTTACTCTATCTTTTGTGACAGAAAAAAAAAGACAAACCTGGCTTGTAGAAAAGTGTGTGAATGGCCCAGATAATCTTCACTGTTGTCTATTCTTAAGATTAAGGCAGCAGATGCAGCTTCCTTTTGTGAAACAAAGTGAATCCAGGAGTAATATGGGCCTTGGCTACTGACTACAAAGCAAGAAAGTCCAAGGCCTTCCCTGCCCTGTTCTGGAGAACTAGGATACTGGCTTCTTAACTACTTACTTGGACTTTTCTGGTTGGAATGTTGAGGGAGCCATTTGTTATCTTAGATTAAATCTGCTTAATTAATTTAAAAGACAAGGAAATCCTGAGTGCAAATATCAATTCTCAATAACCTATCATCTTGCTAATCTTATCTTATTTCCTGTGTGCACTGTGAATTCATATATATATATATATATATATATATATATATATATTTATATATTTTTTCTAGTTGGTTTCACTTTTCTGAAATTATCAGAAGGTGGAAAAAAAATCAGAGTTTTAGAATGCCGCTGAGTTTGTTATAGAATGGTATACAGATTTGAGCCTAGTTCTTTGGCTGATGGAAGGTACAGTCTGAATAATCATCAAAAATTCCCCAGGATATGGGGCGGAGCGATAGTCCAGCAGGTAAGGCCTTGCATGCAGCAGACCCGGGTTCAATCCCGGTATCCCATATGGTCCCCAGAGCACTTCCAGGAGTAATTCCTGAGTGCAGAGCCAGGAGTAACACCTGAGCATCGCCGGGTGCGACCCAAAAAAGCAAAAACAAAAAAAATTCCCAGGATAGTGTCAGGTAATATCAGGCTGCTAAGAACGTAATGAAGGTAGCTATGATGAACATCCTAGCACCAGGCTGGGTTGGGGGACAGGGACAGGGCAGAGGTCTCAAGGTTTTTGGAGGGTAGCGGGGGCACATCCAGATGTGCTTGGGTTTACTCCTGATTCAGTGCTCAGAAAGTATTCCTTGCAGGGCTCAAGGGACTAAATGGGGTATTGGGAACCAGTCCAGGTTGGACACATGAAGGCAAGTGACCTACATGCTGTATTTTTATCACTACTCCTCTCAAGTTTTCTTTTGTTTATTCGTGTCTAACATGAAATGTTGATCACAAACAAAAAGGATCACATTTCCGTCATTTGAATAAGGGATAAATGATATATATGTATGTATATATATACATATACATATATATATACACATATACATATATATATTTAGAAAAAGCCATTGGTAATTATTAAAATGTTATTAAAATGTGTTTATATTTGTTTTAGGAACATAATAGAATTTAATGCTAAATCTAGTTTTAGTGTGTTTGTTGTTAGTACATTACTTGAATCTCATAGCTTTAAGGGCACGAATGTTTTTTCTCAGTCACAAAGACTCTTCGTTTGCTCACACAGCAAGCATTTACAGATTGCTTCCTGTCTTCCAGGCACAGGTTTTTCATTCCAGGTTCAGTGCTCAAAGGCACTGTTCTCTCAAGTGGCACACAGTCTAGTGGACTGTAATCATCAGGGCTCTGAACTGCAAACTACCCTACCTACACTGAGTTAGGCAGGACAGAGAATTTCATGAAAGGCATTAACTCACTCAAAGAAACACACAGAGAGAAAAAGGATAACTCAGGTTTAAACAGTCAGAAACAATGTTCAAAATGATGCAACCACAGAAAAAGCAGAGCATGTGTGCTTCAGGCAGTCCTGGAATCTGCGCTTGCCAGGGAACACATCTGGGTGCTGGCCTCTGAGCCTTTCCTGCTCACAGGGATCTGGTCTTGCTGCACTTCCTGGGAACACTTAAAGGAACTGCTCCAGTCCTCACTTCTTCACATGATTGATCTTTGTCCATAAACTCCTATGGATTTGATACTGGTCTTTTAATAGCCTAGGTTCTTATGCTTAGGTTCGGGTAAAAGAAGCCAGAGTGAATATTTGGCATTTTCAGCATCTGGGGGTGCGGCGCTGGGGGCTCTTCTACATTCAAGCATAATAATTACATGCAGAATAAAGTGGTAAGCATCCATTATAGTACCCAGGTCCCATTATCTAAAATCAATGACATGCTTATTTCCTTACTTACACAAGGTTGCTCTGATAATGCATGTGATTAGACAGAAAGTCCTGGCATGATTGGTGAATATGAGAATGATGTCAGCATAATACACACATGGCATTGGTTCATGTATGGACTTTTTTGGGGTGAAAACGCTTCCAGTTGTCAAATCATCAAATAGTGAGTGAAAAAGTACACTGTGGGCACACAGTATTATGGCCACTGTCCACACTCCGCCACCTCTTTTGGGACCTGTTCAACAAGTCTTCTCATATGATTATGAATTTTGCATTTGCCTCCACAGGTTATATCTATATCTATATACCTCATTAAATTAAAAGCTAAATGTTGAAGATATTCTGATATATAAATCTCATGATATATCTCCAAATATATATATTCTGATATATATCTCCCATTATACATATCCTTATATATCCCAATATAAATATTTATTTGTTAATATGCTATATTATTAAGTATATATTGCATAAAAACATAAATATGTATATATTATGTATAGATCATAAATATATACACATAATATACACTCTTCCAGCTGTTCTTCTCAGGGCTTACTTCTGACCCTGTGCTCAGGCTTCACTCCTGGAGGATCACTTGATCACTTGATCACTTGACATCCCGTTGTTCATCGATTTGCTCAAGTGGGCACCAGTAACATTTCCATTTGACCCTATCACATACCAGTGTAGACCAATGGCATCTGGTTGCTTCAAATATGAAGAGCCTCAAACCGTTCGTTCAGGGTCTTGACGAAGAAGTCTGACCATCTTGTGATGGGCAGCCACGTGATCTTTTGACATCCTGTGGGATCCAGTCGGTAACAGCTCAGGCCCAGTAGTGGGTTCCAAATCGCATTACATGTCCAGCCCATCTGATTTTCGATGCCTTGGCAAATGAGACAGTGTCCCTGACTCTGGAACAACGATGGAAGTCAGAACCTGGATTCCTTCTCTCACTTGAGTGAGGCATGATATTCCAAGCATAGCTCTTTCGATTCTTCTTTGGGAGACCTGAACGTTCTCATCCTGCTTTCATAGGGCCAGATCTCTGAGGCATATGTTAATGAAGAGTGAATGGTGGAGTCTAAGAAATGTGCCTGGAGCCGAAGGTTCTTTTTCTTTTCTGCTATTTCTTCCATGCTTTTGAAGGCATTCCATGCTGCTCTCTTCTCCTGCGCAGCTCAGGTTTTAGATCATTCATCATGCTAACTTCTCTACCTAGGTACACATAACTGCTGCATTCAGAGATGTTTGTTCCATTGAGAGTGAATGGGGCCTCTGGAACTAGTTCATTTTTCATGAACATTGTTTTGTGGAGATTTAGCTGTAGGCCTATCTTTCCACATACTCGGTCGAAGTCAACCAGCATTTGTGCCACTAGACTAATGTTTGGTGTTATTAGAACGATGTCATCAGCGAAGCAGAGGTGGTTTAGTTGCCGACCGTATATCTTCACTTCCATTTCTTCCCATTCTAATTGTCGCATGACATTCTCGAGGGTGGCGCTGAAGAGTTTCGGTGAAATGGTATCACCCTGCTGAACCCCTCTTTTGACAACGATGATCACTTCTTTGTAGAATGGTGAGATCCTGGTGGTGAATCCATAATAGAGCTCACGAAGGATCTTGATGTATTGGGTTTGAACACCCTGTTTGGCTAGGGCTTCGATGAGGGTTAGGGTTAGGGTTATCCTCCTGGAGGATATTAGGGGATAATCTGTGGAGCTACGAAATTGAGCCAGATTTGACTGCATGGAAATAAAAATGCCTTACATACTATATAATCTCTCCAGTCCTGTGTAATATATATATATTTGTTTTTTTTTTTCTTTTGGGCCACACCAGCAATGCCCAGGGATTACTCCTGGCTCTGCACTCAGGAATTACTCCTAACGGTGCTCAGGGGACCATACGGGATGCTGGGGATCGAACCTGGGTTGGCTGCTTGCAAGGCAAATGCCCTAGCTGCTGGACTATCGGTCCAGACCTTTTTTCAACTCTGCTAGTTTTGTGCCTGTTAAATTGTCAGGTACAGTGCTTATCATATTATAAAATTGTATACACAAATAATTTTGGAGCCATACTGAATTGTGTTCAGGGATTATTTTTGCACTATGTTCAGGGATCTGTTCTGGCAGCACAGTGATATAATCTCTGGTGCAAGGGACTGATCCCTAATTGGTACTATATCCCTAGCCTCCAGAATGTGTAGTTTTGTGATTTTCCCCAATCTTTTTCTTTTCTTTTTTTTTCCAGGTAGGCCTTATAATTATTTGTAAATGATTTTCCAAGAATTTATTCCAGGAATACATCATAGTAGTAACAATTAAACTTGAAAAAAGTGCATTCATTAACATGATGCAAAATCTCTCATGCAATTGTAAAGACCCTTACCCATTTCCCGAAGAGTATCAGTAGTCAAAGTGTTTGGTGCCAGCAACCAACTAAGATTTCTAGATGTTCATTCGTCCCTTAGCTCTGCCACAACTCCCACTATAATGCATGAGTTAGACAGGAAGAGTCACCACAATCCTGTACCAATCTGAAACCACATCCTTTAATCTATTCATTCTTGTGGACTTGTACCCATCCTGCATACCAATCCACGGATCAGCAATTATAAGCAAGTGAAAAATAAACTTGCAGTTTCCAACCATTCTCTACCTTCTCAGTAGCAGTCCATGGATCGGTGATTGAAGAACACCCCATAAAAGATAGTGGGGAAGGGGACAGAAAATAAGAAAATACCTTCAAACAAATAATCACCAAGCAACATGGGAAGAAAAGACACATTTGAAAAGGTCAGAGTCTTAACCATGGAGCTGGTTAGAAGGCACTCATCAACAGTTATCATGTTCCTCCTTTGTTGTAAATTCTCTGCACTTTATTTCCAGCTACCACTTCCCCTCATTTGAGTCTCTAACCGTAATGTCAGCACCAAGAATCCCAGACCTCTATGGTACTTATGTATAGATTTTTATTAATGTTCAATAAATTTTACTAGAAAATGATAAGAATTTTATGAGGCCCTGTGTATTCTCCTTTCTGTCTCATTTTGCAATAGTAAAATTGATAGTCAAGCAAGAGGTATTTTTTGTGGAGACATGATCAAAGATGGCCATAGACCACATAATAGAATTTGTAGGAGTCTTTATTGACACCAACTGGTAGGTTGTCCTGTGAGGCAAGAGCAGCAGGCGTGCGCTGGCTGACTAGACTTTTTATTAGCCTATGTCCTGGTGCCCAGTAAGTTTCAGCAAGCAGTGAAAAGCAAGCAGGTTACAGAAACAAGAGAGAATAACTGTTAGTGAAGTGTGTGATCCCACAACATTTTCTATGCAGATGGAAACACCTATACATTAAAATCATAACTTGAAATGAAAGATAAAGAAGGAAAGCAACATCATAAGTGAATCATTACATCAAACATATCAATCCTAAGAGGGGGCTTTTCGACTTCCCTACTTTTGATTCCAAGACCCACATATTGTGAAGGGAGAATTAATATTTGCTGCCGGTACAGTATCTGAATCATTAATTGGGTATTTCATCATTTAAAATGTCTGGTTTCATTCATGCAGTTCTAAGTCTGTCTATTCCTAAGATGTGACTACTCCTTAGTTAAAGCATGTTTATGATGCAGTGCAATATTCAATAAGGCCATCTACAATTTGTCAGATGGTGATGTTCATCTGAGCATGATTCATGGGGACAGTACTAGATAAAAACATATACAATTGCTTCCCTTCTGTGCTTGTAGTCTACTCTATGATACTTATTATACTGATTCCATACATCAGTATAATGAGCATCAGAGAGTAGACTACCCTGAAATATTATCCAATATTGGGAATGGGGTCACTCTGCTGACTGATCACCATCAATATAACTAAGCAGATCAACATGAGGAGGTGAAGTTTATAATATTGAGCTCCTGAATAATATTCATCCTTAAAACAAATGTGACTTTGTTTCTGGTCTTAGTGAACAAGGATTGGAGTAAATAGAAAGAAGCTGGTCAACACTCACTATGAGAGTCATCTTGTCTACTCATACTATTGAAAATCTTTGCCACAGAGGCCTTTTTAATAAGTGTTCATGCTGGAACCAAGGTTCTCTGATTTTGAGTCAAAGGGCCCACCTATCCTTCAAATTTTGACGCCAATCTTCTAATTTTTTTTTAACTCATGATGAAGAGCTTTGACTCAGGTCATTTTTCCTTCAAATAGAAAATAATCAAACATGTCTCTATCAATCATAATCCAGCTTTTGGCTCCTTCAGGGGGTTGCGTTTAGTCACAAAAACCACCCTTCTCCCAAATCTAACTTTCCCAGTAAGACAATATGCCTAAAGACATGATGAGCTAGAAGTGTAAAGAATTGCTCATTTTCTCCCCAAATTCTAGACAATGTAGGTGAAAATCCTTTAAATGCTCTAGAATTTTCCAAGAAATTGACTACGTTTTGTTTGGTCCCATTATCATTTGACATCTTCAACTCCTTAACCCTGCTTTTTCCTTTTTCCTCCTTTCATGTTTTGGTTCCTAAAATATGTTTGACATTTCAAGCTCCATCTTAGTATCATTTCTTTGGACAACCTAAAGTACCACACCCTGCATAATTCATTCTCAATGTTTTCCTTCTTGGTCAACAAGTACAGGATCTTGTGGCAATATTAGCTGCACTGGAGTGAAAGTTTCACTTATGTGAAATAATTATGCTTTAACACTTGTTTCTTTTGAACTATAAATACTATTGCTACCTGAGAATAGAGTAATTAAGGGCCTGTCTAGCCTTATAGTCAGAATATTAGCTAAAATGTACTTTATATTGAGTTATTTAGAGATCACATGGTGACCAACTAATCCATTATCAGGTGTCTAATTATAAGAGTAAGAACTGTCTCTGAAAAAGATTCTAACATCTTTTGCAAATATACATGACTTCACTGAGAAATCCTGAACACTTCCTGTGTAAGTTTAGTTTCAGGGATATTTTCTATAGGCACATCCACTTCCAAAGACATGGTGAGCACAGCGGGTCCATGGCAAAACTAAGAAATAACTCCAATTTCCACTAGGCATTATATAATGAAGTATTTTTGAACAACAAAAGTAGAGCTTAGATGCAGATGACAAATGTACACTAACAGACCTTCTGACTATAACATTTCAGTAAAGTATGTGAGACTTTGTAATAGAGCAAAACATATCAAGTTAAGGATGCCCTTGGTGGTGATGGTTGCTCATCTAGATAGAGGAGGATTCAAACAAAAATCCCTGGAGACACTGATACCTGGAATGGGATTTGAGGAATGAATCCAAATGAAGAGGCAAAATGTTGCAAGTGCACTGTCAAATAAAGGAGAGATATTTGTCAAGACAATAAGGTGCAGAGAGAGAGGGTATATTCACCACAGTACTGCATGTTTTGAATTTAACATTTTATCCCATCAAATATGCAGCTATTCTAGTGTATATGGGACCTGCCTAGAGAGGGGTTTTAAATATTATTAGGAAAGGTCTGAGAAAAGTTTCCCAAGTATTACAAATAAATATTTTTATCTTTTCTCAACCCATAGCACACAGGCAATATTAGAAAAAATTTACAAGGAGAATATTAAATTTAAAGAACACCTCCCCAATTGTTAATTTTTGGTAAATTTTTTCCAATAAGAAAGGATATTGACACAAATCCACCTTACAATATGGCATAATGGTTAATAATATGGGATTTAGGTTCAGGGCTAAGTAATTGACTATGGATCACTTAGTATTCCTAAACCTTAGTTTCCTTCTGTGCAAAATGAGAATACATCCCTAAATATAGTTATTGTGCCAGTTAAATGAGACAAGACCAATAAAGTATTCAGCAAAGTGCTGGGCATGAAATGCACCCAAATTAACTGAATCACTATCTTCCCGTTTATCATCGATTTGCTTGAGCAGGCACCAGTAACATCTCCATATGACCTATCTCATGCAAGTAGAGCCCAAGGGCACCTGCTTGCTCCAGGAACATAAAGAGCCTCAAACCATTCCATCAGGTCATGGGAATGAGGTCTATAATTGTTGATATGCACCCAAATTACCTATAATTATTCCATTGTTATTTCTTGTACATGAAATACAAATATATGCATACATATACTTATATATGTATGTATGTACGTATGTAGTATGTATGTATGTATGTATATATATATACACACATATGTATAAACACCTGCACATAAAAATTTCTGGGAGTTCATTGTGATTCTCTTTTCAGTTTTCTTTATCATAATAGTGCCTCTCTTCCTTCTTTCCCATGATTCATGTAGCAAAGCATGCTCATTATTTTGGACTTAATAGAAAATCCATTCCTAATGTCATCAAATCATTACATTTATGCTTATATTTAACACTGCCAATTCTCCAATGAAAGTTAGTGCACATGCAAGAGAAAAACATTCACATAGTTGTGAATTTGAATTCCATTTAACTTTGACAAAAGTGTCACAGAAAATACAAATATTTAATTTATATGAGTGTCAGAGGTATGAGATATATTTGCCATATCTGGACTAAGCAGATATATGTTTATGCTATTTAAGTTATGCCTTCTGTTTCTTACTGAGAAGCAGGACAAATGCTACACAGAATAAAACAGAATCAAAGCTTCTGGGGAAAGTGATGAGTAAAGAGAGGCAAAAGAAAATAGCTTGGAGTTAATATCAAAGATAATGTACATGGTCAAAAAAGCATACAGTGGGGAAGGCACTGATGACCCTGATTCAATCCCTGGCATCATATATGGTCCCCAGAATTTGCCAAAATTATCCCTAAGTGCAGAGCAAGAGTAAGTCTGAACATAGCTGGGAGTGATCCCCAAGCAAGCAAGCAAGCAAAACAAAATGAAAAACAAAACTAAAACAGATTCCTTATACATTGTGAGTCTCTCCTAGACATTTTAGGTAAAATACTATAGAAGAGGGTTACTGAAAAACAAAAGTTTTGTTTTTTTTCCAAACAAAACTTGGCCATATCCATAAAGACTTCTCTTTTTCCTCTGAATGTATCTTAGCCTCAGTTTCTCATCTCAGCAGTCGCAGCAATAGCTGTTTTGGCTACACGGTGTGTGTCCTGCTCTAAATGAGATCATTGTATACCACTCTGACCATCCAGCTATTAGTAGTGTTTTATGGTAAACAAGGATCTATTCTTAAAAGAATAATTTGGCTTATTCATTATATATGTTTCCACTCCAAACCAGTATAACAAGATAACCTTTTGCCTGGACAAGTCCACAGCCACTCTCTATTGAAAACAGACTGATTTAACAAGAAAAAAATAGACAAAATCTATTGCAAAACATTTGCTCAGAGGCTCTTGAATTTAAACCTAAGGAGGCGAGGAAGTAGAAACAAGCTGAGGAAAGATATAATTTGTATAATTGTAGTGCTATAGATGAGAACACCAATACCACAAGATTTAATTATTCCTTTCATCTTGCCTTATTTCACTCTTGAAGATCAATACACTTGTTCTCGTCTTAAGCAGCAATCATTTCTACAATCTAAACATAAATTTAATCATGTGCTGCCATCCTTGTGTTTATAGACTCTGTCAAAGGCACAGCCCATTATAATTATTTTCTCAATCATTTGCCACAAGAAAAACACTTCAGGGAACATTAAAACTTAACTTAATCACCAGAAACAATATCAGTTCAACCAATGTGTCTTATTACACAGCCACTTTGTTTTTAAAGCAAAGTTCATTTACTAATACTTTAATTTTATGTTAAATTTCAAAATGTGTATATATTCAGAAATAGAATTATTGTCATTTTCATTTGAACCATAAAAAGAATAACATCATGAACATTGTTAAAACTGATTCCCAATGCAGTATCTGTAAATTTTCAAGCCATAAATCACTTGGAGTTGTTTACTCACATTCACTCAGCAGAAAAAACTATGTTATAGCTAAAAACAAGTATTAATACAATCCATAGAAAATACTAAAAACAAATAAGTTGGAATACTGGAAGACAAAACACATTACGAAAGTGACGACTCTTTATAAAAACACAACTGAAACTTTGGTCAAAATAATTTCAAGGGCTGGAGCGATAGTCCAGCGGGTAAGGTGTTTGCCTTGCACGTGGCTGGCCCATGCCGCCTGGGTTCAATGCCCGGCATCCCATATGGTCCCCTGCGCACCGCCAGGAGTAACTCCTGAGTGCAGAGCCAGGAGAAACCCCTGAGCATCGCCGGGTGTGACCCAAAAAATCAAAAATAAATAAATAAATAAATAAAATAATTTCAGCCACAATATATATTACAAAATCAAAAGTAGAACTGGCAAAGAAGTCAATGGAGTTTTAACTGTGAATGTAAAATCCAAAAATGCCAAGATATATCTCTATACTTCTTTCATACATGGGTAAAATCAGGAAAATACATCAATTATAAAACAAAACCATGCTAGCTATTCAATCCTATTTAAATTATGTATAATAATGTCTGACATAGAAAAAGACTGGGCCCCCTGGGATGAGCTCAGAGCCACAGCAGAGCCTGGAAAGCTACCCATGCTGTATTCGATATGCCAAAAACAGTAACAATAATGGACCTCATTCCCAATGAATGGAGGCCCACTCTCGAGCAAATTGATGAACGGGAAGACAAGTGATTCAAGTGAACAAGTGATACAATAATGTCACAATATATAGGAAAATATAAGACATCGAAAACCAGATGACTGGACATGCAATGCGATTTGGAGATGGCCGCTGGACTAGAGCCGTTACTGATTGGATCCAACAGTATGTCAAAAAGATCTCGTGGCAGCCCACCTACAAGATGGCCAGACTTCTTTGTCAAAACACTGAAGGAACGGTTTGAGTCTCTTCGTATTCCTGAAGCAACCAGATGCCATTGGGCTACACTGGGACATAATACAGTAAAATGGAAATGTTACTGGCGCCCACTTGAGAAAATCGATGATTAACAGGATGTCAAGTAATCAAGTCCCTGCATTAACATACGATTCAGAGACCTGGGCCCTATGAAAAGAGGATGAGAATGCTATTCGGGTCTCCCAGAGAGGTATCGAAAGAGCTATGCTTGAAATATCAGGCCTCACTCAAGTGAGAGAAGGATTCCGGAGTTCCGACCTCCATCGCTATTCCAGAATCAGGGACGCTGTCTCATTTGCCAAGGCATCGAAAATCAGATGGGCTGGACTTGTAATGTGATTTGGAGATGACGGCTGGACTAGAGCCATTACTGACTGGATTCCACGGGATGTCAAAAGATCACGTGGACACCCACCTACAAGATGGTCAGACTTCCTTGTCAAGATCCTGAAGGAATGGTTTGAGGCTCTTCATATTCCTGAATCAACCAGATGCCATTGGGCTACATTGGCACGTGATAGGGTCCAATGGAAATGTTACTGGTGCCTGCTCGAGCAAATCGATGAACAACGAGATTCAAGTGATCAAGTGATCAAGTGATATAGGAAAATTATGAGTATATTAATGTATATGAGTGACTATGTATATGAACATTGTATATGTGCACACATGTATGTATATGTGTATCTGTTTTAAAAACTCTAACAATAATGAACCTCACTTCCAATGAATGGAGACATTACTGGTGCCTGCTCAAGCAAATGGATGAGCAATGGAGAGACAAAAACATACAAGTGATATAAGTGATATTCAGTTTGTATATATGCATGTGTGTTCATGCTCGTTCTTACTCTTCATAAATGATATAGATCTATTTATTTGGAAGGAAAGGCAACCTGATGTCGGGGAGCACCGCTGGGTCCCCGACAGTGCAGGGGAAGCAAGTTCCCTTCTACCTTCGGGCCGGCAGGGAATGGATGAAGACTCAGGAATCCGATGCAGTTTTAAAAAGGGCTTTACAATCACAGTTTCCAATATACAATCCAAGAGCAGGGAAAACCTCCGACTCTAGGGTTCCCAGCTAGGCCCCAGCCAGGTGTAGGCCAAGATGGCTGCCACCATGTGTTGAGGCCCAATAGAGAATGGAGAGGACAGAGAAGCAAAATGCCAAGGGAAGCCAAATGGCAAAAAGGGGAAAAAAGAGAGCTTCTTCTTGCAGCTTATTTTATAGCTAGAAATCTGCCTAAACTCCCCAGCACAGCCCATTCTGGGCTGTTCTATCTAGAGATGAAAACAGGAAAATAGCTCTATAGAAATGTAGCAACTTCAGGAGACATCTGGCTGTTTACAAGGACCCAGAGCTAATTAAAAGCCTCCTAACAGAGCTGGGAGAAGCTATTAGCTAAATGTAACTTCCCCTGGCAGGAATAGTCAAATGCCTTCAGGTAATTTCTCTCAGCACCTCACCTAATGTATTGAGCCAAGATCTGCCTGGAATTGCCTTTATAGGGTAGAGAAGGGGGTTTCTGAGATGGCATGTGTCTGTACCAAAGACTAATACTAATGCCAGTTAAATATTTCTCCAAGCCTTCACAAGAGTCTCGTCTACTTCATGGTAGTTTTGTATTTTAGTTGCCTTTTGAGTTATCAGGGAGCCATGCTTGCTTGCTTGGAGGCAAACAGCATTTCTCTCTGGCCTAATTACTTAGAGATCCAGCTTGGCCAGGCAAATATGCTGGTAAGATCTAGTTAGTCCCACGATGATTGTGGTAGCATGAGAGAATATTTATACCAGCCAGTACAGAATACATGGTCAGATAAGACTGCCACATTCAGACTATCCCCCTATCTATGAAGTGATCTGCAGGAGGCAATCCAGGGGCAGATGTAGAGGCCTAGGCTTTTAGGTGTCCTGCAACAACCTACTTACAATTATTTTAAGAATAAAGTAGAATCTGCTAATATAAATCTAAGTATTTGTTTTAAAATGGGAATTTAATAAATATTTGAATTTTTGACAAGGCTGGGTAATTTCCTATCATTTTCTTAAAAAAACTGTGAGATTTATATTTAAAATTTCTTTAGGAGACACTCTAGATAAGGCATATTAGGAGCTGGAGTGGTAACAGCAGACAGGGTGCTTGCCTTGCATGGGGTCCACCTAGATTTGATCTTTGGCACTTCTCTCTATAGTCCCCAAGCCCCTGCTGGGACTGATCCCTAAGCAGAGAATCATTAGTAAGCCCTGAGCACAGACATGTTTAATCCAAAAGAAACAAAAACCCTCATAAATGCCTAAGAAATAAAATAAATAACGTATTTATTACAGATTGAGTTATATCTCAATCTGTATATAGTTATATCTCAATCTGTATCTGATGAGCTCCTCCGGCCCGGGCGCATCTCCTAGACTCCACCATTCTCCCTGCATTAACATAAGCCTCAGAGATCTGGGCCTTACAAAAGCAGGATGAGAACGCTATTCGGATCTCCCAAAGAGGAATAGAAAGAGCTATGTTTGGAATATCACGCCTCACTCAAGTGAGAGAAGGAATCCGGAGTTCTGACCCCGCGAGAGTCAGGGACGCTGTCTCGTTTGCCAAGGCATCAAAAATCAGATGGGCTGGACATGTAATGCGATTTGGAGATGACTGCTGCTCTAGAACCGTTACCGACTGGATCCCACAGGATGTCAAAAAAAATCACATGGCTGCCCACCTACAAGATGATCGGACTTCTTCATCAAGACCCTGAACGAATGATTTGAGGCTCTTCGCATTCCTGAGCAACCAGATGCCATTGGGCTACATTGGTACGTGATAGGGTCAAATGGAAATGTTACTGGCTACCGCTCGAGCAAATCGATAAATAACGGGACGCCAAGTGATCTAATGAGTTATATCTACCATTTTGTCATATTAATTTTTAGAAAAAAATTTTAATTTAAGATATTTTGAACCTCCATAAATTCACTTCCTTGCTTGTGTTCCTACAGGTAAGCACCATTGTAAAGTCATATTCGTTCTTCCCATATTTTAGATTTTTTAGTACTTATTCATATTAAACATATAACTTGTTAACTGCATGTTTTTATATTTTACAGAAATTCCATCACATTACTAAAAATAATTCCATGTGTCTTCCCATAAAATTATGTTTTTCAGCTTATTATATTTATATGCATTTATAATAATAGCCCTAGTGAGTTATCTTTTCTTATTTTCTGTCAATATATAAAATACTTATTTTTGTCCATTCTAGGTAGATAGACATTTTATTTTTAAAGTTATTGTTTCTTTTTAATCAAGCAAAGATCATTCTTTTTAAGGGAAGAGTGGGTTGGGCCATACCAGGCTGTGCTCAGGGGTTTACTCCCAGGTCTGTGATTTTATGCGACCCCCTGTATAACACAAGCACCTTACCTGCTGTACCATTGCTCCTGCAGCAAAGATTACTTTTGTTTATGCACCCTCTAGCAAATGCACAGGACTAAGCTATGAAAACTAACGGCATGTAGAAGACTGAGTTGAGTTGCGTTTCTAGAAAGGTATTTTTGTCTTTACTAAATCAACAAACAGTGCTTTCATAATTTGTTATTGTCAATTTGAAAGATGTGAACTGATAAATCAATCTTCAGTTTCAACTTCGCCAATTACTAATAAGCTCATACTGTTAGGAGATCCAAATGCTTTTCCAGTTTATCATTGTCTTTTATATTTTTCTGATGCTATTTTTTCAAACCTTTACTCACTAAATTTTGTTTAGCTATTTGTCACTTTTGTTATCTGCTTTGTGTTTTGTTCTATAATCCTTTTCCTCCAGATCAATTAAAATATATTGGAATAATAGTTTACAAGATTATGAATGTTTTTTTTTGGGGTTTTTTCTTTTTTTTTTTTTTTTCTTTTTATTTTTTTTACAATTAAAAAGTTCATGTTTGGGTTTTGGTCATACAGTGTTTCAGCATCCGTCCCTCCACCAGTGCCCATCTCCCACCAACAACATCCCCGGTTCCCTCCCCCTTCCCCAGCCCCTGCTCCATGGCAGGTTCTTTATTTCTTTGCCTTTCTCTCTCTTTCTCTTTTCCTTCCCTTCCAGACTATGGATTACAGAACATACATTAAAAGGTTGTCATGTGTATCCTTTTGCCTCTATTTAATGCTCAGTTCTAGGTTGGCATTAGTGCCCCTCGACTATTATTAGCACCCTGTTCTATTTTCTGTCTTTCCTAAACTCTGACTCCCACACGTTTGTGATAATTTCCACCTCTTGACAAGACCTCCCGATATATGCTTCACTTGACCTTGGATATTGGTATCATAATATGTACATATATATTTATGCCATGCAAATAAATGCAGTCATTCTGTATCTGTCTCTCTCCTTCTGGCTAATTTCGCTCAACATAATCTTCTCCATGTCCATCCATTTATAGGCAAATTTTATAACTTCATTTTTCCTAACAGCTGCATAGTATTCCATTGTGTAGATGTACCAAAGCTTCTTTATCCAGTCATCGATTTTCGGGCACTCTGGTTGCTTCCAGATTCTGGCTATTGTGAATAATGCTGCTATGAACATAAAAGTAGGGATGGTGTTTCCGCTGCGTATTTTTGGTTTCCCAGAGTAGATTCCCAGGAGTGGTATGGCTGGGTCAAATGGGAGTTCAAGTTCTAGTCTTTGGAGGAAAGTCCATATTGTTTTCCAGAAAGGCTGTACCAGCCGGCATTCCCACCAACAATGGATGAGTGTCCCCTTTTCCCCACATCCACGCCAGCACTTGTTGTTCTTGCTCTTTTGAATATGTGCCAGTCTCTGTGGTGTAAAGTGGTATCTCATTGTTGTTTTGATTTGCATCTCTCTGATGATTAGTGATGATGAGCATTTTTTTCATATGTTTTTTGGCCATTCGAATTTCTTCCTTGCTGAAGTTTCTGTTCATTTCTTCTCCCCATTTTTTGATGGGGTTGTTTGTTTTCTTCTTGTAAAGTTCTACCAGTGCCTGATAGATCCTGGATATTAACCCCTTATCAGATGGGTATTGGGTGAATATTCTTTCCCATTCTGTGGACTGCTTTTTGTATCTTAGTCACTGTTTCTTTTGAGGTGCAGAAGCTTTTTTGTTTCATGTAGTCCCATATGTTTATCTTTTCTTCTAGTTGCTTTGTTAGTGATGTTTCACCTTTGAAGATGCCTTTAGCTTCAATGTCGTGGAGGGTTTTTCCTATATTTTCTTCAATGTACTTTTATGGATTCAAGTCTGATATTGAGATCTTTAATCCATTTTGATCTGATTTTTTGTGCATGGTGTTAGACACAGGTCCAAATTCATTTTTTTTACATGTTGCTGCCCAGTTTTCCCAACACCACTTGTTGAAGAGGCTTTCCTTACTCCATTTTAGACTCATTGCACCTTTATCAAAGATTAAATGATCATGTGTTTGAGGTTGGGTGTCAGGATACTCAATTATATTCCATAGGTCCACAGGTCTGTTTTTATTCCAATACCATGCTGTTTTAATTACTACTGCCTTGTAGTACAGTTTGAAGTTGGGAAAGGTGATGCCTCCCATCTTCTTTTTTCCCGAGGATTGCTTTTAGCTATCCTTGGGGGTTTATTGTTCCATACAAATTTCAGGAGCGTTTGGTCAATTTCTTTGAAGAATGTCATCGGTATCCTCATGGGGACTGCATTGAATCTGTACAGAGCTCTAGGGAGTATTACCATTTTGACAATGTTGATTCTCCCCCATCCATGAACAGGGCGTATGTGTCATTCTAACCACCAAAGTGCTAATAATGTTGCACTATGTTCCATAAGATCCTTTCTTCAGATTTTTCTTGGGTTTTCCCCAAGAGGTGTTCAGGGAAGCTGTGGATGACTCCCAGCAATACTCAGTAGACTGGATGTATCAATGTCACTAAGGCCCAGGGGTGCTATGCTCAGGGATCATGCGGTACTGAATACTTCCACATGCCAGGCATGTGCTTCATCCCTTTGGACTAATTCCCCAGCTCTTCCTCCAGATTTATGAGATGAATTTTTTCTTTTAGTGTCACACCTGGCAATGATTAGGGCTTGCTCCTGGCTCTGCAATCAGGAATTATTCCTGGTTGTGCTAGGGGGGACCATATGGAATGCCAGGATTATAGAACAGGGTTCAAAGCTGTGTAGGACTTGTGCAAGGCAAATGCCCTACCCATTATTTTATCGCTCTGGTTCTTGAAGTTAATTCTAAACACATTTTATGCTACCATTTAAATTTTTTGATTTGTTTTTTAAATATTCACTTAAAGCTTTGCTTAATTTCTCATACATTTCTCTGGAGATGATGATTCATTCAAGGAAATCATTTGAACAATTAAAACATTTTAGGAAGGACAGGCTGGGGAGTTGAGAATTAGCACAGGTGTTAAAGAGTGTTTGTATTCAATGCAATCAAACCTATTTTGATCCCTGGCTCTGCCAGTAGTGACTCCTAAGTAAGAACCAGAAGTAGACCCTGAGCGCCAGCAGATGTGGCCCAGACCAGCACTCTAAAAATATGTTATTATGGGGGCAGGGGTGACTGTGGTGATTGGCACATTGGCAATACAGAGGGTTTACACCATGTTCTGTGATCAGGGATCACTATTGGAAGTGTCTGTGACTGCCCTATGTGCAAGGCAAATGCCTTAACCCCTGTACTATTTCTCCACCCCCCCATAGGTATGTATATACATACATATGTGTGTATTAATAATATATATATACATATGTATATATGCATATATAGACCTCATTCCCATGACCTGATGGAATGGTTTGAGGCTCTTTTATGTTTCTGGAGCAAGCAGGTGCCCTTGGGCTCTACTTGCATGAGACAGGACATATGGAGATGTTACTGGTGCCCACTTGAGCAAATCGATGATGAACGGGAAGACAGTGATACAGTGATATTTAATAATTATGCTACTGAAAATGTTACTGGCGCCCGCTCGAGCAAATCAACGAATTACGGGATGTCAAGTGATCAAGTGATATTTAATAAAGGGGACTCTTGGTTATATGCGGTCACATAATATGTGTGGCCCCTGAAACTGCAAAGCAGGTTGGGGCAGGGTTTGCATACATAGCACAAATTTAATTGTGTTTAATCTGGCATGCCCCCAAATCATGAACATGTGCATTTTCCAATTAAGAAACTTCATCTCTGTTCCCTTCAGGTTGCTTTATAAATAAAGAAGCTAGAATTCTGTTTAATAAGGAGATCAGTGATCCCTAGTCAGTGGAACAATGTCTGGAAATGTGATGGTGAGTCTGGGAATTATCTTTTAGATACTATGGGCTCAATCCAGTATTCTCTAATTATACCTTTCAGTTTATATTATCGTTCTTGGAGAACAAAGAATTTAACTAAAAACATAGTCTTCTATGCATGAAACATCAGAATGATTTAAAATATGCATAAATAAATAAAATATTTTCTGCTTAACACAGTAATATATTGGCAAGGAGTCACAAATAAATTCTCTAGGTCAGAAACCAGATTTATCTACTGATCAAACTCAGTTTATTTTCTGACTAAAAATAATGCTGAAACAGTAGTTGTCAATAGACCATTAAACTATGCACTTAACACAGTGGCAAGATTTCAAGCATTTTTGTCTTTTAAAAATAATTTAAAGTCCAAAATCTTTACCCAACAGATCATTACATAGTTTATCCCCACATCCTTTGCAATTGTGACATATTATCATATTTTACAACATGCTGTCTTTGCAAATTCATTCATTTCATTATTTCCGTTAGATTAGTTTCCATTATTATGGTTTCCTGGGTTTCAAATCATGCTATTCTTTAGTTTCTTTGTCTATCATTGTGTTCCAGAAAATATGAAAAAAATAGCCTTTGTTATGTATGAGTAGCAAACTATTTTCTACTTCTTTCTTTAATGTGTGCACAAGAATAACAGACAATGAAACTATGTATTGAACCTCAATTCTGTAAACCCTATACCCAGTTTCTAAGAAGACAGCATAATCTAAAATCATAATTTCCATTTTAAACAGGAAATACTTTTGCCTTTTCTTTCTTTCTTTCTTTCTCTCTTTCTTCCTTCCTTCCCTTCCTTCCCTCCTTCCTTCCTTCTTTTCCTTCCTTCCTTTCTTCCTTCCTTCCTTCCTTCCTTCTTTCCTCCTTCCTTCCTTCCTTCTTTCCTCCTTCCTTCCTTCCTTCCTTCTTTCCTTCCTTCCATTCTTTTTTTAAGAATTTATATGAGTACTTTTGATAATTATCACTTCACTTGATCACTTGAATCCGTTATTCATCGATTTGCTCGAGCGGGCGCCAGTAACATTTCCATTGGACCCTATCACGTGCCAATGTAGCCCAATGATATCTGGTTGATTCAGGAATATGAAGAGCCTCAAACCGTTCCTTCAGGGTCTTAACAAGGAAGTCTGACCATCTTGTAGGTGGGCGGCCACGTGATCTTTTGACATCCCGTGGGATCCAGTCGGTAACGGCTCTAGTCCAGCGGTTGTCTCCAAATCGCATTACATGTCCAGCCCATCTGATTTTCGATGCCTTGGCAAACGAGACAGCGTCCCGGATTCTGGAATAGCGACGGAGGTCAGAACTCCGGATTCCTTCTCTCACTTGAGTGAGACGTGATATTCCAAGCATAGCTCTTTCGATGCCTCTCTGGGAGACCCGGATAGCATTCTCATCCTGCTTTCGTAGGGCCCAGGTCTCTGAGGCGTATGTTAATGCAGGGAGAACGGTGGAGTCGAAGAGATGTGCCGGAGCCGGAGGTTCTTTGTCCTTTTAGCTATTTCTTCGATGCCTTTGAAGGCATTCCATGCCGCTCTCTTCCTCCTGTGCAGCTCAGGTTTTAGGTCGTTCATCATGTTGACTTCTCGACCTAGGTACACATAACTGCTGCATTCAGAGATGTTTGTTCCATTGAGAGTGAATGGGGCCTCTGGAACTAGTTCATTTCTCATGAACATAGTTTTCTTCAGATTCAGCTGTAGACCTACCTTTCCACATTCTCGGTCGAAGTCAGCCAGCATTTGTGCCGCTTGGCTAATGTTTGGTGTTATTAGAACGATGTCATCAGCGAAGCGGAGGTGGTGTAGTTGCCGACCATCTATCTTCACTCCCCATTCCTTCCCATTCTAATTGTCTCATGATGTTCTCGAGGGTGGCACTGAAGAGTTTTGGTGAGATGGTATCACCCTGTCGAATCCCTCTTTTGACATCAATGATCACTTCTTTGTAGAATGGTGAGATCCTGGTGGTGAATCCGTAATACAGCTCACGAAGGATCTTGATGTATTGGGTTTGAACACCCTGTTTGACTAGGGCTTCGATGACTGCTTCAGTCTCCACAGAATCAAAGGCTTTCTGTAAATCAATGAACGTGAGACAGAGTGGCATCTTGTACTCCCTACAAACCTCAATGAGCTTGGTTACTGTGTGGATATGGTCGATTGTGCTGAATCCTTTCCGGAAACCTGCTTGCTCGCATGGTTGACCTTCATCTAGTGTTCTGCTAATCCTGTTCAGGATGACTCGTGTAAACAGCTTGTAGATGACAGACAACAGGCAGATGGGGCGATAGTTGCCGATGTCATGAATGTCTCCCTTCTTGAACAGTAGAACTGTCCTGCTGGTTTTCCATTGGGAGGGCACCTTGCATTCGGACAGGTAGCGTGTGAAGAGCCGAGCTAGTGTATTGATGAGTACCAACGGCAGATTCTTCAGGTGTTCGGGTCTGACTTTGTCTGGGCCTGGTGCTGTTCCCTTCTTTACCGACGAGATGGCATGTCGGATTTCAGAAGGGAGAACGTTGGGAATGACATATCCATCCTGTGGAATTTGGTATGTGGGCAGGTGGATGTGGCTATCAAAGAGATTTGAGTAGAAGTCCTGGATAATCTTCTCCATTGCCTTTCTGGAAGATGTGATAGATCCATCAGGGCGTCGGAGGGCAGTCATCTTGGTCTTATAGTTGGCGAAGGACAGGCGGGCAGTGCGAATACTTTTCCCGGCTTCTGCTGCATCTTCCAGTATTTCTGCTCTTCTGTCTTTGAGGTCTGCTTTTATCGCTTCTCTGCACTGTTTAGCAAGCTTGGACGTTAGCATTAGGTCTAATATAATTGATAATTATATTTAAAAATAGAAAATATTTAAAAATTATTTAAAAATATTTAAAATTATTTAAAAATATTTAAAATTATTTAAAAATAGAAAATATTCTAATATAATTGATAATTATATTTAAAAATATTTGAAAATAGTTTCTAGGGTCAACTTCAGGGAAATGAGTGTCAATAGTTCATTACTAATTGTTTTGGTGGTCATTTTTTACTGTGATAGTCACAGCATTCTTGTCCTCCAAAAACTATGAAATCCAAATTTTATATATTTGATTCTCATAAGAGTATTGAGTTCAGTCCAGTGATAATTTTTAACAATGGGTTTTCATGGAATAAAGAAAATTCCAATTTTTAGCATTTGCTGATTCAGTAAACAGTCTCACCGAGGCTGGTTTTAAACTATCAGTTAGAAGTCATTAACATAGAATTGAGAAGAGATTCACACAGTACACCATTATAAAGATTTGTTATATGTATTTGGTGCTTCTTGTCTTTTCAATTGTTGCTGTTTTAAATTCTTTGTTGGGGATTAGAGCTAACAGTTTTTAATTATTATTACTTTTTAATATTTTATTATACCACCTTGAGATATACAATTACAAAGATGTTCATGTTTGGGTTTCGGTCATACAGTGTTCCAGCACCCATCCCTCCACTGTGCCCATTTCCCACCACCAATATCCCCAATTTCCAACACCCTCCCTAGCCTGCCTCTATGGCAGGTTCTTAAACTTTCTCTCTCTCTCTCTCTCTCTCCCTCTCTTTCTCTCTCTCTCTCCATTCTCTTATACATTGTAAATTGCAAAACATACATTTAGAGGTTATCATATATATACCTTTGCCTATATTCAATGCTCAGTTCTAGGCTGGTATTTTCATTTTCAACGATTATTAGCACACGGTTCCCTTTTCTGTCTTACCTAACCTCTGACTCCCACATGTTTGTGGTAAATTACACCTATTGATAAGACCTCATCATCCATGTTTTCCTGGCCTTGGATATTGGTATCATTATATACATATACATATATATAATGATATATATTATAAATATACATATATATTTATAACAGGTTTTGAAGCTTACTTTCTACTCTGTGATCATGGGACCAGGGGGTGCTGGAAATGAAAGTGGCCTCCTAAATACAAAGCATGTGCTCAGTTCTCAAATAAAATTAATAGTTGGGGTGTTCAAGAAAGTTACTCTTTTAACATAAACTTTTATATTTCTTTTGGGAAAAGAGATCAAAGTATGCCTTGCTATTGAAATTGCCCCTAACTGGTCATTTTTTTTCAACATATGTTACATTTTTATTAAAAGTAAATTAATTTTGTATTTATGAGCATTTATAGCAAAATATTTGCCTCTGTCTGATTTCCCATTCATATTAAATCTTTGAAGCAAGGAGATTATTTTCACTTGGCAAGGGGTAGGTACTTGGTGGCTACTCCAGGCTTATCACAAAGCTCAAAGGACCATGCCAGTCTAGGGATGAAACCAGGTGCTCTGACATAAAAAGCTCACACTCTAGTCCTTTGAATCATTTTGCAAGACCTAGGCAATATTTATCATAATTAAATAGCAACTTAAAGTTAAGCTCATTTGTTTTATCTTTATAAAGTTACTGAAATAGTTTCAGCATTATATTTGAATTGGAAAGAAAACAATATAGAGTAAAAATCTAGACCTTAGAGGCAAATAATCTTGGGTTCAAATACAGGCAATGTTATTCACTAGTCACATACACTTAAGAAATTTTGTTAACTTCACTCAATTCAATGTCCTTAAAATGGGAATAGTAACCCTTTCTTGATACTGTATAAATGAGACTGGTCAGTATACATACTTGAGATACCTGACATCAAAATAAATTTAGGGGAACTTTTGATGAATTCATATCATTTTTGAAGCTACACACCTTGTACTTATTTTAAAATTACTGTACTTGATTTCAAAATTAACAAGCTAACAAGAATACAAAGCAAAATTAGCTCCTTTCCTTCCTCAAATCCGTTGTCCATAGACACATTTCTATTAGATTATTTTTCTCATTCTCATTATAGAAATGAACCAAATGCTTATTCACATACATTTTGTCTTTTAAAATAGCAGTACAGGGCTGGAGTGATAGTACCAAGGCAAGGTAGTAGCTTGCCTTGCATGCAGTCAACTTGGTTTGATCCTACTGTCACAAATGGTCTCCCTGAACCCACTAGGAGTGATTCCTGTGCACAGCCCGGAGTAACGTGCAGTGACAACAATATACCAATTTGAAAGAAAGGAAATAGCCATTAGTTTCTTCATTTCCTATGAGAACTAAATGGGATAATTCAGATACAATACATAAAGCAGGGCCAGCCCAGGGTAAAAACTCAATAAGCATTCTATATCGTCAATAGGAAATGTTTCAGTGCCTGCAGGCAAAATGGTATCCAGAAGTCTCTGAACAACTCTCAAACAGAGATAGGCGTGGGGGGCAGGAGCACTGTGAGGGAGGTATTCTTGAGAATAGCAAAGTGAGCAGAAGGAATTTAGACAGAGTCTGGCTGCACCTGCTATGAAAATCTTTCATTCATTTTCCATGAAGAATAACGTGGATGTTATTGGAAATGATATTACTGGACTTAATAATTAAGTTTGGTCTTAAAAAGGTAGATCATGTAGTCAAAAGGATCATTTTTTTTTCTGCATGTTTAAAATCTACCAGTGTGACCAGAATTTTTCATTTTTTGTTTGAACAATTTGCCACAGTTTTGATATTTTCTGCATGTGTTTAAGGTAAAAGAATTTTAGGCTTTATTCTCCAGTTTATTTCATAATATTCATTACTTAATCAGACCATTTAAAGTACCATCTATGATGAAAAGTCAGTAGACTAGGAATGGTTTATAATCTGTGATATCAGGAATTCAGGCCTTTGACATTAGGGCTGATGGATTGACTCTGCTGTGTGGTTCATGCCAAGGCAGGGCCCTCACAAATCCTACTTTTAATTGGATTTCCCCCCTTTTTGTAACAAACAACTTCAATCTCTGTATTAGTTAAAAAAAAACAACTTCTTCCCTGCTGAGTGCTTAAAGAAAGGTCCCCCATTCCAGAAAAAAAATGGGCAGATTTATTTTGGCTTTTTATTTCCACATATTGAATTGTTTTCTTAGGATTTATTGAGCATTCAAAACATGAAAGTTCCTGAAAACTAAAGGACCTGATTTCTTGTCCTGAAGCTAATCCTGGGAGAAAAACCAGCCATTAACACTAATTAGATATTTATTTATATTTAAAGGAAGGACAGCTCTTTGCTTTTACACAGAAAATAAAAGGCTGAAGTAATTGTTTTAGCAAAAGCCCCTAAAAAAGATGCCCAGATTAAGTCCCCATTTCAAAGGCCTGGCACACTAAGATTTTCCTTGGTGCAGTAATCAGCTGTGCCCAGGAGACTTTAGAGGCCCCACTATTGCTGCATTCTGATCCACAGTTCTCAAAGCTAGCCTAGACACTCCTGCCTTACCAATTTGGCCCCAAAAGATAAATATCCTGTCTTTGCCACCCAAGAGCCTTGAATTAACCAAACAAATCCCTTCACGAGACAGGCTTATTTTATGTACCTTTGTTGTCTCTATATAATTAACATAGAGCATTTCACATTGGTTCAAATTACTATATATCTTAACTATATATTTTATATGATTGATTGACAGAATATTTTATGTACAGTTAGTTTACTTTCCCCCTCAAATGGATACATGTTACCTGCTGAGCCCCTCTCAACACCAACTAATCTGATTTAATTTTTTTGCTCCTCAGAGCTCCACCCAGCAGAAGAGCCGATCACAGCCCTGCTCATCAGAGTCCCACCCTACAGCCATCTATTTCATGCCCAGGTATGCCTGATCCAGAGACTCAGAGACATGGGTTAGAGCTGCTACTGGCTCTACCTGTGCCCAGCTGATCATGAGGCACCCAGGAGGGGTGGCGGGTTCTAGCCCTGACCCGCTATCCCAGCAGAGCCTTGCAAGAAGCCAGAGGAACCCCCACACCATGATGACCGCCATTTTCATCATCTCAACTCCACAGCTCATCAGAGCTCCACTCAAGAGAAAAGCAAATCTTTCCCCGTTGGTTCATCAATGCGTGCACAAGATGAGAGACTACTACAAGAGTATCCCACCCGCACAACAGAGCCTGGCAAGCTACCCATATTGTATTTGATATGCCAAAAACCAATAACAATTATAGTCCCTCATTCCCATGACCTGAAGGAATGGTTTGAGGCTCTTCATGTTCCTGGAGCAAGCAGTTGCCCTTGGGCTACACTAGCATGTGACAGGATGTATAAAGATGTTACTGGTGACCGCTCGAGCAAATCGATGAACAACGGGAAGACAAGTTATACAAGTGAAGTGAAGTGAATAAACCTAAACAGTAAAAGGAAAGATAGAAATCATAAGACCATATCAATTGATGCAGAGAACATTCTGAACTGCACTGATCTTTTCTTTTCCTTCTTACCTTCTCTCTGTCAACTTATCTTAAAAGCCCTTTTCCTATCTGCAGACTCTCATTTCAAACTGTGATGGAGTAATATAAATTACATGTTTATGTTTCATCCCCTAACCTCTTTTGTGATACTAATCGAACACAAGGCTGATTGAACCCTAGTCAGTCATGTGTAAGGCAAGTACATTACTTGCTCTACTTGCGTCGCGTCTCTAGCTTCCAAAATAATTCTTAAACCAGTGAACACCATAGTGATACTAGAGGCAAAGGGAAAGGGAATTGGGTAAGGAATGGATGGGTCCTTGGAAGGTGATCAGTATTAGAGGTCAGGAGGAGGAGGAGCACACCAGGAATGTGATTAGTGCTCATTTAAAACTCACTCTGTGAACACTTGCTGTTTCCTCTCTCTGTTCTTCACCAGGTGGGGATGAAAAGTGAAGACAACAGCCTACAAACCTGAAGATGGCCCTAATCAAATCTGGTAATTTATCATGCTGGCAATTTCTGCTGGACTAGAGCCGTTACCGACTGGATCCCATGGAATGTCAAAAGATCATGTGGCCACCCATCTACAAGATGGTCAGACTTCTTCATCAAGACCCTGAACAGTTTGAGGCTCTTCGTATTCCTGAAGCAAGCAGATGCCATTGGCTAACTGGCACGTGATAGGGTCAAATGGAAATGTTACTGGTGCCGCTTGAGCAAATCGATGAATAACGGGATGTCAAGTGATCAAGTGAAGTGAAGTATTTCTAGTCCTTTGAACTAGAATAAAATAAAATGTTATAATAAATAAATTAATAAAATTTATTTTATTTATTTATTAATAAAATAAATTTTATTAATAAAAATAAATTTTCTGTTTTTTATAAGCTATGCAGGTATGGTATTCAGTTACAGAAGCTAGAACAGAGAGTAGAATACTCCTTTCATCAGTTATTGTTATTTACAAGAAAAGTGAATTATTTAGAGCCCAGGAAACTTAACTTTTTAAAAGACACATCTGCATCTGCATTCTCAAAGAGATGGTTGCTAAAGCCCTTCAAGCTATATTATAGTAGTCAGTAGCAGATTTTAAATTCAGTTCTCTTCTATCTATTCCAAGGATCCTGTTGCTTTTATTTTTCTCAAAATCTCTTTATATATAACTCAGATGAAGCAGTAAATAAAAAAACATAATTTTTCCTTTTGGCCACACTAGTCAGTGTTCATGGGTCACTTCTGGTCATGCTCAGGGAACCATATGAATGCTGAAGATGAAACACTCATCATCCACATGTAAGACAAGTGTGTTACCTCTGTACTATATGCTGCCATTTCTCAAAGTAATTCTCAAGCCAGTGAACATCATGGTGGAATGAGGGGGAAAGCCAGAGAAGAACCTAGGGAAGGAATAGAAGGACAGTCTTGGTGACAGGAAAGCCCTGGAATTTGAGTAAAGAAAGTGGGACTAGAGGCATGATACTAATCCTCTGATATTTTGTAATACTGTAAAACCCTATTGCATTACCTTGTTGTACACTAATCTTTCATATCGTTGACTCACTACTCACTACATGCTCACCATTCTCCTTATTTGCTACTTAGACTACTTGTCTGAGACACCAGTGATCTATTCCTATGTCAGTCCATAGAAACTTCTTGGATCTCTTGGTGCTGTTTAGTTTTCAGTAGGGTAGACAGCTCATCATTCGTGATTTACTTGCATAATAAGTCACAGCCCTTGTCAGGGTTTTCTACTATCTCACTGACAGGTTTCCCAACCTTCATTCTTGTCATTTCTTCTTCTGCCTACCCTAAAATATTGATATTAGTTAAGAATGTAACTTGGACACTTGCCTCGGTTTTGCCTCCTGGAACAGTATATAGTAAACTTATTCTTTTTGAGATTCCAGTTTTCATTTATATGATAATGACTTCTAAATTTATATGCCTAGTCTTGACTTCTCATACATATCAAATCTTTTTTAACTGCCGACTAGACATCTCCCTTACAATATAATCTAAAATTTAACATCAGAATACTGAACCTGTTCCTACCCATCAAATCAAATTAAACCATGGGTATCTATGCATTTGAGCTAAGGGCTCTTGACATAAGGGACTCCATCTTTAGTTCTTTCCCCTCCTGTCAGCAGGGAAGAAAGCGCCTCTCCATAGTTTCAAGGGTCGGCTACAATCAATTAACATGTACAGTCCATAAACAAGCTATTCAGCTACTGGAATCACCAAACCTCCCAACTGTGATTGTGTCCCATAACGGCAAGGCATCTGTTTTTGTGACTCTAAGCCAGTTTAACCAATATCTAGCTAATTTTGCTTCTGTAACTGCTTTGCTGATCGTAGTACCTGCAAACCCTTGCCCATTTTATCCATTATCTGACTAGGATGTGATTTTTGCTTTTGTAAACTCATCCCTGACGGTACTTAGGGCCATGAGTTCTTTGGGATGCTAGCCCACCTGCTGTTGCCACCTTCTGTAAGGAAGACTCCTTATTGGCCTGAGTGGCTCTTATGTGCATCTCCTGAAATGTCCTTACAACATGTATACAAGTGCTTCTGCAGGCCTGGGTGTGAGCAAATATGCATGTACACATTAAAATATTATTGTTCCTTAGCTTCAAACCTGTCACCAGCACAAAACTCACAGGAGAGAATCTACTGTCCTTCATATGACCTTCCAAGCCTCTCTCCTGCTTTCTGTCTTCCTATTCTCTCCCAGTGTGGCTTGAAGTTACTCTGGATGCCATCATGCCTGTGTTTTCCTTCTGCCCTCATAGCAATAGGCTGTCTGTATTCCTCACTGTACAAAAATCTTGCCCACATATCATAAACCACTTAACTTGTTTATCTGTGTAACCCCAGTGCCTCACACAGTGCCTGGTACATGGCAACAATTTGTTAAAGCACTGACTCCCAGTTCTGGGTCTTAGCCCTGGCCTATTTCCTGTAATTTAGCTGCCTGCTGAGCATTTATAACTCAGTTTCTAGCCAGTATCTTCACTTCAATAAACCCTAAACTAAAATTCATTTCCTCCATATCTCCAGACTTTCTTTTCTCTCCATGGCAACACTATTATTCCAATCCCTTGGGACCCAAACCCTGGCATCATATCCAACTCTTTGCTGTCCTTGCTAGTCACATCAATGAGTTTTTGGGCCTATGGAGTCTACTTTTACTAAATCTCTCCAATCTTGCACTTCTTTTACTATTCCCACCATCTTCATCCTAATATAAAAGATTAGTTATATTTTGATTCAGTGACTGAAATAATATCCTGTGTTTCAATCTTACGTCCTTGCAAAATATATCATGATTAGATTAGTTTCTATAAAGTGCAGGTTCAGTTATATCACTTCCCTATTAAAGCTTACAATTTCCCTAATCTATATTAAATTCAAAACTAAATACTTTACCTACTCTTTAAGTTATTTATTAATAAGGCCCAAATCTGGTTATTTATCATTATTTCTTACTATTTTTTCATAAAAATGTGATACTTCAACTTTCTACTAACAAACCAACTCTTCTGTTAAAATATCCTGGATACTTTCATTAACCCCTTCTCCATAAGTAGAATTTCTTCATTTATCTTCTTTCATCATAAATTAGAATACTCCTTATGCATCAAGGCTCCTAAATTAGAATCCTTCTTGACATCATACATTGCCTTCACCAGAAAGGTTTCCCCTGATCTCATCTGATAAAATATGATCACTTTCCTTTTTTAAAGCCCTAGAATTCTTTATCTCACATCAATCCTTGAAACTATTATAATCATATATTCTTATGGTGATATATATTTTTATACTCAACATCTATTAAAATAGGGAAAAGTTATCATTTTTTGCACTCAAACCACCCAAACAGCTAGTATAATTTCTGTCTATATGATAGTATATGTACAAATACACATAGTATAAATACAGGATCAATAAAAATTCACTGACTCCATTAAGAAAGAAAATGTAAAATCTTCTATACTGTTCTCTTTTTAGCATACATTCATTAGGATAGATCCACTAATATAGTTATCATGACTATAATTCTATAT
This sequence comes from Cryptotis parvus, assembly GCA_021461705.1. Classification (NCBI taxonomy): domain Eukaryota; kingdom Metazoa; phylum Chordata; class Mammalia; order Eulipotyphla; family Soricidae; genus Cryptotis; species Cryptotis parvus. Next base: position 145,326 of record JAJIBD010003082.1, read on the forward strand.
CCCCACACTAAGATATATCTCACTCCTTCAGTTCATAAGCATTTCATAAACTAATCAAGACTTGAGTGTCCTGGGTCTGCCCTGTACCTGGCTGAATAGTGGAGAGATGGCATGCTGCACCTACCAATACAAGCCTTTTCCAGAAGTCACCTGCATCTCTCTGTCTCCTGGGACTTTACAGAGACTTCAACTCCTGGGTAACTTCAGAGAGTCCATCCTGCCTTAGGTAGAATTCATGTTTACGTTTCCAGATTCAGAGGCCAGCCCTTCTGGGACCTGGGAATGAGGAGAGGTTGTTCTTAGCCTGAACAAAGGGGACTTCATGCCTGACTTGTTCCCCTGGGAGAACAAACATGACCATGTTTACCCTTGCCAAAGAACATTTGCAAGTCGAAAAGGAAGGAGCATATTCATCCCTTTCCTGTTTGGAGAGTAATGAGGAGCCCCAGCTGGGGTGGTTAGCAAGCTCACAAAGAAACAGGCAAAATTTTGGCAAGTCTTTGAGAGACCTAGCAACAAAACCTACCCCTTCCACCCTCTTTCCCATCCATTTGAAATGCAGGTTGCTTCAAAGCAGCATGAAATCTCTGGGAACTTCTTATGCCCTTTCAACAAACCAGTTTTCTGATGGGAGATGACTCAGTATCCTTTGCCCTAGAAAGCCAGAGCCAATACTGGCTACCAGCATTCTTGGCTTCACAAAAGAACAGTTTACCCCAGGTCGTTTCTCTGACTCCAATCAGTCTCCTTGCTGCTTCAAATGGCATCAAAGAGGGTGTGCATTCTCAGTTTAATTATCACTGCTCTTCTGAAAATACATTTTTGATGGTCTCTATGTGGAAAGACGCCATTTACAAATGGACGCCTCAATGTGCCAAGCACAAAAGGCCAATGCAAATGAAAGAATTCTTTCCTTATATTCAGAGGAATATAAGGAAAGAATATATTTATTCTTAATATATATAATTTATTCTTAATATATGTATTCTTTCCTTAATATAAGGAAATAATATATTTATTTATTTATTTATTTATTTATTTTTATCTATCTATGTATCTATGTAGCTATGTACTATGTATGTATGTATGTATCTATCTATTTATTTATTTATATATTTTTTGCAAAGGGTGGAGTTGGGGTGGGGGTTGTGGATCAGCTCTGACCAATTTTAAACTGGCTTTGCTCGCGACTGAAGTCTATTAATTGCATTAGGAACTGTTTGCCTTCTGTGTTGTGATTCAGTAGAAAAGATTTTGTTAGTGGAGTGTGTTATTTTCTTCTCCTCCAATAAAAGGTGTCTGTTATCTCCGTATTGGTTTGTAAACCAGTCTTGAGTTGCTGGGGAACAAGAGTGCTAATGGAATATTGAGACAAAGAGAAATTTTTCATTTCCTAATAGCTGGGAAAGACTACTCTGCCATGTTGTCTCATTTTTTTTCCAGAAAAATGAGAGACTTGCCAGTTCCCAGAGGAAATAAATCACTGGGTCAGAGGTTGGAGGTCATTAGTAGAACTTTATGACCTGTAGCTAATTGACAGTGATTTTTTCTTAGAAACCTTTTCACAGAGAAGAGAGAAAACAGTGCTTAGTCTTCTTGTGTCCTATCTCTGAATTTAATTTTCTCGTTGCTGTATTCAATCTCAAATGTTGCTTTCTTAGCATTTCTGTTCTTTATTCTTATCCATTTTATTCTTTCATACTACTGTTTGCTCTAGCATTGTATTTACCTTTGCCCAGTCACGTTATTTGCATTTTATTTATTTTGGCCAACTCGTCATTCTTTTTCCAGAAACTGTGAGCACATCCTATTTATTGGCACATTCTTGCCTCCTTCAAGAAATGCTGAATTAAATCATAGATATAAACACTTTTTTCGCTCGTAAATTTTCTACTGAGAAGTTGCACCATTTACATATTCATTTTTTTATTTCTAAATTTATTTGGCTTCAATGAAAGACAACTTTCCAACATTTATTTCCAATTCATGCTTTCTATGATATTCGAAACTGTAAAAAGGTTGAGTCAAAAAATTAGACAAAAAATCCTGGTAGATTTCTCAGCAAACTTAGGCTTAAAATGAACCTGTTAATTCATTAATATAATTTATATGAGTAAACATATTTCTAAGCATGTTTAGGTAAAAAAAAATGAAGTAATGAGCAAAGCAACAGCATTTAACAGACCTCAAACATTGCTAAAAGAACTAAAATTTTTATAAAGCAAAATGGGTCTGGAATAGAAGTAAAGGAGATCAGAAGTAGAGGAAACATTACAGAATAAATATGGAATGAGTCAAATACTCTTCTATGTCCATCAGAACTTGCCTTACTGACAGTTTACTACTGTAACTCCTCACACTGAAAGTTGCTTTGAGGCAGTGTTTACTAGTTTACTTGTGCTAAACACAAGTTATCTTGTGTTTAACATGATTTCTGACACATTTATTCGAGTGCCCATGAAGTGTGTCTTCAATGAGCAATGACTGAATGAAACTTTGAAGGACATGAGAACAGAAGTCAGGTGATCGGGCAATCTTGTCATTTAAAGTGTCTCTCTCACACATCATGTCTTCTTGGTCCACCACTTGGATGGTGTTTTCTCACTCTAGGTAGCATACATTTTCTTTCTGACTGGAGCGGACTCCCATATGCTTCCTTTAGTGTTTGGTTAGCTGGTCTCCCTCAGAGAGGTGAGCAAAGGCATGTGATACACAACATGTATCGAGCTGCATCACTTAAAGTGTTTGGCTTAGTTAATCCCTCTCTTTTACGTTTCTGAGAGTCATCTATAGCATCTTGTATATCTGTTTCCATCCCAGAGCATAGGGAAGAGTTGAAGTTTAATAGCTAATAGTTGAACTAGAAATAAACACCTGGCCAACAAGAAGAAGAAAATAGAAAGATAATCTTTTCAGAAAAAATTTTGTTGATTTTGATTCTGTCATCCTATACAACACACGTGTTGTGATGTCGGTGGGCCCCCATGATGGCTTATGTGAAGTGGGGAGGGAGAGAGATGGACACTTTCTCCCCATCTACCTCTGCCTCCCTGGGACCCACTGGGAAGTCTAGACTTCGCTCAGGTTTTGCATGTTTTTATATTTGCCTCTCTAAAGAAGAATGTCACGAGGATATAAAGAATGAAGTAAAGCAGATTTTATTCAGAGATTCTGAGGAAGTGGAAAGAAGAGGGAAAATGTGGAAGAGAGAGTTCACATTTTAGAGGATATTTGGATGATGATGTTCTCAGCTGTTACATGTGCTTGGCCATGTGGCATATGAGCTTGAGCAGTACATGTGTGCCCTTCCTTTGTTCAAAGTGGCTTTTATAGATTTTTTCCCAAGCTGTCCTCATGTGGGCTTCTACCTACATAAAAGTCTGTTGCTAAGTGTTGTCAAGAGAGAGTTGGGAGTGGTAGATGTTCTTTGAATTTCCTTTCCTGTCCTTTGTTCCTGTTGGAGCTTCTCTCAGGAAAGCCACCTCAGGGTCTCATGGGGCCAGATGAAGACTTATCATGCTTTAGTTGCTGTGCTCAAGTCCTTATGACCTTAGGGCTAGGTGGCGTTACTACTCCTTAGGAGCTCCAGTGACAAGAGGGCCATTTCACATCTCTCTGCCTTATCAGTTGGACATATTGCTTTTCTGGAATAATAAAGTTTAGTAATAAAGTTTGTAAACCTAGGCTGACACTAAAAATGACTAGAAGGTATATGGTAATACAAAAGTGTATTTGGCCATCTTCCTGGACAACAGAAAAGACAACTTGATGGCTTGATTCACTCTGTCTACTGGAACTTTCTCTCCACTCCTCTAGCCTGTTCCTTTAGTGATTAGGTCTATACGTTCAAAAACACCATGAAAACATCTTATTTCCACTTCACTGCCTTTCTCAGTGTCCCTGTTGAAATATTACTTTTCCCTTTTCTACATTCACTTATAAAATATAACTTTTCAAGTAGCAATTCAGGTTTCTCAGCCTCCAGATAATCTAAAACTTTCAAAATAATTTAATTCTGTCATTTTCAGAATACCTACAATACTAGTGCATTAGTTACATTTCCAATATGGGATGAAATTATGTATAACATTGTATTGCCTACTGATTTATCCATTTATTTTGTCTCCACAATAGGCTATAAAAACCATCAGTTCATGGATTGAATTTCAGACTTTATTTGCAATCCTTCAAAATTATCAGGCTTACCTGTGGTATATAAAAACAATGATATACTAGCCAGTTTCAAAAAAAGATGAAATCATGCAATTTACCTGTATGTGGGTGGAACTAGAGAGGATCATGCTGAGTGAAGTCAGCTAGAAGGAACGGGACAGGTACAGAATGATTTCTCTCATATGTGGGATATAAATGAGATTAGCGGAGGAACAAAAAAAGGACTCAAAGTAACAGAATTTAACAACTGGTCTACAGAACTGAGCTTAAAAGTAAGACGGGGGTTGGAAGGTGGATGGAGGCAAATGTTGAGGTTGGAGGGGGAGTGAAGGGCAACCCTGAGATAATGGAGAGGGAAATGGATAGTCTGGTGGAAATATGATGTAAAAAAGTTGTATTCACAAAACCCTGCTATTTTCAGTAACATTGTTAAACATTAAAAATAAAAATTGTTAATTAAAAATAAAAATTATTTTTATTTTTTATTTTAAAAAATAAAAATTTTTATTTTTAAAATAAAAAATAAAAATTGTTCTTTTTTTGCTTTTCTTTTTTATTGTGGGGGTAACACCTGGCGACACTCAGGGGTTACTCCTGGCTCTTCGCTCAGGAATTACTCCTGGAGGTGCCTGGGGGGACCATATGTGATGCCGGGGATCGAACCGGGTCAACCACATGCAAGCCAAACACCCTACCTGCTGTGCTATCACTCCGGCCCTAATAAAAATAGTTCTTGGTCAGAGCCGCACAGGCGCACTGACCCCCACCTTCAGTGTCCCTCCTGACCCACAGGCGGACACGTCCCAGTACGGGTGAAGTGTCGGTTGTGGGCAGAAAGAGAATAAAGACAGATGCATGCACCGGGAAAAAAGCCTTATCTACTCAATAAGGCTTATGGAGGAGAACAGATTTATTAATAACTTTCAAAAAGCATGTTTATAAAGTAATATGGTCCTCAGACAGTTTTCTGATTTCAGGTTTTTTTAAGCTTCTGTCATAAAATTTCGAATAGCCTCATTTTGTAATTGTATATCTACACAGGAATTTATGTTCAAATGGAGTTACAGATATAAATACAGAGATGTGATTCACTGTTCCATTGGCAATGCCACATTAAAGAAGTTTTACACTTGCAAGTTTCTTTCCTCTTGTTCATTCTTAAGAGTGTATGATAAATAGTTGTTTACTGCCCTTTGAATAATAGACTGTCACAAATGCTACTTGTGGTTTTCTCCTTTCTTGGCTAAACAACCTTAGCCCCTTTAGACATTTAAATGCCAAGAACAGATGCTCCATAATATTACTTGGTGGCTGGGCATAATTTATAGTGCTTATTTATGGAAGCAGATGAAAATAGAAGCATTATATATTTTTAAAGCTTTCTTTCACATATGGCATGCTTTACAGGGAGTGAGAATTTCACTGAATGGATAGATGAATGCAGCTAATATTCTCATTTTACTCTCATCTAAAAAGAGAAAAGCCATAGGAAACATTAGAGTGGAAGCTAAAATCACATGATGCTATTTTACTATTAACTTGGACTTTTTTATGCCAGATGGTTTGGAGAAAAGCTTTTGTTTTCTTGATGATGGGCAGCTCTTTTCAATTTTGATAGCCAGACACATTTCCTGTCTTCTAGGCATTCACAGGCACTGAGACCTTCTTTCATGTGCCCTCTTAAATGGAGTAGCTGGTTTGGCATTTTTAGACATGATATACTTTTCAGATTGATTTTCAGGAGGGAATTTCATGCTTTTTGATCTACTAAAATATTCAAGAATTCAGATAACCAACCATATTACCATAATACCCTTTAAGAGCATTCACCATACTAAGATCCCATTTATCTATTTCCCTGCCTCTCTGAAACCCATATTGTGCACTCCCGCTATCAGAAACTCATTCCGATTCATCTCTCTTTTCTATTCTGGCATCGAGAAAATGCTTACTAAACATTTCTTCAGTACAAGGCATGAACAAATGAAGACAAGCACATTTCAATCTACTTAGCTGTTTAAAGGAAGTCTTTGTACTTCTGGGAGTCATAAGAAACAGAGAGGACTATCTCTTTTTTTGTAAACAGTTCATGTCTAGAGGAGAAAGTAGGTCTGACTAATAGATCATGTGATTTTATTCCATTCTTTGTCTTTCATTCTGTTTTTTGCCACTAGTATCTGTAATTTCTCTCTACCTTAACTGCACGATCACTATAAAATATAAAGAAGACTTACTGGATACCTTGTAGACTGCTAGGCCAAAGTTGTTATGATCCCAAATATATTGCTTTCACTAAAGGCCTTGCTCCCACCAAACTTCACGTTTTATTTCAGAAAGTTTGAGTGCCTTTGCATAAGTCTCTAATTTGTTAACTTCTTCTAGAAGGAGTCTGTGGGTCCTGACAGTCAGTCACTCAACATTTTTTGCCTAGTTCAATGACTTATAGAATATTCTCCAAAAGGTGAGAATGAAACTGGTTTCTCTTCATATCGAATAAATCTTGCACCCTTTTACAAAAGATGAGTAGGAGAAATTTATTCAGAGTAATTTTAAGCACATTTATACTAAAACAGCATTGCATTCTAAGTAGATACATAAAATATAAGAAGCCCATCAAAAATGGGGAGAAGAAATGAACAGAAACGTTGAGAAGGAAGAAATTCAGATGGTCAAAAGGCATATGAGAAAATGCTTATTGTCACTACTCATCAGGGAGATTCAAATCAAAACAACAATGAGGTGTCATCTCGCACCACAGAGACTGGCACACATCCAAAAGAGGAAGAACAACCTCTGCTGGCATGGCTGTGAGAGAAAGGGACTCTCATCCATTGTTGGTGGGGATATTGACTGGTACAGCCTTTTTTGGGAAAAAATATGAATATTCCTCCAAAGACTAGAAATTGAGCTCCCATTTGACCCAGCCATACCACTCCTGAGAATATACCCTGGAAAGCTAAAAACACACAGCGCAAACACCATCTGCACTTTTATCTTCACAGCACTTTTATACACAATAGCCTGAATATGGAAACAACCAGAGTGCCCCAGAACAGATGTCTGGATAAAGAAACTTTGGTACATCTACACAATGGAATACTATGCAGCTGTTAGGAAAACTGAAGTTATGAAATTTACCTATAAGTGGATGGACATGGAGAGGATCATGTTGAGTGAAATTAGCCAGAAGGAAAAAAAAACAGATATAAAATGACATAATTTTTTTGTGGGATATAATATATGTATATTTAACATATATATTCATATATATACATATATATAATGATACCAATATCCAATGTCAGGCAAAAGATGGATTAGGAGGTCTTGCCTATAGGTGGAATCAACCACAAGTGAATGGCAGTCAGTGGTTAGGTAAGACAGAGAAGGAAACAGTGTGCTAATAATCATTGGAAATGATACTACCAGCTTAGAACTGAACGCTTAATATAGGCCAAGGGATAAACATGATAACCTCTAAATATATATATTGCAAGCCACAATGTATAAGAGAAGGGAGAGAAAAAAAGAGAGAGAAAAGAGGTAAAGAACCTGCCATAGATGCAGGCTGGGGGAGGGGGAGGGAATTGGGGGCATTGGTGGTGGGAAATGGGCACTGGTGGAGGGATGGGTGCAGGAACAATGTATAACTAAAATCCAAACATGAACGTCTTTGTAATTGTATATCTCATGGTGGTATTATAAAATATTAAAAAAAAATTAAAAAAATATTTAGGAATTTTTTCCAATGCATAATTATATCCCCAAAATATCAGCACAACATTATATGTTACCAAATCCTGTATATGTGTATAGGAGAGTGCATAGAATATATGATGGAGATTAATGAAAATGGGATGGGGATAAGAATCAAGGAATATGGTGTTATTTTAACCTTGTTTTGTATCATAACAGAAAAACCCTCTATCCTTATATCCATAAAGACTACCCTATATCCATAAAGGCATGAGTAGAAAAAAAGAAAAGGTAACCAAACAAAAGGGAAAGAGATTATTATACTAATAAAACTAGATCCAGAGATGAAGAAAATTTAGTAATGACTGAGGTAAGACCTAATCTATGAGAATATCATCCCAATTATCATTAGTATCAACTACTATCAAAAAGCAACATTGAAGAGTGTAACTTCATTTTCTATAGATGAAAATTATACTTGTTCCATAATATGAAAAATACAGACATGGGGCAGAGCTGCTACTGGCTCTCCCTGTGCCCAGCCGCTCATGTGGAGCCCTGGAGGGATGGCAGGTTCTAGCCCTGGCCTGCCACCCCAGCAGATCCTCACAACAAGCCAGACAACCCTCCACTCCATGAGGACCTCCATTTTCCACATCCGGACTTCTCCCTCGTTAGAACTCCACCCAGCAGACCAGCCTATCACAGCCTGGCTCGCGGTTCATCAATAAATGCTGGATTTAGAGATGACTACAAGAGTATGCTACCCGCACAGCAGAGCATGGCAAGCTACCCGTGTCATATTTGATATGCCAGATACCAGTAACAATTATAGATCTCATTCCCATGACTTGATGGAATGGTTTGAGGCTCTTTATGTTCCTGGAGCAAGCAGGTGCCCTTGGGCTCTACTTGTATGAGACAGGTCATATGGAGATGTTACTGGTGCCCGCTCGAGCAAATCGACGATGAACAGGAAGACAGTGATAGCAATCATATGAAGATTCATTCTCTAATTTCAAATACATTTTGTACATTAATTACAGAGACAACTTCTTTGAGACTTTAACACGAATGATACATTTCAAGTCCATATATGTGACAAAAAATTTCAGGTGGCATGTTAGAATTTTGTATCAGCCGATTTAGTTGGCATAGTTGAACTTATCTTGGAAGGGCATATATTTAAAACAAGATTTATTGGTCAAAGTTTCCTCAGGGCTAACTTGCACTGAATCTCTGCTTAATGATTTCAAGAAAAAATATCTATATCTACATTAGACCTTAGCAGGCATAGTCATGTGAAAAGTAGGCTCACACTGTCCATGTCTGGCCGAGAAAGGAAAAACTCATTGAAACACTAATTTACACTTCCTTAGTCTTATGAAGAATTCTATAGACTCTTTGATAGATAGAATCAGAAGCATTTTTGTGGTTCAGTGTACAAATTAAGTGCATAATTTTGTTCCAGAATTTGGAAAATGCAAATGTTCAAGCTTCCTTCCAAAGCCAATCAGACTGAAAATGATTCCCATAGCCTCTCTCTTCAACCATAAGATGTTCCTATTAGTGCCAATTAATGCTGAGACCTTGGCAGTCTACATGCATGATTCATTAATGAGAAGCTACATTTATAGTCTAGAAAGCAATGTGTTAGAGTGGGTGAAGTAATCTCTCACCTTCTCTACATAGACCCATTCCTGGCAATCTCCCTGCAAATAAGATTTCACCCTCTGACTTGTGGCAGTATGTCTTTAGGGAATAGTAAATAAAGAACACAATGAGATTGACAACCTGCCTAGTATCTCAGCTTCCAAGCTTACTTGAGACCAAACCTGAGACTCCATTCACAAACAAAATCTCCAATTCAATTAAGGATGGTACCTAGGCCTCTACTACTCTTCATTACATTGCCTTTCTATAAGACACCCACTTCACTGATACTCTCTTAATCTTCAGAGTATCTTGCTAGTTGCATTTTGATATAGCTTCAGTAATTAAATAGGGTCTACACATTTAAAGTCTCGCTCTGTGTCAGGAATGTTGGTTTTCTCAGTATACAATACACATATATAATTGGGTCCAATAATTCATTACTATGACTCTAGAGACCATGCTGATTTAAATGTTAATAACCAGCTGAGCTGATACTTCTTGCCCTATTTACTCATCCTCCAACCTAAACAGGAATACTAGTGAAATAGTAGGATGTCAGTTACCAGCCACACTCTCCCAAATAGCCACAGTGGAAAAGTAGAAAGCACCCCTAAGTCCAAGATACAAAATAATAGCAATACTCTTCAAATTGACAAAGGGGATAAGGCATGTCTCTGCTGTAAGACAGAGAGACCCACTAATCTCTTTTATCTGTGAACTGAACAGATATCTTTCTCCCCCACTCCTAAACACTTCTAAATCCTAGAATTAAGCATGAAACACTCATCAGAAGAACTGTTTTGAGCCTTGTTTTGCTTAAATCAATATCAATTCTAAACCAAAATCTTGAGCTTTGACTTTAATTTTTATTCTAGGGAATCATTATAAGTGTAGTTTCATACTTTTGACAATTGGGTTGGGAACATTGCAGGTAACTGTTAATGCTACTTAGAAGAATACTTGTTCAAGTAGCACTGTTTTTTAGAAACAGTCCACCAGATCAATCCCAGCTGAGTTAGTAAGTACACAACCTCAATAAAGTCCCTGACCCTCTTGTCTATGAACCTCAGTCTACTCACCTGTGAAATCAGAGCAATTGTTTAGATCCATTTAGTGCTAAGATTCTATCAGGTCATTGCCAATGACTCAACTAGATGATAAAAAAAAATCAGTGGCCCCAGGCACTCTTGCAATAAAGACTGTGTCCTGCATTTGTTCTGGATGAAGATGGATCACTATCTATTACTATCTTTCCGTTAATTATCTATTTGCTAGAGCGGGCACCAGTAATATCTCCATATGTCCTGTCTCATGCTAGTAGAACCCAAAGGCATCCACTTGCTCCAGGAACATAAAGAGCCTCAAACCATTATATTAGGTCATGGGAATGACCTAATATAAATGTTACTGGTATTTGGCATATCAAATACTACATGAGCAGCTTGCCAGGCTTGCCGTGCGGGTGAAATACTGTTGTAGTCACCTCTAAATAAAGTATTTATTGATGAACCGTGCCGCCGCGGCCAAGGGAGCCGGGCTGTGATAGTCTGGTCTGCTGGGTGGAGTTGTGATGAGAGGGAAGTCCGGATGTGGAAAATGGTGGCCCCCATGGAGGAAGGGGGGGTGGTCTGGCTTGTTGTGAGGCTCTGCTGGGGTGGCAGGCCAGGGCTAGAACCCGCCATGCCTCCCGGGCACCTCACGAGCAGCTGGGTACAGGGAGAGCAAGTAGCAGCTCTGCCCCATGTCTGAGAGTCTCTGGTTCAGCAGACCTGGGCCGGATTGAAAAAACTGCTGCAGGGTGGCTGTTGACAATCCGGGCTGTGATAGCCTAGTATGCTGGGTGGAGTTGTAACGAGAGGGAAGTCCAACGTGGAAAATGGTGGGCCCCATGAGTAGGGCCCATGGCACTCTTGCAAAAATCAGTGGCCCCAGGCACTTTTGCAATAAAGACTGTGTCCTGCATTTGTTCTGCATGAATACTTGCATGTTCTCATGCTTTTGAAAGTTGAAATACTTTCATGAGCTATTTCCTGGGTCTAAATCTGTCTCTAAATATATTAGAATTTTATACATATTTTCTTGTGAGATCCAGCCATGGTTAAGTACTTGAAGTTATAGTTAAACAAGGAGACATAGTTATGCTTCCTGGCAGGCTCTAACTGGTAAAAACATCAGCCCTGGTGATTTTCCAGAGGATGGAATCAACAGAAATTATTAGAAAGTGATGCATTTCTGATAGGTTTAAATGAACTGGAACAGAATTTTATGTTTCTCATAGTCAACATAATGCCAATAAAGGATATTAACTCTACTAAGATTTATTATTAACTACTCCTATCCAGCAACACTAAATTGATCTATAAGCCTATATATCCCTTTTATGTTTGTGACTTGTCATTTCTTTTAAGTATATATTAACACCTGGAAGGATTCAGTGCTTACAAGGATTCAAAGATTACAATGCTGCTTATATACTTTTATGGCTATGTAGTCAGATTACACAAATGTTAATAATACCAATACTTTCCTGAGCAAAGCCAACTCATGGATGTACAGACTGAAGCAACGTAGAGTTCACTGTATCTTTACAAGCCTCTAATGTGAAGGATGAAAGGACCTTTGCCTCATTCCCTCAATGGTTATATCAGTGGAACAAGTGGTATAATTTCATTTCTTGTGCAAACTATTCTGATAATCCTTCACACTGAATTAAAGCTTCCATTAAAATTGTGTCTCCTTTCCCAAAAGTCCTTTCTCTCTCTTGTTTTAATATGAAACAATTGAGAGTTATATCAGTGCATTTCGAAAGAATTATTATCCTTGTCAACATCCTTAGGGGCCTGATTAATTTTAGAACTGCTTGAGCCTGACTAATAGTGCAGGCTATACAAGTCTTACCCAAACAATTGTGTGATTCAGATTCTTTATGTCTAGTGTGTTTTTTAAAGACTGGTCAATAGCTCCTGCTGAAGAAAAGTATTTCCCTCAATTTTAATCAAAAAGCAACCACTAAGGAAATTCTCAAGTCTGATAAGTAGGCTAGCCTTGAAATATCAAACGTACCTGTGTTACTCCTGCCTGGATAGAGATGTTGAATAGGAAAGATAAGCTAGCCTAGGGAATATGGGGTATGAATGCTGTGAAAGGTCATGCACTTCTGCACACAGGAAGACAACCAAGCAATCAGTAGAAATCTTAAATTTTTTCTTTCACTTGCTAATAAAGAAATATGGGCCAGAGAGTATCAACCAGCACAATAGGAAAATCTCTTGCCTGCATGCAGATATCCCTGGCTCCAATCTGGTATGCATATTGTATTCTGAGTCCTGCCTGGAATGAACCCTGAGCACAGAATCAAGTAACCTCAGAAAAAAATGGCGCTTGGTTCCAAAGAAAACAAAATAGACACCAGCCCCCCACCCAAGAAATTATAAAATGTATTATAATTTGTATAATTATACAAATTATAATACATTTTATAATTTGTATAATATAATATAATAATCATGATGTATTAAACACTTACCTATTATTTCTTTTCTTTTTGAACATCCACCTATTTACTTAATCTTCTAAAAGTTCTATATTGTGTGTGTGTGTGTGTGTATATATATATCAAGAGAGAACACACACGCATATACACACACATGAATACATACTTACCATTAATTTAAAGCTCTTGTTTGAAAAATAAATGTAGATGGGGCCTTAGTGATAGTTCAGCAGGTAGGGTGTTTGCCTTGCCTACCCAGGTTCAATCCCTGGCATCCCATATGGTCCCCTGAGCATCATCAGGAGTAATTCCTGAGTGCAGAGCCAGGAGTAACCCCTGAGCATTGCCAGGTGTGACCCAAAAAAGCAAAAATAAATAAGTAAAATAAAAAATAAATAAATAAATGTAGACCTGCCTTGAAAATACTGGTTAGATAATACCAATGTAGTGAGAAAATAAAGCTGCTTATTTTTCAAAATTAACTTTACTAAGTTCTTATTTATCCTCTGGAAATAGTAGGCAAAATTTTAACTGCTTCTTAAGCTGGATATGATGTAACCGTGACCAATTCATTATTATGAAAGATTCTAATATAGCCAATCACTGCAAAGAAGTCACTGCCATTTCACCATATAAGCTGCTTTATAGTTGTATACCCTGAGCCTCTTTCATGTTCTGGTATCACTTCTCCTGACTTTTAGATTGAATTTTGGGTGTAAACACAATAAGCTCTTACTGATTACTGTTCTGTGATTCATTGATATCATCTCTCTTATTTCTGACTTTTTGATATACTACATGAATTTTACTATCTTGCTGGAAAGACAGCAATATATAGTTTTCCCCTACATTTTCAACTTACTATAATTTGCATTTTTTTCATTTGCTTTTCTGAGGTAAGGAGCAAATGTGCAGTACTCAGGGTCATATGTTCTTGCTCCTGGGCTCACTCCTGGTATGTTTGGGAGACAAATGTGGTGCTGGCAGTCAAACCCAGGTCAGTGATATGCAAGGCAACTACTTTACCCCATGTACTATTGCTCTGGACTCCATATCATTAATATTTCAATTATTCAGGATATTGATATCAATTGGGTACTCTAGGACTTTCTAATTCATTCCAATATTACTAACTTGACTGTAAAAACTCCCTCTTGGCAAGAAAGGGCAGAGAAGGTTTATAAGAATGTTCAGGGAACAAGGAAGCAATGAGTAAAAAATGTCACTGTATAGTTTCTCAGTGGTGCCAGTTAAGTGCCTGATAGGCGTTTGGTTGATAAATAGTACCAAAAGGCCTTTGATAGATTTGGTGCCTGTTATGGAATTAGAGTCTCTCCTAAATCCACAAATTGCAGCTCAAACTTCAGTGTAACTGTGTTTGGAGATAGAGCCTTTAAAGAAGTAATTATGATCAAATGAGGTCACTGGGTTGGGACCTAATATGTGTGACTAAATTTGGAGAAAGGGGATTTAAAAATGTTATTCAGTTGAGGTAAGTCTGTAAGTGACCTAATCCAATCTGAATTAGAAGACAGGGGCCGGAGTCATAGTACAGCAGGTAGGGCCTGCACGCAGCCAACCAAGGTTCAGTCCCTGGCATCCAATATGTTCCACTGAGCACTCTCAGTAGTAATTCCTGAGTGCATGGCCAGGAGTAATCCCTGTGCATCACCAGGTGTGATCCAAAAACAAAACAAAACACACACAAAAAAAGGAGACAGACACAGTAGTCATGGGAGGATGCTGTGTGAGAACTCAACCAGTAAGAAGCCCAGAGGAAACCAATATCGCATGATGGTACTTTGATCTCAGATTTCAGCCTCTTCTCATATGAAAAAGGTTCATAAGTTGGAAGTCAATGCTTTTTTAATATTTTTACCCTGTTGATCAATGAAAATAGAAAAATATTTCACATTCCACTAAGATATAAAAAATTATAAGCTAATTTGTGTATTTGTTATTAAATCCAAAATTATAAAACAAAAATTATCCATGGCATACTACATGTTAACAAGCAATATTTTGTCACAAATTAGCAATAAATTTCTGCAGACTGACATGAGAGATTGAAAACTGCTAGTTTAAGCCACTAAGTCTGTGGTATTATTATGGCCATTCAAGCAGATGAACGCATTGCTGTGCAGCAAAACTGTGTGATCATCTTCAATTCTGCCATCTTCCCTTGAAGTAGCTACAAGACATTTGCACAAAAGTGAACACATGTTTGGATACTTGTCTTGATAGTCAGCAAAGTGAGGAAACCAGGCCCTATCTCCACAAGTGATTCGACCCTGGCTATATAGTTATTGAGAGAAATGCTTTGGGGAGCACCTAGTAGAATTAGGGTAATTTTACAGAACTGGGAATTTGGAGTCCTCAGTTCCACCCACCATACTTTTCTGTGACTGTAGACAGCCTTAAGTGCATCGACAGTGTGCCTAGATCACAACGGACTGATACAGCACAGAAAGCAGTGTCTCAATGGTTAAGTCTTTCTACTGCAGAGCTGGGTCTTAGAAACAAACTCTTCTTATATTCAGTCTTGACTTTTTCAGTATGTCAATTAAAACATTTTAAAATAATTTGAAAACATTTTGACATTTGAGTAATTATTCAATACTAATTCTATGATGAGCAAATACTTTGGGAGTTGTGGCAAGGGTCTGAAATGCTACTGACAATAAGATGAACTTAGTGTTTCTTCTCTCATCTCCTCCCCTCTCCTTTCCTCCCTTCCTCTCCTCTTCTCTTACTCTTTTATAAAGTCTCAAACAACTGATATGTGCAATGTTCACTTTTTTTCCCTAGGGGATCCATATGCACCTGACACGTAGGTCTGTTGGTAAATGGTAAGGGGTATCTTGTAAATATTTGACACAAACATCTATCACAGCCTTGATTTAAAAATGCACCAAGGATAAAACCAAGTTATTATTTTAAACACAGAAAGGACACCGGCTCTCACACACCGGCTCTCACACACACATAATTTTACTTTCTCTCAAGCACTACCATCACTTAACCATTGAGAAGCTGAATCACTTTCAACACACACACACACACACACACACACACACACGTGTGTGTGTCATTTATTTACCAATGTGCCATTTACCTAGTTTGCACTTTTGGGTTTTCAGGAAAAAAATAAGCAGACAGCTGGTACTATTAATTTTATGTCCATTTTTCACATTTTGGGGGACTTAAAAACAATGAAATGGTCATGTCTATCTATTAAGGTAGCAGACTCTAATATTATATATTACACTTTGACACATTTAACTATCTACATCTGAGAAACAGAGGGTGGGGACTAACCAGAATTCTTAGGCTTTATTACATTACCTATAATTTCTTTTAACCAAATTTTGTCCTATTCATATGTGTTCTCTCACTTTGATATCTACTCACAATTCTTTCACTTTTTTCTGCTGATGCACAATGACCAGAGGTAATGCAAATCCTTGATTGTGGAGCATATACATTTGGCTGTGGTGCTTACTAGGGGCCTATGCACAGACCTGTGCACAGGTTCTGTGCACAGGTGCTCTCATGCAGGGATGTCACTCCTGATTGTCGTATTTCAATTTTTCTGAGTTGCAGTGATTGATTAGGACTGCAACCCTGATGGATTGCCCTTTGTTCACATACCTCTGTCTCCTATTTGTCAGCCCTGGGTTTTGTACTGTAAATGAAAGGTTGTTTCTCACTTTCTTGTATGCCTTTTACATATTCTTATGCTGATAGAAAGGCTTTTTGTATAGACACAGGAAGACAGTTAATGCTTCACACATTTGTGATATAGGAGTTAATTAAGTATGAATTAGTTACTCCTGGGTATCTGTCATATTTCCCAACTTAAAACCTCAATTGTGCTTAGATTGATTCTAATTTCTTGCACCCTAAAAGGAGGGTGCCATCATGGGACTGGATGAATTCAGGGCAAGCTGTGAGTAAGCTACCCTGCCCTTGACAAAGGATGGACTAAATGCCCTGACCAATATATAAGCTAAGTATATGATCATGGATTGAATTATATTGTGACCAAAAGATAAGCAATAGATTGAAAGGACTCTGTTGTGTTTGGAACAAACCCACCTGGCCAAGAGGAATGTAGTCTGAGAGGAATATATGGAAAGATATCCCTATGAATAGCCGCCCTACAAATTTAATCCTGGGTGTAGTTAAATGCCTCTGTCTCTTACTGTATTTATACAAAAGGACTAGAAATATTGTTAAGATGATTTTTTACCAGCTAAGGAAAGAAGGAAATAACACACCAGGATTTTGCCTTTGTCCTGGACAGGCCTATAGCCCAAAGTCAAGATCATTCTCTTGGAGAGGTTTCCTGGGATTTTGCCCAGGAATGGAGGAGGGTTTTCTCACCTCATTGTTTCAGAATTAAATTCTATTACCTCTTGTAACTCTCTTCCCTAATCTTTTGTAAAGTATACATCTCTAGCAGACTTGACTTTACTTGGGGTGTGTGTGGAGTTAGGTGGAATCAGTAGTGAGTGGAGAGAGATTAAAGAGCTTCAGACTTTTAAGAATCTGTGGTCTTGTTCATTTGTCTATTAGTCGGGGTTGGGGTGTGTGGTCATCAGCCAGAATGTGGCCAGGGAACTTACCAAACTGCAATATCTTTTGGGGAGCCCCAACACAAGCTTAGTTGTGCCCCTACACAATTGCCTGATATGCAGTTGGAACTCACATGAGTGAAGCGTATCACAGATAGCACAGTGACCAGGCACAAGGACAGCAAGAGCAGAGCTGTGGGAATCATTCTTAGTATAGGAAGGTGGCACCAGGGTTTGAATTACTGGTATCACACTTGGTGTGTTAGCCCCTAAGACATCTCCTCTCCTCCTTCGCCTCCACATGCAAATTATTAAACACAATGTCTATGAGTGAAAGTACAGAACAATCAATTTCTTCTATTTGCAAATGAAGAAAACTTGAAAGAAAAGAATAAGCCATGTTTTTTAGAGTGTCCCTGTGTTGCTCATGTTTGTCAAATATTACTTGCTAAATACATGGTGTAAAGTACAAAGCATGTTTTGATTCCGTACTGCTAGCCTGTTTGTGATTCCTGGAATTTTGGCCTTTGAATTAAGGCCTTAGGGGTTTGAATTCCATGGAGCAAACTGGTTACACAAAAGCCTCCCACCAGCAGTAATTATTAAAGCAAAACAAAATTAAAACAGACAAAAAAAAACCTACATGGAAGCACTGCAGTAACTGAAAACTGGGAAGAACAATACAGAAGACTATTTCTAAAAAAAATAAAAGCTGAAATGAGTGAAACTTGTCATTTCATGGTTCTTTGACTGAAAAATATCAAGGAAAAGACACACCTTTACATACCTCAAGTGCCACAAAATAGTTTGCAGTTGTCAGAGCAGTCATTCTGTTTGAAAAGAAATCTTGAAGGAAGAAGTGGGGAGATCATACAGGGGTCAAGGTACATGTATGGCTATCCCAAGTCTGATCGTCGCACCACCTGATTTCCCAAGCACCATGAGAGCAAGTGAAGCCCCAAGTGAAGGGAGTTGAGTATAAACCTAGAT
The DNA here is from genome assembly GCA_021461705.1 of Cryptotis parvus. Taxonomy (NCBI): domain Eukaryota; kingdom Metazoa; phylum Chordata; class Mammalia; order Eulipotyphla; family Soricidae; genus Cryptotis; species Cryptotis parvus. The sequence goes on from JAJIBD010003082.1 coordinate 163,911, forward strand.
CCTGCTGGGTACGTTTGGTTTAAGAAATTTACCAGGAAAGAGAGATAGATAATCAAGATCAAAGTAAGCTTAGTACAGAGAAAGAGCTCACTGCTCATGCTGACACTGGGGAGGACTCCAGAAAGGGAAGTTTAAGAACTTTGGGGGAAGATTTTACTAAAGTCTCCAGGCTGCTTATGGAGTATTTTCTGATTCTTATGGATTAGTGGATTCCTGGAAGTGAATTTGAGTGACAACAAGATGCATCTTGCCGAGCCAGTTCTGCGAAGAGGGTGCTTTTGTCTCTCTAGGAATTGAGCAGCAATAGGGAGTGATGGGCGGGGGGGGGGGGGGTTGGGGAGGCTCTAGAGTCTTCTGGCACACTATTTGTGCTAGTGTGGCAGGCATTTACATATGGAGATTAAGCTAGGCATCTCCTCATGGAACTTATTCTAGACCACTCCACCAACTGCCGCTGGATATGGGCCAACTTCAAAAAAGATATCTTGAAGGGAAGGGATTACAAGAGGATGAGCATTCAAGAAGAGTATAAAAATGTAGCCAGTCTCTTTGCTGAACTCTAAAAGTAAACGACTACAGGGAATATCAAAGAGGTCTAGAAAAAATATAATAGAGTACAGAAATTTTAATAGACAATTCAACTACTACCAATGTAGAGGAGACAGTTTGCCTATAAATTAACTGCTAGATTAAAAATAATGATTACTTTAGTATATCCCACATTGATCAAATTTATAATAATCAAGAGTCAATCTTTAGAATACCTCTGTCTTCTACACAGACAAACAAGGCAAACTGAATGAAGATGTGTTGGGAATTACCATGCCATGTACTAATAATCACTTGGTAACTTGATCACTTGACATCCCGTTATTCATCGATTTGCTCGAGCAGGCACCAGTAACATTTCCATTTGACCCTATCACCTGCCAGTATAGCCCAATGGCTTCTGGTTGCTTCAGTAATACTGAAGAGCCTCAAACCATTCCTTCAGGGTCTTGACGAAGAAGTCTGACCATCTTGTAGGTGGGCAGCTGTTGCAGGACACCTAAAAGCCTAAAAACCTCTGCACCTGCCCTGGATTGCCTCCTGCAGGTCACTTCATAGATAGGGGGTAGTCTAAATGTGGCAGTCTTATCTGACCATGTATTCTATACTGGCTGGTATAAATATTCTCTCATGCTACCACAATCATCATGGGACTAGCTAGATCTTACCAGCATATTTGCCTGGCCACATTGGATCTCTAAGTGATTAGCCCAGAGAGAAATGCTGTTTTCCTCCAAGCAAGTAAGCATGGCTCCCTGATAACTCAAAGACAACTAAAATACAAAACTACCGTGAAGTGGACGAGACTCTTGTGAAGGCTTGGGGAAATATTTAACCGGCATTAGTATTAGTCTTTGGTACAAAGTCATGCCATCTCAGTAACCCCGTTCTCTACCCTATAAAGGCAATTCCAGGCAGATCTTGGCTCAAGACATTAGTTGAACAGAGACATTAGGTGCCCAACAGAGAATGGAGGGGACGGAGAAGCAAAACACCAAGGGAAGCCGAAATGGCAAGAGGGGAAAAAAGAGAGAGAGCTTCTTTCTTCTTGCAGCTTATTTTATAGCTAGAAATCTGCCCAAACTCCCCAGCCCAACCCACTGGGCTATCTAGAGATGAAAACAGGAAAATCGCTCTGCAGAAACCAAAGCCTCCTAGCAGTGCTGGGAGGAGCTATAAGCTAAATGTAACTTCCCCTGGCAGGAAGGGTCAAATGCCCTCAGGTAATTTCTCCCTATTTTACTAATAGGGAGTATAATATTAGTACTATTAATGGTGACACTATTAAATAGTGACACTATTAGTACTAATAATAGTGACACAATATTAGTACTAATAATAGTGACACTAAACTATATAGTCCTTTTAGGAAGTGTTGCTTTTAGTTTACTATTTTCCTAGATAGAATTCTAGTGACTTCCACTTGCTCTTCCATGATAAGAATCCTCAATCCACAGGTAACTGATCTAAATGTGGGAATTTAGCTATATGTTGAGTATATATGTATACCTAGTTTCTGTTCTAGCATTCTAGAACAGGGAAAGTAAAACAGAGATCAATGGACTAGATCTGAGATTTCAGAATTAATCTCTGCTTAGGGACAATAAATCAATACATTTTGTCTGATTCACCTGAGGTTCCTTTTGCCATTATCTCTTACCCTAGGTAACTATTCCCAAGTACATTCCACAGTATGTGTCTGTTTTGATGAGAACTCTCAAGTATAGCACATTTTCTCACGTCCAAATTTATTATAACTTGAGTGGGAATTGAATCTACTTAGGTTTAAGGGAAGAGGGAAGGAAGGAAGGAAGGAAGGAAGGAAGGAAGGAAGGAAGGAAGGAAGGAAGGAAGGAAGGAAGGAAGGAAGGAAGGAAGGAAGGAAGGAAGGAAGGAAGGAAGGAAGGAAGGAAGGAAGGAAGGAAGGAAGGAAGGAAGGAAGGAAGGAAGGAAGGAAGGAAGGAAGGAAGGAAGGAAGGAAGGAAGGAAGGAAGGAAGGAAGGAAGGAAGGAAGGAAGGAAGGAAGGAAGGAAGGAAGGAAGGAAGGAAGGATTGTTGTTCATGTGTCCTGAGGAGAATCAGAGTCATTTGCATTCTGGCAACTACTTTTTGTTTTTTGTTCTGTAGCCACACCTGACAGTGTTCAGGACTTCTCCCTCTGTGCTCAAGGATTACAACTGACAGGCTCAGCGGACCAAGTGGGGTGCCGGATATCAAACTCAATCAGCAAGGGGCAAGGCAAGTATCCTAACCACTGTACTATTGCTCTAGCCCCAACATGGAAACTATTAAAGTAAACTCAGTAAATTCAAAAGTAAATTCAGTTTCCACAGGCAACTGTGTGAAAGGCCTCTCCCATTGGCAAAGACTAACCATAATTTAGAAATCTGGGTCTTCAGGGTTCTCCCCAGATATCTCACCTCAAACTTTCAGGATCCTATTCCCTCCTAATTGATACCCTCCCTAACAGCACATACTTATACTGTTCTTCAGTTGGTTGCAGGATGACATTCAAAGGCAATTGTCAGCAAATTTCAGCCTAAAGCAAAGAAATAAGGATCTCATAGAGGGAGCATAGAACTCATAGGCCCCTGATGCTGTCTTTAGCTGAGAGTTTGAGTATCAGGGCTCATCCTTCTTTCCTCATTTTGTTCCATATTAGGAATAATGATATAATTATGTTTGACAAAGTGCTTGAAAGGGTCATATGTAGTGTTAGTCAAATCCTTGATATTTGTAAGTATGTGAGGAGGAATACATATAGTACAGTGTCATGAATTCATGTTGCTGGGTCACACCATGGACTGTCAGCACTAACTTTACCACTGAAATAAACTTATTTAAACATAATTAGATTAGAGAGTCTATTCCAAAAACCACAGCACCAACTAAAAAATCCATCCTCATACTTTTATCCTTTATAAACATTCTCTGGGCCAGAATTTTACTAATGAGTTCCATGAAATGCGTTCCATGAAATGCTGAATTCACACACACACACACACACACACACACACACGCCTCTTAAACTATTTCAGAAAATAGAGGTAAAAATACTTCTGAGATAATTTGGTGAGGATGCATAAGTCTTACAAAAACATTACAAAATAATTTTAGAGCATAACCTATTAACACTGAATCAAGAGGAAATTGAAAACTTGAATAGATCATTTACAAGCTGGGAAATTTATATATTTATCAAAAGTCTCCCCCAAATCAAAAGCCCAGGGGTCTAGACAGCTTTACTAGAGAAATATTCAAAATCTTAAAAGATGACTTATTATATATCCTCAAGCTCTGTCAGAAGGCAGACAAAAAAGCAAGTTTTAGAAAAAAACTTTATGAGAGAGCTATCAGCCTATACTGAAAACAGACAGAGATGGCAACAAAAATAATTGGATATATTAATTAGTAATATATCCAAATATTACTAATTAGTATATATGCAAAAATCCTCAACAAAATCTTCATAAGCAAATCTAACTATATGCTGAAAGGATCTTACATTAAGACCAAGTGAGATATACTCCAGGAAGCAAGAAGAGTCCTTTTAATACACACAAAACAAATAATGTAATATACCATACTAACATAGGGAAGATAAAATACATTGGCTATATTAATAGATGTAGAGAAAAATTTTGACAAGACTCATTTCCACTTTTAGAACAAAAAAACATGAATGATAAAGCTCAATATGCTCATTGCAGCTTACTTAAGTTCATTCCAATAGCTAAGATGTGGAGCAATCCAAATTAGCATAGACAATGAGTGACAATGAGTGAATCAAACAAATAGAATATGCACATTTCCTCTTTCTTTATATCTCTCTCTCTATCTCTCTCACACACACAGACAATCTGAAATGAGGAGGGTGGGAAAAGTTGTCTAGTGCTAAGTGCACACCTCACATATGCAAGGCTTGGATTTGAGCCCAACAGAACAAAAAGATGAAATTTTGACTTTTGTGACAACATGGATATAGTAGGAACAGGTAGATGTTACACTTGGTGAATTAAGTTAGAAAAAGGACAAATCTTAAGTGATCTCACTCACAATTGGGGTAAAAAGAAGCATAGCAAAGACACAGAGAAAAAGCTATATGAAAACAATACTTAGCTAATAACACAAAACATTAGCCAACCTGCACAAATGCTGTCTGACTTCGACCAAGAATGTAGAAAGATAGGTCTACCGCTGAATCTAAAGAAAACTATGTTTATGAAAAATGAACTAGTTCCAGAGGCCCCATTCACTCTCAATGGAACAAACATCTCTAAATGCAGCAGTTATGTGTACCTAGGTCGAGAACACGATGAACGACCTAAAACCTGAGCTGCACAGGAGGAAGAGAGCTGCATGGAATGCTTTCAAAGTAATCGAGGAAATAACTAAAAGGACAAAGAACCTCCGGCTCCGGGCACATCTCTTTGACTACACTGTTCTCCCTGAATTAACATACGCCTAGAGACTTGGGCCCTACGAAAGCAGGATGAGAACGCTATTCGGGTCTCCCAGAGAGGGAATCAAAAGAGCTACGCTTGGAATATCACTCCTCACTCCTTACAAATATGGAATATCATTCATTCCCTCACTCCTGAGAGAAGGAATCCAGAGTTCTGACCTCCGTCGCTATTCCAGAATCAGGGATGCTGTCTCGTTTGCCAAGGCATTGAAAATCAGATGGGCTGGACATGTAATGCAATTTGGAGACAACCGCTGGACTAGCGCCGTTACCGACTGGATCCCACAAGATGTCAAAAGATCACGTGGCCACCCACCCACAAGATGGTCAGATTTCCTTGTCAAGACCCTGAAGGAACGGTTTGAGGCTCTTCATATTCCTGAATCAACCAGATGCCATTGGGCTACATTGGCACGTGATAGGGTACAATGGAAATGTTACTGGCGCCCGCTCAAGCAAATAGATGAATAACGGGATTCAAGTGATCAAATGATCAAGTGACTTGGCTAATAGAAATAGACTACCGGATGGAAAGAGAATAGAGTTGAAAGGATAGAGGGGTTCAATGCACAGTGGTGGAGGCATATTGGAACTTGGATGGTAGGCATGGTGTTGCATCATACATTTCAAGAGTTGTGAAATATATAATGTTTAGTACAGAGAAAATACTCACTGTTCATGCTGACACTGGGGGAGGACTCCAGATAAGGAAGTCCTCTTTCTTGACTTCCCACCAAAACGTACACAGCCCTGTAGACCAATATTATCTTATAAAAAGTTCTCAAAACACCTTCAGAAAAACATCAACATAAAAAAACTTTCGCACGGCAGAGCCTGGCAAGCTACCTGTGTTGTATTTGTTATGCCAAATACCAGTAACAATTATAGAACTCATTCCCATGACCTGATGGAATGGTTTGAGGCTCTTTATGTTCCTGGAGCAAGCAGGTGCCCTTGGGCTCTACTTGCATGAGACAGGACATATGAAGATACTACTGGTGCCCGCTCGAGCAAATCGATGATGAATGGGAAGACAGTGATACAGTGAAAAAAAAAAAAAAACTTAAGTAGGCAAATCATAGTGCAGAAAAAAATATATTCAAAATATATATTTGGGGAGTTGTTACTGGTGTCTGCCACAGACCGCTCAGTCGGTGTGAGCTCTAAGTCTCGGGGGTAACCAGCTTGAGGAAATCAGGAGAACAGGAACGTCGGCGCAATGGACAGACAGGCACTGACACAAGGGAGGTCAAATACTGCTGCTGCCGTTTACTGAGGGCAAAGCTTTTCTTTTTATGTTCAACAAATGCACAGACGCAAGATTACACCAGTTATTTTTTAGCAAAGGAGACATTTTTAACAACAAAAGGAGTTTATCGTGTCTACCACATACGACCACCTTTTGCCTGCGCCTGTTTTTCAGACATGTTTTTTTGACGCCTTTTGTTTTTACTTTCATATTTGCCTTAAGGTACATATTTTTCTTTTATTTTGATTTTCATAGAATTACTAGCTCATGCACATATTATGGATTAACTTAACCTACTCCTAAATACAAACTTCTATGCAGAGTTTATTATTGTAAGATTATTAAGATTTTGTACTAGAAAGTGTTAACTTTAACAGGCCCAATTATTTTTCACACAGGAGGTTTAGGGAAGCTAATCACTGCATTCCCGTCGTCAACAGGGGGTAGCCAGTCGCCTCGACCCATAGGTCAAGAATTCTCCCTTCCTGCTAATGATGGGAAGCAAAGGCCTGAAGGCCACAAGCCTTTCCTTATCAAGAACCTGAGACCAGCTCAGGCCTTGGCAGCCAGACACTGCGCAGGCTGGCATTTTTTATACTATCTTTGTTTTATGCTATAATTGTGTATAATGAAAACTACGGTTGCCACAGGTTTTTCTCTTTGTCCAGTCTCTTCATTACTCAGAGTCTAAGTTTCAGCATAAACAAGCGCTCTAATTGCACACCAAGCATTCTTAGGAACAACTAAGGGAGTCTAGAGGGCTTTGTTAGCGACAGTCCCTTTTAGGGGAAGCACCGTCTGGTAACTATCCCTTTTAGGGGGAAGTACCAAAGCCATCCCCTGGCCCAGTGAGCACTTTCATGCTACGCGAGCCGGTGCTGCAGGAGCCGTGGCAGGTGCCCATTCGAGCAAATCCATGAACAATGGGAAGAGAGGTGATACAGCTGATATTTGGGGCTGAAGTGACCAGGACAGTAGGTCGGGTTTTTGCCCTGCATGTGACCAACAGGTTCAATCCCTGGCACCCCATATGGTCCTCTGACACTACAAGGAGAGATTCCTCAGTAGAGAGCCAAGAGTAATTTTTTTATTAAACATTCTAGTATACCACCATGAGACATACAATTACAACGTTGCTCATGTTTAAAAGTTTCAGTCACATAGTGTTCCAGCACCCGCCCTCCACCAGTGCTCATTTCCCACCACCATTGTCCCCAATTCCCTCCCCCATCCCATAGCCTGCCTTAATGGCAGGTTCTTTTTTTTTTTTTTTGCTTTTTTGGGTCACACCCGGCAATGCTCAGGGGTTTCTCCTGGCTCTGCACTCAGGAATTACTCCTGGCGGTGCTCAGGGGACCATATGGGATGCCGGGGATCGAACCCAGGCCAGCATGGGCTGGCCGCGCGCAAGGCAAACACCCTACCTGCTGGGCTATTGCTCCGCCCCCAAGGTTCTTTATCTTTTTTCTCTCTCCCTCTCTCTCTTTTCCTTCTCTTACACATTGTGGGTTGTACTATATACACTTAGAAGCCATCATGTGCATTTTTTTTGCCTGTATTTAATGCTCAGTTCTAGGTTGGTATTAGCCCTTTCTCTGAGCACTCTCTTGAGAGGCCCCCAAACCAATTATATTATATATATGACAATGAACTTATACCGAAATATACTCATAATTTCTAACATCTTAAAATGAAATATCAGCCATCTTATAATGAAACAACAATTAACCCAGTTAAAGTATAGAGAAAATAGAAACTAACACATTACAAATTAAGTTATGTAAGGTCTATAAATTCAAAAGAAATTACTCATTATTATTAATCATCAGGGAATTGCAAACCAACATGATATATTACTAAATACCCTGTAAAATGGCTAACGTATAGAAGAGTAATGACATTGATTTTGCAAGGACCAGAAGTAACTTCTAGTGGAAATGTAAAATAGAAGAACCACTTTGAAGAAAATGTGTGTCAGTTTCTCATAAATTGCCTACTCTTTGATTCAGTATTCCACTCCTAGGCATTTAAGAAAAATGAAAACATATTTTCACACAAAGACAGACTAAAATATTCATAGCAGCTTTAAGCACAATAGCTTAAAGCTATTGAACTGAAAACATTATAAATGTACATCTTCAGAAAAAATGGATGAACAGTATTAAATAGTCAACAAACAAAAATTCTGACTCAACAATAATAATAAATGACTTGTTGATTCACTCAGTAACACTGATGACTCTTCTACATAATGTGCAGAGCAAAAAGAAGGCAAACAAATGCAAACAGTACATGCTGAACGATTACTTCTAGGGTAAGGTTTTAACAGTAAAAACATATCCAAGATGAGAAGAAAATCAGAATATTGTAAAGATATTGTTTAAGATGAGTCTAGAAGGGACTACAACAAATCTTTTTTTTTTTTGCTTTTTGGGTCACACCCAGCAATGCTCAGGGGTTACTCCTGGCTCTTCGCTCAGGAATTACTCCTGGCAGCGCTTGGGGGACCATATGGGATGCCCGGGAGCGAATCTAGGTCAGCCGCGAGACATGGACTGTGGGTTACTCAGTTATGTCTATTTTTTCAGAATTGTTTGTCCAATATTTGTACATTTTTATGAGGTAAGAATTTTACCTCAATAACAAAGACACTAAAATACTTCTACTGCTATTCTAATCAAATGGTAGATAGAAAATAATTGAACAAGTAGAAAAAAAAGAATGCAGGAACATTGATAATTGTAGAAGATAAATCCATGGGGCTTCAGCATGTTGTTTTGTGTATTTTCTATATTAAAATTTAATATAGTAAAAATTAAAATAATTTGATATGAAGGACTGGAGTGATGGTACAGCTTGTAGGGTTTGCCTTGTATACTGCTGACCTGGTTCAATACCTGGCATCCCATATGGTCCTTTGAACACCATCAAGAGTAATTCCTGTGTGTAATCCCTCAGCAACACCAGAGCAAGCAAGAACAAAAAAAAAAATTGTTTTGATATCCTATGCAAGCAATAGCATTACAATGATTTGAAAACGATCTACCCGGTTAATCATTTATGTTTCAAACCTTATTATATTTTATAAAAAATATAATTTTTATATATAAATATAAAACATTTTTCAAAAATAAAAGAAATCGATAGGAAAAATCAATAACAGAAAAATCAACAGCCCAATTAAACAATGTCAAAAATTTTTCACTTTGCTGAAATATACAGATGTCCAATAGCATGTAAAGAGATGTTGAACATCATTAGTTATTAAGAAAATGTAAAGTAAAATCACAATGAAATGTCACTATACACCCATTAAAATGCCTAAAATGAAAAAAAAAATAAAACAAAACACTGACAAGGACATGGAACAATTGCAGGCAATGCAAAGTTAAATATAGCTTTCTAAACTTAGCAAGTTTATGTCCTAGATATTGATATAAAAAACATTAACACACAATACTTGTAAAGAAATGTTCATAGTAGTTTTATTCATAATAATATCACTGTCTTCCCGTTCATCATCGATTTGCTCGAGCGGGCCCCAGTAACATCTCCATATGTCCTGTCTCATGCTAGTACAGCCCAAGGGCATCTGCTTGCTCCAGGAACATAAAGAGCCTCAATCCATTCTGGAATGAGGTCTATAATTGTTACTGGTATTTGGCATATCAAATACAACACGGGTAGCTTGCCAGGCTCTGCCGTGCAGGTAGCATACTCTTGTAGTCATCTCTAAGTCCAGCATTTATTGATGAACCGCGCAGCCACTTGCGGCCGTGCGATCCGGGCTGTGATAGGCTGGTCTGCTGGGTGGAGTTCTGACGAAACTCAGGATTATTATGTAATCATAATAATAATATACTGAAAATAACCCAAATATTTAACAGCTAGAAAATGGATAAAGAAATTTTGCAATATTAATACAATAGAACGTAATTAACTATAAGATAAAAGAAAACTGTTATAATCTTTCTGTGTAAAGTAAATGAAGAAACAAAATATTATGCATTCTAGTAATTCTGTTCACATGAAAATCTAGGAAAGGAAAAAAATTTTCAGTGATGGAAAATTGATCAGTAGTTTCCAGGGTTTAGTGAGTGTGAGGAAGCAACTGAGTATGAGAAGTATGTGAAAATTGTTGGGATGATGGAACTATTTTGTATTGTGATTGTAATAGTAATACCATAGTTGTGTACACTGACACACTCATAGAATCAGATACTTTGAAACGGACAATGATTTTGCAGATTTAAAATAATACATTGAGAAATTTTACATCTTCAGAATCTATCTCTATAGATAGTATCATTTTTTTCTGGAACTCCTGATAAAATAACAAATGTAATCATAGAAACTGCTGCTGTATAAAACCCATTAAACATGAAGATGCAGAATGAAAAGCAGGCTTACGTCTTGTCACAGAAACTAAAAGCCTCAGGAAACACTAAGCTATACTTAGACTCAGTCCTATGATTCAGCCACAGTGAAATCCTTCTATTGAAATTGCTAATGGACTGTATGATTTTATAGATACAATTCCCAAATCAGTTCTAAGGCAAATTTCTTACATGATATCTTACTTGCTGACCAGACTTTACGGCCTTAAAGTGGTTCTGCAATAAGTTGTTCTACAGTGTGATTTCACAGTCATCTTTCTTCTGAGTCAGATAGGGAGAAAAAGGTTTCTCATATTTGAAAGGGTGAAAATGAGGCACAGAAAATAGCATGTCTATAGTGAGAGACAAATGGAGCTTAAAAGGCAATCATTGGACTGGTGGTATTAACTTACCTACAAAGGCTTTTATTTTTTTTAAACAGATTTCAGGATTAAAAAACTCAAAATGTATCTGAGAAGCATCCCTGGGAATACATAACATATTAGTCTTCCTGGTATCTTCGGTGAGCCCCTACTTGTCAGTTTTAGTTCCAGAGATGATAGAAAGCAAAGGCAACTATAGGCAGCACTTGGTTCTGTGGTACAGACTCACTGACAACCGACTGTTTGAAGCTGCTGACAGCCTTGTTTGGCAGCAGTACAGGAAAGCTTCAACAGAGATCTAGGATCTGGCCTGCAGTTAAATTCATGCTAAAAGTTGCTGTTCTTGGGTCCTTTCTCAAAGCTGTGTCCTAGCAACAGGTATTTCTAGAAATAAGAAAGTACATATGTGATTATGTGTGTGATAGTGAGAAATAGTTTGTGTGTTTATATATATGTGTGTGTGTGTGTGTGTGTGTGTGTGTGAGAGAGAGAGACAGAGAAACAGAGAGATAAACAGAGAGAGACAAAGAGAGAGAGAGACAGTGACTTTGAGTGATATACGATGCCATGAAAGGAAAATAAACGGTCAGGTAGCAGCAACATTCATAGAACAAAGTAAAGAGAAAAAGTTGTTATCTGGGGTATGGCATTTGAGAAGTTGAGTTCTATAGGAGAAAATATGAGTTTCAATGGGTATTGTGATCTGTCATGCAAATTTGCTGATGCAATTTGTTAGTCAGTCTGTCTCCATAAGATCTTTCTTATGCATACTTTAATGACTACTTGCTTAAATTGTTCAGTCACATTTGTGCTTCTTTTTGTTCCTTGCTTCTGCCTACCTTGAGTGTTCTTTCCCCTCTCTGGTTCTTGTTTTTGATATATTGCTCTTATCTTTCAAGGTTCTAGTTGGTCACCACTTCCGTGGGAGCCTGGCTTGAATATCTCCAATCGCTGCAGGCCCACAGTAGGTAACTCTTTGTCATATTTTACTTCCTCTATCATACTTCTCATCAGTCTTGAAGTTGAACTATTAACTGTGATTAGATCTATGTTATAAATTCCACTAACATGAAAGAAATCATTGCCTTAAAAGTCCAAAATCCAAAAGAAACACAATAAAAGTTAAATGCATTATTGTAAAATAATTTTAAATTATCTAGCAAATATAATACAGAAATATGATAAGGCTTTTTATTAAAAGATACATTCTAATCTTTTAATATTAATTAAAACATCCCGTGTCACTTGTCTTCCCATTGTTCATCAATTTGTTCTAGTGGGTGCCAGTAATATCTCCATTAGTGGGGAATGAGGTCCATTATTGTTACTGTTTTTGGCATATCAAATTCACCACGGGTAGCTTGCCAGGCTCTGCTGTGGCTCTGGGTTCACCCCAGGGGGCCAGGCTTTTTCTATGTCAGACCATCAACCATCCAGGGACCACAGGGCAGAGAGCCCTGGGTGTGGACAAGCCTGTATCCTGTCTGCCACCTGCTGATACAGCCAGGCACTGCAGCCACACCTGCAACACCTGGAGGGGCAGGATTATAGCATAATCATTTATATCAATCTGTCACTTGTCTTCCCACTGTTCATTCATTTGCTATAGCGGGGCGCCAGTAACGTCTCCATTCATTGCGAATAAGGTCCATTATTGTTACTGTCTTTGTCATATCTAATACACCATGGGTAGCTGGGTCATCAAGATATTTAAAATCTTACCATACAGAATAAATTGAATCTAATTGATGGGTACTGATAAAAATTATTTGTCAATATTTAGGTGTTACTCATGGCTCTGTACTCAGGAATCACTCCTGGCTGTGCTTAGGGGACCATGTGGGATGCTGGGTATCAAACTGGGTCAGCTTCGTGCAAAGCAAATGCCCTCCCCACTGGACTGTCTCTCCTCCTCTGTGCTCAGCCTTTTGAGTTCTCTCTGTGGCCCCTTCAGTGTTAATATTTTTATCATTATTACAATCTTATCCCAAGTTTGATTTCCCCTTTCTTCCAATTCATCATATTCACTCATATCATCTCTTGTTCTGTGTAGAGAAAATAAATGGGTCTATTATTTAATTTGCAAAGATACTAAGCATTTTTACTTAGTTGTCTGTTTTTTCAGTGACCTCACCCAGCTGTGCTCACTGCTTACTCTGGTTTCTGTACTCAGGGATCACTCCTATCACAGTGCTCAGGGGACCATATGAGGTGCTGGGGATTGAACTTCGACTAGCCATGTGCAAGTCAAGTTCCCTATCCACTGTACTATGGCTCTGGCCCCCAGACCATCTACTTTTATCAGAATGTTGTGTAATATGTAAAAGATTGCATCTGAAGTGGATACATTTTAAAATATACAATTGGAAACCTTTATTTGTTTATGAAATACTTAAATTTCTGGTGCCAGAGCACTAGTCCAGTGGGTAGGACATTTATTTGCCTTGCACTTGACCAAAAGCTGACTCGGGTTTGATCCCCAGCATCCCCAAGCATTTCCAGGAGTAATTTCTGAGTGCAGAGCCAGGAATAAACCCTGAGCATCACTGAGTGTCACAAACACACACACATTCACACACACAGACACACACACACAAACACCACAAAAATTTCCTTGATGTACCTGACATTGTAGTTCTAAGAATTAAATAGTGAACACAGTCTTATTTCCTAAAACATACAGTAGCATCCCACCCACACGGCAGAGCCTGGCAAGCTACCCGTGTTCTATTTGATATGCCAAATACCAGTAACAATTATAGACCTCATTCCCATGACCTGATGGAATGGTTTGAGGCTCTTTATGTTCCTGGAGCAAGCAGATGCCCTTGGGCTTTACTAGCAGGAGACAGGACATATGGAGATGTTACTGGTGCCCGCTCGAGCAAATTGATGATGAACAGGAAGACAGTGACAGTGATTTAATATTAATGGCAAGCAAGAAGAAAGTAAACACAGAGAATTTGGATACATATAAGAATAGATTGCTGGTATTATAGAACATTATTTCCAAATAAACACTAGATTTTAAACAATAATAAAAAGTAGAACCAAAGGAATACAGAAAGGAAAAGACCATTCAATATCATTTGATCCAAACTCAAAGGATGTTTGATATTTTGAAACACTTTGAGTATATCTAGGTGTTGACTCTTAGTAAGTCAACTTTACTGTTGGCTCTGAGGTGGAGAGTGTGACTTTTGGACAACTCTGACTATTGCAGTATTTTACCATATTCCCTAGAGCTCCCATATATTTGTAAATTCTATCAGTAGAATCAAGAAAAAACACATCAAATATCTCTTTCACATGTAGTCTCGACTTACTATTGCAAATCTGAAATAAGTACCCAATTTAATATTTCAGTGCAACATATAACTGTATTATGACAATCGAAACCTTAGAGTTATATTTGAATAATTTACTCTCTTTTTCAATCACCAAATTACATAAAGTGCGGTTTGACTTAAAAATTGATTCATTTTGTTTTTAAATCAAAGTTACCCGTTTTAAAAGTATCTCACTGCTTTGTGTGTGTCTCTTTTCTTTAGTCTGACATCAGTCACCACAATATAATTGCTCTTGTTCACATTTCTTGGTATGCGAGAGGCAGGTGGTCAGTCTGTATGACATGTGACATTAAGAGCTTGCTGCTGAGTTCCCTCTTTTATTGAAATAGCTTGATGAAATAGCACTGCAAAATTCTGCCACATAAGTTACACCATGGAACAGAGTGGCTTTGTATATAATGTGCACTTAAGCCGCTTCTGTTTTCAGATTTGTCTTGTAATATGTAGATAAGAAAACAACTATAAAAACAGTGACTTTGAAATAAGATCAGACCTAATTTTGTTACTTGGCCTAGAAAGTTACTATCTATGTAACTTTCATTAAGTGAGTTAATTTAATTCAGCCCCAGGCTCTTCATCTATAAAATGGGAATAATATAGAGTTTGCAGGTCGGTTGTGATCATTAAACGAGGCACTTTAACATACTTCATCTAGGAAAATAACTGACTGTTGTTTCTCCTGCTTTAATATAGTGTAGTTGGAAATGTTCTATCAGCTCTTGATAGCCAGGCCTCCTCGTCCTCCCAACACAGAACTGCTGTTCAGAGCTTTTCCTGCTCCACACCTAGATCAGGTAAAATTTTCTTTCTGAGTTCTCATCTTCTGCTATTGGATAATTTCAAAATGATAGCACCTCCACAGTGGTGAAAGCATCTGAGACGAAATGATTCACAAATTGAGCTGCTTTAGTCTTATTCCTGAAAATAACAAAGGTGCCAGCAATGCACACACAGCCCAATGAGCAGTTGAATATTTCCATGACCCTGTTAGGAATGAATCAGTTTTACAAAAGTTGCTTTGCGTTAAAGGTTCATTGGGATGGAAGAGAGAGACCATCACTATTGCCCAAAGAATTAAAGAAGAGAAGATATTAGGACATTAGTGGTGGGAATTGAGCGCTGGTGGAGGGATGGGTGCTGCAACAGTGTATGACTGAAACCCAATCATGAACAGTTTTGTAATTGTCTATCTCAAGGTCATATAATAAGGTAAAAATAAAATAAATAATAGTCTATCCCACGGTGATATAATACAAGCAAATAAATAAATAAATCAGAAAACCATAATATGTCAAAGTTTGACAAAAAGATACTATGAATACTGTGTCTTACAAAACCTCGATATGTTTATTTATTCATTCAGTTAGTTTTCAAAATCACTGCAAGCTACTACTGGGCAAAACATTTAGTAATCTCAGAAAGGAACTTATGATATAGTACAAAGTACAGCAAACATGTAAAATAAATAGAAATTATACAGAAAACAAACTGCTACTTTTGAGATAGCAGAACACCTGAAAGCAGGAGACATGAAATGAGATTTATACAAAGATTAGGAAGAATACATTGGGTTTGGGAAATACTGGAGGCCAGACAATAATACCATTACAAATATATCCACATATTGATGATGCAGAAGTATAACATGTAAACTGATTTTGGAAAATTGCTTAACCTACTAGGAATGCATTGTTCAAAATAGGGGAAACAAACCCAAACAGAATTTGATCTACAACTCTTTCTTACCAAGGAAGAAAGAAGGAAAATCTATGGTCACATTGTGATTCCACACTAAAATCACACACTTCCCTTCACAAAAAAAGTGCAAGCTAAGATGCACTTAAGAATTGAAATTTGTCAGTGGTGGAGTGGAGATTTTGTGATACATGGGTGATAGGGTTGTAACACATAATGGGGGAAGGCAATTGGAACCTCGGGAAAGTTAAGAGACAGAAATCTTATGAGGAGTCGACCTCAGAGGCTATGGATAAAGGGTAATGACAAGTTAGATTTCAATGGGCACAGAATTTGGTAAACATTAAGACATTCTCATTTTGAAGAGATCATATACTCTTGTAATAGGAAACTAACTACAAGGTGAAACACTGATTGAAGAACACTGTACTTTTTTCCAATAGGAAGCTGGGCATGTGTTACATAACATCTTGAAGGATTAATGAGGAACTTTAAGCATATGAATTCATGATCAGATTTACATTTCATAACTATTACCTTGATCAAAAAGCAAAAGGGGACTTTGTGGGGGATGAGGTTGGAGGCAGATAAATTAGTTAGGAGGCTATTACAATATTCCTGGGGAGAGATAATGAGGGATTAAACTAAGAAGGGCTATTGGAGGCAAAAAGGAGATGATGAGATTCTTTAATAAATACATGGAAGAAGCAGTAAATGAAGAAAATGTAAGTGTATCCCTTTCTAGCTGGAATAAGTCATGGGTATTTGCTATAACTGCCACTTTTCAATAGACTTAAGAGATTTTGGACAGCTCAATCACTTTAGGGAAATCAGATGTATATAGATTAGGAGGGAAAAGATAGTTCACAATTATTTATAGATGAATATTAAAATAGATTAACAGAGTTCAAAACAATTGTGCCCATTATATATTCACTCAGTTCCTCCACAAATCTCTTTGTGGAAAGGAAAAAAAATTTCTCTTTTCCTTTAACATATGTGAGTGTCACAATCACCACCTCCTTCATCCACCCATGTAACTAGACTCAGGAGTTTTACTATTTGTTGTTTGAAATACACTTGGATAAAATAAATTATATAGAATCCTGGCACATCATTGATTCTCCAGATGACTAGTAATGGATACTGCAGAAATATCATATTTCTTGCCCATCACTGGTTCAATAAACATTTGTTGGTGTGTCAAACTTGGCCAATTAAATAGGGGAGGAAGTATCTTGATATTCTTCTATGGAAATGTTTACACAGTCATTAAAATGAATCATAGGCAGATGTGATTATCTTGTTATCTCTGACCATTGTCCTAACTGAAAATGGAACTTGATTTCTGAATCATATTATCAGCTTGCGGATGAAGTCACCCCAAAGACTTTTTAGCACTGAGAGATTGAAGTGAGAGGCAAAGAAAGGAAAGGACAGAATCTCAGAGAACTTGCATACCTGAAAGGTAGAAAGAAAAAAGGAGACCCAAGAGTGGTGGAGAAATGTCAAATATTCAGGAGATGAACCTAAAGGAAGGGTAATTTTAGAACCCAAGAAAGAAACTTCACAGAAAAGACGTAGCCAATACTATTATGCTCTTGAATGGGCTGGTCAGGGAAGTCTAAGACGAGAGTGCATAGTGGGGAAGCAAAAGCAGTGTTTAGAATCAAATTGTCAAGACTTGAGAAATCAAAGAACTAAAACACAGAATAAAAAGGAACTTAGTGAATTTTCAGAGTATTTGCAAGGGAAGGAAGACAATAAGAGAGGACTGATTCATTTTACTCAAATTTCCATCTGTTATAGGACCCATGGCCTGTAATGGTATGGGATTTGACTTCCTACTTGTTTATATTCTTCCTTCTACCTTCCCTTGAGCCCTTCTTCCTGCCCTCCCACCCCAATACTAGGAAACGGGCATGTATTTTCAGGATGTTTCTACTATAACAGTCTGATTGTTGTCATGCTGTTTACTTTTTTTGGCAGTTGCTTGAGTTGTAGGTGGATAATTCTCTAGGAAATTAACACTGTGTAAAAAAATAGGAGTGTGGTCAGAGTCAGAGCACTTTGGCAGGTGACTCTTCTGATGACCTTTGGGTCTGGGAGTCATTTTACTAACATCTGAAATATAAACATTGTAGCAGAGTAAGGGAATTGAAGTTTAGAGAGAAGCAGATGAGAATAAGGACTTACTTCAGTTGGATGTATAGTGGGAATGACTACAACTATACCGTCGAAGAAAAAATCCTAATTTTCTACTTCCCTCCTTCCCTTCCTTCCCTTCTTCCTCCTTCCTTCCTTCCTTCCTTCCTTCCTTCCTTCCTTCCTTCCTTCCTTCCTCCTCCCTCTCTCCCTCCCTCCCTCCCTTCCTTTCTTCCTTCATTTCTTCCTCCCTCCCTTCCTTCCTTCCTTCATTTCTTCCTTCCCACATTGATGGTGTTCTTGAAAATAAAGCACATATCTCTAAGATAAAGCACCCCAGATTTCACAAGTTACTTTGCATTTGGCGAGGCTCAGTCCCTCTCTTCTCTCTCCTCTCCTGTAAACTTTCCTATTCTGTATTAATGTGACGTTATTCCACTCTGTCCACTTTTTTTTGTCAGCTTCACTGATGAGTCTCTGGCACTCAGGTTAATTTTCCCTTTATTTTAATCATTTCTACTTTCACATTTGACCTTTCCTTCATTTCTAATTGTCAGCCCCAGACTGCTGTGAGAAAATTATGTCACCTCCATCCATTTTAAGGGTACAAAGTGTATTGCTCAGTCACAAAATCTCCATCTCATTTTCTTTCATAACAGAAACCCTTTGGGATTAGTTAAAAGGAGCAAGAAATGGGTGACCTATTTGTCTGTGGGAGCTAAAAATTTAGCATATAGCAATAGCACATTTATCTCATTTCCTAAGGGTATGAGGTGCTCCACAAATGTGATTTTTAAAGACAACATTGAATTTCTTACAGAGCTACAATATTTATAAGAAATAACTAACTCTCTTTGAGGAGCCTGCATGCTGGGCCATATCTCGAGGTGCTCGAAGGCTATGCCTGGCTCTGTTCTCAGGAATAACTTTTGGTGGTGTTCAGGGAACCAGATGCAGTGCAGGATATAGCTGGGTCAGCTGCATGTAATGAAAAGCCTTACGTCCCATGCATTCTCTCCAGCTCCACTTGATCACTTGATCACTTGACATCCCGTTATTCATTGATTTGCTCCAGCGGGCACCAGTAATATTTCCATTTGACCCTATCACGTGCCAGTGTAGCCCAATGGCATCTGGTTGCTTCAGGAATACGAAGAGCTTCAAATCGTTTGTTCAAGGTCTTGATGAAGAAGTCTGACCATCTTGTAGGTGGGCGGCCACGTGATCTTTTGACATCCCGTGGGATCCAGTCAGTAATGGCTCTAGTCCAGAGGTCGTCTCCAAATCGCATTACATGTCCAGCCCACCTGATTTTCGATGCCTTGGCAAACGAGACAGCATCCCTGACTCTGGAACAGCAATGGAGGTCGGAGCTCCGGATTCCTTCTTTCTGTTGAGTGAGGCGTGATATTCCAAGCATAGCTCTTTCTATTCCTCTTTGGGAGATCCGAATAGCATTCTCATCCTGCTTTCGTAGGGCTCCAGGTCTCTGAGGCGTATGTTAATGCAGGGAGAATGGTGGAGTTGAAGAGATGTGCCTGGAGCTGGAGGTTCTTTGTCTTTTTAGCTATTTCTTCGATGCTTTTGAAAGCATTCCATGTCGCTCTCTTCCTCCTGCTCAGCTCACGTTTTCGGTCATTCATCATGTTGACTTCTCGACCTAGGTACACATAAATGCTGCATTCAGAGATGTTTGTTCCATTGAGAGTGAATGGGGCCTCTGGAACTAGTTCATTTTTCATGAACTTACTTTCTTCAATAGGAATTTTAATGGAGACTGAATATTGAGGGACCAGAGCAACAGTACAGCACGGAGGGTATTTGCCTTATGTCTGATCTGGGTTCAATCCCCAGCATCCCTTATGGTCCCCTAAGCACTGCCAGGAGTGAATCTTGAGCATAGAGCAAGAAGTAACCTCTGCAAGAAGTAATCACTGGATGAGACCCAAACTAGCCAAAAATAAAGACTGAGTATTGTACAATGCACATAAAAATAGCAACCTTGATACTTAGTGCACTAGAAAAAGAGGCAGAATGGCTGAGTATTTGGCTAGCTGAAATATTTTCTTGGCTTTCCAAGTTCGTCAGATGATGCTCCAGATAGTTATTAAACTTTTTATGATGCTGAGTAGTTAAAAATATTATTTTTAACTCAGTGATGAATGTCTAAGATCTTCTAAGTCTGATTGTCTGTGATTAAATTTAATTTTTGTTTAAATTATTCATAATTACTATAAGTGTATTGGTATTATAGTGATACATTTATCACTACATAATAGTGATGTAGTTTATCTATAAATGAATGAAACTTTTAAAGGAAGGACTGTCTAAATACATTCTCCTATATAATATGGAACTACTATGCCACCACTTTGTAAAATGTTTG
Source organism: Cryptotis parvus (assembly GCA_021461705.1). Taxonomy (NCBI): domain Eukaryota; kingdom Metazoa; phylum Chordata; class Mammalia; order Eulipotyphla; family Soricidae; genus Cryptotis; species Cryptotis parvus. The sequence continues at coordinate 184,509 of JAJIBD010003082.1, forward strand.
TAATTGTCTTGACAGTCTTCTCATTTCATGTAGCAATTATTTTTAATTATTAAATGATTATTCCCTTTCCTGTATGAATATGGAGGGTGAAGATACACCCAGGCTAGGCTATGGTGCTCTTAATTTTTATTTGTAGTTTGTTGGGAATTGGTGCTCACACACTCAGCCATCAGGCTTTTGAGTTTGTACTCTTTAGTTGGGGAGCTCACATACATCCTATTAGTAGCATTTATGAGAAGTGACATGTTCAGCTGAGTCTTTTCACACACCTGGCTGTGGTTCAGCTGGAAACTTCTTGTAGCTTTGGAGATCAGAGTTGCAAACCAAAGACAGCAAAGCAACAGTTGCAAAGAGCAGAGCCATAAGAGGACACTCAGCTCATGTGTACATTCTTATTCAAATACTAGTCCACGCTTGCTTTTTTAACTCTCTAATAAAGGCCCATGATCACATCTCCTGTTTTGTGGGTAAATTAAATTTCAGCTTAGGTAAACTTATCTATCAGTAATCCTTGCCAACTGTTAAAAAAATGACTCCCAAGTCTAAGATGCTTAACAAAATACAAATTTAGTGTTTATGCACAATCCAATAAATATTGGCCACCTCTCTTGCCAGCTTAACTCTAATCAGTGAATTGAGGATTCAGACATTTTCTTTCACTCGCTATCTCTCTCTTTATCTCTATCTATCTATCTATCTATCTATCTATCTATCTATCTATCTATCTATCTATCTATCTATCTATCTATCTATCTATCTATCTATCTATCTATCTATCTATCTATCTATCTATCTATCTTCTCTCTTTCTCTCTGATTCCAGGAACACAGTTCGGGGTGAGGGAGTTTGTAGAAGAATCAGAAGTATATATTTAGGTCCAATCATTTCCACCTATAGTCTTATTTTTCCAGACCCTGGTCACAATGTTAGTCTAACTGCAAGGGAGACTGAAAAATATATCATGAAAGTGATGTTCATTAGTAACTGTGACCACTTGAAAAAAATCCACTATTGGGTAATCCAGGACAAAACATATTCTGAATACTCTGCTTGCAGTTATCTGTTTTAGTTTTGCCTTTGTGAGACAGATAAGTATTTTAATAGCTATGTATTTGATTTATAGGTATTTAGTTCGTGAAAAAATTACTAGTTGTATGATTTACCATATTACAGGGAACAGAAATCAACATGTTCTATTTAATACAGTGCCTGAAATATAGATGTACAGTGAACATCACATTACTTGAAAAAATATTAGAATTCTGTAGAAATTTATGTGTAGATTAGGAGTCCATGAGAGCCAAGTCTGATAATGGAGTTATCCTGAGTTGTAGTTAGAAGCTCTTCTATGTTAAAGCAAATGGAGAGTTCCTCCTTTTCTCTATGAAAGTTAGGTCTTTGCATCCTAATGTCATCAGTGCCAAAAAGCACCTACTTTCCTTTCACATTTATAGTTTCACAACATCAATTATGTGCAACAAATTTAGTCCTATTCACATTGCTTTGTATCACAGAAATATGGCCGTGGTGAATATGCATAATCAATTCAACTTGCCCTTTATCTAAGTTAAAGCTCATGGAACTTCGTGCTTGATAGCTGGAGTGCAAAGACTTAGGAGTCCCTTCTATCTGTCAATATCCATTTCAGCAGCTAAATGCCATATTTGTCTGTAATTCTGTGCTAACATTTTATTGATCTAGAGGCTTATACAGGGGTGCAGCTTTAGGGGTTTGTAAGAGCTAAATGCAGAGACCCACTTGAAGCCACTGCATCAGTGCTGATTTGCAGACTTGTATAGCTAAGTATTTATGTGTCCCGGAGAACCAGGTATGATTAAAGCAGATGGAGAGCACCACTGTCTTTCATTTGGGTTCCATTTTCGGTGTCATGGAAGATAAGCGCGTGCTCCTTTTTGCTGTTGGCAGGTGTCGTTAAACCACATTCAACTGTGTTTTCCCTGTAATTTACTTCTTCTGTTCTTCTTGAAGTAAATGTCACTCATGGTTTCTTATAGCTCCAATAAGTTTAGAGTGTATAAAATGCATGCCTGAATCCTAAATCGCTGACTAGATCCTATAGTTATTGCAAGAAGCAGCTCAAGGGGACTTGACACAGGATAGAGCCAACACTTGGAATAATCCTAGACAAGTCCATTAACCTTTTTTGGCCTTAAATTGTCTTAATTACTACAATACATATTTAAGCCTGTATCAAAACTTTTCTGTGACATACTAAGATTCTTGCTATGTTTGATGTTTCTATTAATGACAACTTTCTACAAATTTTAGAACTGGTTAAATTTTTTTCATTTTATAGGTACTTTCACAGGCCTGCACCATCATAATTTCATGTACTTATCTATTCCATTTTCAAATGTGGATAGATCACTACAAACCCATATAATCTTATTTTACTTGTTGTTACATTAAGGAAAACACACTCCTAGCTCCCAAAGTGAAGTAACTCAAATATGTTCTTGGGTTAATTCACTTGAATTTTTCAAAACTAAGAAATATTTACCCACAAACTTAGTCGTTGTTTTAATTTGGAAACAATACCAGGCTGTCCTCAGAACTTGCTATTGGTTCTGTGCTTAAGGATCATTAGTGGCAGGGCTGGCAGGGCTGACAGGGTTGGGGTTTAGGGATCATATGTGGTGCCAGGGACCATGCAACACAAGCTAACAGCATGCAAAGCAATAGTCTCACCCACTGTACTATCTCTGGCTCAGAAGTTCTGAAAATGAACAGTGCATGTAATATTTGAGAGAGAAAGAGAGAGATAAATTCTTCATTAGAAGCTAAAAGACACTAAAATCTGTCACCATTATTTCTTCTATTTCCTATTTTGTAGGTTCTTTCTGACTCTCTCGTCTACTGGGAAGCATAGTTTATCCCCTGCTCTCATTATTTTGAATTCCTGTAATATTCTGTTCCCATCAGTTCCTGAGAATGAGGTAAAAAGAGAGGCACAAGTGAATTAGACAGAAAGGCACATGTTAGTGCCACATTAATTTCTTCTTCTTCTTCTTCTTCTTCTTCTTCTTCTTCTTCTTCTTCTTCTTTCTTCTTCTTCTTCTTCTTCTTCTTCTTCTTCTTCTTCTTCTTCTTCTTCGTCTTCTTCGTCTTCTTCGTCTTCGTCTTCGTCTTCTTCATTATTATTATTATTATTATTATTATTATTATTATTTTGTACAAATGACTCTGAAAAGCAGAAATGTAATTCAAGGAAATCATGGACAGAAACACAGAAAGAGAGTAGCTCACAAATTCAACCACAGTCTTGAAAAAACAAAGTGGAAACAAAACAATCACTTGCCAGTAGCAACCTCTTCTCTTTGCATAATGCATTTACAAAATTTCAAGGGTCTCACATTTGTAGCATACTATTCAATATTTATCTTAAATATTAAAAAAACAAAGTAATTTCATAGGTTAACTCCCCAAAGAATAAAATATTTAACTGCCTATTTTAAGCAATAATTGCTGTGTGTGGGTTTGTTGGGAGACAAATTTTAATTCTAGACAGTCCAATATTTATTTCATTTTTAATTATATTTTATTGTGAAGTTTTTTTTTTTTATTTTTGGTCACACCCGGCATTGCTTAGAGGTTACTCCTGGCTCTGCACTCAGAATCAACTCCTGGCAGTGCTCAGGGGGCAACATGGGATGGGGGGATCGACCTGGGTAGGCAGCATGCAAAGGCAAATGCCCGATTCACTGTGCTATCACTCTGGCCCCTACTGTGAAGTCTAAACTGATCATCTGCTGATCAAATTTCATCCTATTCCATCAACTGTTCACAAATAGGTATATTCCTGTATATCACCAGGTCTGACCTTTTAACAGCTTGTCTTTAAACAGAGTCTCCTGTGTCAATCAGTAAACAATGGACTGCTAACATAATATAATGATGGCTATTTTACATGCTAAATGCCCCCAGGTATGCAGTTGATAGCACTGCTTGGGTGGTTTGTAAAGCCATAGCTCTCTGTGATACTAGTCTGACCATCTCTTATCATATTCACATTATAACCACAAGATGGCTGCTATAGTCTTACTTTTATGGCTATATTCAAGCAAAAAAGAAAGAAAAAGAAAAACAAAGTTATGTCAGGGATTGTGTTCCCTTTAGTTAGGAAAGTTCTCACCAAACACAGTCCATCTTCATATTAGTAGTCATGATATTGTTAAAACTGGCTTCCATGGTTATCTGCAGTTTCAGTAAAGAAAGGATAGTAGATAAGAGGATAGATAATAATCAATCCACTGGCTGAGACTGGAATAATACTTCACTAAAGACATTGGGCATGTTTCTCTCAATAAAAATAGGAAAATGACTTTGGAAGAGCCAATGTCCCATGAAATCTGCTATACTTATCAATGGTATAGGAAATATATTCAAATAAAATTTATTTTTAAATGAAAATAATTTTTAAAATTATTTTAAAATGCTTTTTATAAAGATTTATATGTGTATCATCTTTTCATAATTTGGTAACAAAAAGAAAGTAAGGTATAAGAATGAAAGAGCTTCTAGGTTGAAGCTAATGGAAACAAGGTATTTTTTCCTGGTGGACTTGGAGTTTAAATTTATATTTCTATGTAAAATTCTTCATCCATTTTTACTTTTGCATTCTACTTTTGTAGAATCATTTATCTATACCACCTTGTTGCTTCTAAGTACTGCATTTTAATGGACCAACATCACATAATGGATGAGTCACTGTTAGACTATTCCTTTTCTTTAGTTTTGTAAAGATAAATATAAGGGTGAATGTACAATTATTTGAGACTGTAGAGGCATTGTATATATGAAGCACAAAACAATCTGGTTATAATTTGGATGCAGGAAAAGTTTCTTCTCTTGGGGAATTAAATGAGAAAGTAAATATAACCCTATATTAAACTTCTGTAAAGTCCTTTTCTGCTTGGTAGTCATCAGGCATACAGATTTCATAAGTAAAATCAATGACAGGAAAGACACCAATCCTGTCCTTTCATCTCATTGTAGGATACTTCAGTCATAGTAGTTATGGTTATTTGAGGGAAAGAACAACACCAAGGAGTAACAAACTGCAACTTCTAAAATGTATACTTTAAGTATAATTTATTATTAAATGGAGATAAGAAATTGTCCTGATGAGGCCATGAGTAAGGTCATTGCTTGCATGTAAAGAGATAGATTTGATCTATAGCACCACATATTTGTTCCCTGAGTCCCAACAGGAATAATTGCTGAGCACAGAGCCATGACAGAATTCTGGAACAACCAAGCATGACCCCCAAACAAAGCAAAACTAACTTGATAAAGAGCTCAAATGTTCTTTTTTTTTTTTGGGGTCACACCTGGCAATGCTCAGGGGTTTCTCCTGGCTCTGCACTCAGGAATTACTCCTGGCGGTGCTCAAGGGCCCATATGGGATGCCGGGGATCAAACCCGGGCAGACATGGGCCGGCCGGCGCAAGGCAAACACCCTACTCACTGGACTATCACTCTGGCCCCAAGAGCTCAAATGTTCATAAAAAATCTTCACTGAGCAAGGGAGGAAAATGGATAGATACAGTGAGTTCTTCAACAAAGAAATGGAAAATATGAAAGTAACCAAAAGGAAATCACAGGAGCTACAAAATACAACTCAGGTGGAAGGTAAGAGAAAAAACATGGTGGAGTTTAACAACATGCTAAGTAAAGCAGAAGAAATTGCTAACAAAGAAGAACAACACACCCACGTAAGCAAAGGAAGGAAGGAAAAGAAAAATGATTAAAACATGAAGACGTTTAAGGAACTTATGATTCAAAGTCAAATGAATAAAGGAAAATTAATGGATTTTCAGTGCTACAACTTACTGTAACACATGAGAATTGAATTTTAATGATCCACAATGTTACTTAAGTTTTGTTATGAAGGCTTTTTAAGAAAGTTATATTGGGTCATTTTGAATTCTCACACTGGCCTGACCCAACCTCAGGTGGCCTCCCTGGGGTGTGTGACTGGCTGGCGGGTGCCTGGGGTCATGGTAGAGCCCCAGGTCTCGGCAGAAGGTGGAACTACAACCCCCAGAAGTCCGAGCGGAAGCTGAAGTAAACGGTCATTTTGAACTCTCACACCAGCATGACTCCGCCTCAGGTAGCCTCCCTGGGGTGTGTGGCTGGCTGGGCGGGTGCCTGGGGTCGTGGTAGAGCCCCAGGTCTCAGCAGAAGGTAGAACTACAACCCCCAGAAGTCCGAGCAGAAGCTGAAGTAAACGGTCATTTTGAACTCTCACACTGGACTGAGCGCACATCAGGTAGCCTCCCTGGGGTGTGCGGTTGGCTGGGCGGGCGGCCGCTTATTAATACAAAAATTAGGGAAATTCAACACCAAGGGAAGGTAATACCCTCAAGAAAAAAAGAAACAGTACACTAGAGGAATCTATACCTGAACACCACAACACCATGGGGAAACAACGCAGATCCACAACTCAAAGAACAGATGAAGGAATCGACCCTGAAGACTCAAGAAAGAATACAGATGTGCATGATCTCTCTGACAATGAAATTAGAGAAGAAATTGGTAGGATGTTTAAGGAGCTCAACGAAAAAAATTGAGCAGATGTTCAATAAAATACAGGAGAACATAAATGAAGCAGTTGAAAGGGTAGTCAATAAACTACAGGAGGAAATGAGAGCAGAAATGAGAACCATGCAAATAGAAATATCATCACTTAAAAACTCAGTAGACGAAATGAAAAACACAATCGGGGCTCTCAACAGTAGGATGACAGCAGCAGAAGAGAGAATCAAGTGATACTGAAAATGAGCTGCAGAAAGCACTCAGAGATCTACATAAGATGGAAAAAGACCGGAAAATGGATAAGCAACGGAACAGAGAACAATGGGATGAAGCCAGGCGGAACAACATAAGAATCATCGGAGTCCCAGAGGGACAGGAAAGTAACCCCAAGGAAATTAAAACAGTTAAAAACATCCTGGCTGAAAAGTTCCCGAGTTAAAGGACGAAGACATCCAGATCCAAGAAGCCCGACGCCTACCAGCAAGAAGAGACCCCAATAGAAAGACCCCCAAGACACATCCTAGTCAAAGTAATGGATGCCATAGACAGAGACAGAATTCTTCAGGCAGCAAGATCAAAGAAGGAAATTGTGTACAAAGGAGCATCCATTCGACTTTCAGCAGGCTTCTCAGAAGACACCCTCCAAGCCCGAAGGCAGTGGTGGGATAGAGTAAAAAAAACTTAATGAAATGAATGCCTCAGCAAGAATTCTTTATCCGGCTAAATTCTCACTCAGATTTGAAGGACAGATATACAACTTCTTGGATAAACAAGAGCTTAGGAACTTTGTAAAATCAAAACCAACCTTAAAAGAAGGACTGAAAGATCTACTATAAGACGAGACATAACCCAAAAGAACAACCAACCTATTCAGAAAGATGGCACAAAATCCCATGATAATAATCTCTCTCAATGCCAATGGTTTAAATGCACCAGTTAAGAGACACAGAGTGGCAAAATGGAATAAAAAAATTGAATCCAACATTCTGCTGCCTTCAAGAAACACACCTGAAATAATTGGAGCAAAGACAGGCTCAAAATAAAAGGCTGGAAAACAATCCTTCACTCAAACAAACCATCCAAAAAGGCTGGGGTAGCCATACTGGTATCCGACAACATAGACTTCAGGCTGAAGAAGGTCAGAAGGGACAGTGAAGGTCACTTCTTAATAGTCAAGGGAAGCATATATCAGGAAGAAATCATGCTATTAAACATATATGCACCCAACGAGGGGCCAGCAAAACACGTAAAACAACTACTAATAGACTTCAAAGAAGACATTGACAGTAACACAATTGTAGTTGGAGACGTCAACACTGCTCTATCAATCCTGGATAGATCAACAAGATTGAAACTTTCCAAGGAAATACTGGCCCTAAAAGAAGAGATGGAAGAAAGAGCGCTGGTAGACATATACAGGGCATTTCATCCCCAAAATCTGTGTACACTTTCTTCTCCAGAGCACATGGAACATACTCCAAAATAGATCACATGCTGAGCCATAAATAATACCTCCATAAAATCAAGAAGATAGAAATTGTGCCAACTATTTTTTTCTGACCATGATGCACTGAAAATAGAAGTTAATTGAGACATTAAAACACAAAAACGGAGACCATTACCAAGTACCTGGAAACTAAACAGCTCACTGCTGAACAACCAGAAGGTCATAAAAGAAATCAAAGAAGAAATCCAAAGATTCCTGGAAACAAATGAGAGTGAAGACAGGAATTACCAGAACTTGTGGGATACAGCAAAAGCAGTGTTAAGAGGCAAGTTCATAGTTCTTCAAGCATTCATCAGAAAAGAAGAAAAGGCCTTCATAAACAGTCTTACTTCACAATGTAAGATATTAGGGAGTGATCAACAAAAGGAGCCCAACCCAAGCATAAAGAAAGAAATAATAAAACTTAGAGCAGAAATCAATGAGATGGAATGTCAAAAAACAATCCAGAAGATCAACGAAACCAAAAGCTGGTTCTTTGAAAAAATAAACAAGATTGACAAACCACTTGCAAGACTTGTAAGAAAAGGAAATGAGAGATTCCAAATAAATAGAATTGGAAATCAAAACGGGGACATTACAACAGAAACCACAGAAATTCAAAAGATCATCAGAGATTACTATGAGAGCCTGTATGCCACGAAACAAGGGAACCTAGAAGAAATGGTCAAATTCCTTAATTCCTATAGCCTCCCTAGTCTGAAACAACAAGATTTGGAATACCTCAACAAACCTATCTCCATCGAGGATATAGAATCGGTAATCAAATGTCTCCCCAAACACAAAAAGCCCAGGTCCAGCCAACCCCATCAAAAATTGGGGAGAAGTAATGAACAGAAGCTTCCAAAAATAAGAATTTCGAATGGCCAAAAGGCATATGAAAAAGTGCTCTTCATCTTTAATCATCAGGGAGATGCAAATCAAACAACAAAAACTAGATATTGAGCTCCCATTTGATCCAGCAATAGCACTCCTGAGAATATACCCTAGAGACCGAAATACACAGAGCAGAAACACTATCTGTACTTCTTTATTCATCTCTGAGCTATTCAATATAGCTAGAATCTGGAAACAACCTAAATGCCCTAGAACAGAGGACTGGCTAAAGAAACTGTGGTTCATCTACACTGTGGAATACTATGCAGCTGTCAGAAAAGATGAAATTATGAAATTTACCTGCAAATGGATGGACATGGAGATTATCATGCTGAGTGAAATTAGTCAGAAGGAAAAGGACAGATATAGAATGACTGCATTCATTAATACGACATAAATATATACCAGCGTTTTACTAAATGTGGGAAATGGTAATGGCAGATTAAAACTCACCATTGAATATACACAAAGAGACTTAAGTGATAAACTCTAAATATCTGCAGGGCTAGCCACAATGTGTAAAACAAGAGGGAGAGAGATGCAGAGACAGAGAGAGAGAGAGAGAGAGAAAGAGAGGATACTGGGGTACCTGCTATTGAGACAGCCTGGGGGTGGGCGGGAGGGGGGGGGGTACATTGGTGGTGGAAATGGGGCACTGGTGGAGGAATGGGTGCTTGTATACTGTATTACCAAGAACCAATTATGAACACCTTTGTAATTGTATGTTTCACGGTGGTATAATAAAAAATTAAAAAAAAAAAGAAAGTTATATTAAGCAGAAAAAATTCTTTTCTTTTTTTTGTGATCACACCACAGCAGTTCTCAGGGTTTTACTCCTGGCTCTGAGCTAAGTGATCACTCCTTGCAGGGCTTGGGTGTGAGGTGGATTGAACCCAGGTTGGCTGGGTCCAAGGCCTGCTCTATTATCTCTCTGGCTAATAGAAAGATATTTTAATAAAACAGCTGAAAAGTTTCTTAAACTGGAGAAGGAAACAGACATTTTGATTAAGAATTCCAGACATATGCAAATAATAGGAACTTAAATATGGTCTACAACTCGGAAAATTTAAATTAAAATGTCCAATATGTATGCATTCATACAAGCAGCTAATAAAGGAAGCAAACATTTAAAAACCTTGTTACTTCCAAGGTACAAGGGGTTTCTCATGAGACTGCTAACATATTTTTTTAGCAGAAACTTTTTGGTCAGAGGTGTAACATTATATTCCAAGTACAAAAAAAAAAATCCAAACAATACTTAACTTGCACCATTATTACTCAGAAATAAAGGAGAAATATAGAGTTTTCCAGGCAGCAAAGCAAAAGCTAAAGGAATTCATCACCACCAAGTCAGGCTTCATGAAATGTTGAAGGAGCTTCATTAAGTTTAATTAAAGGCTTTAACTAGTAGCAAGAAAACTTATAAAACAGCAAGCACCACTGAGAGGTCAATATATAGTAAATGTAGTAGATAAATCATGGGTAAAACTAGTGGGAAGGTCAAAATTTAAAACAGTAAAAACTTGGACTGAAGAAATAGTACAGTAGTTAAGGTGCTTGCCTTTCATGCAGCTAACTCAAACTCAATTCCCAGCACCACATATGATCCCCTAAGCACCACTAATAGTGATATGTAAGCACAAAACCAGGACGAAATCTTGACTTCTGCAAAAGTGTAGCTCTAAAACAAACAAAACCCTTAGTAGAACCTCTATTACAGTAATTACATGGCATATATTTTAAAAAGATGTAAAATATAATACAAAAACTTAAACGATGGGCAATCAAAGATACTGAGCTTTTAGAATGGAATCAAATTTAACTTCATTAAAAACTTAAACTAGAATGCTATAGATAAAAGTTATTAAGTGCAACCCTAAAGTAACCATGCTGAAAAAAAATCTATCTTAAAGGGACGGTACAAAAGACAGATAGCATAGCACTAAAGCAATCTTAAAACCATGGGGGAGTGTAAAACAATAAGAAAAGAATTACAAAAAGACCAAAAGCAATTAATAAAATCAGTACCTATTTACCAACACTATTAATAACTACTTTAAATATTAGTAAGCTAATTTCAGTCAAAGGATATATCATGGATGGTTAAAAATATTTGACTCATGTATAAGCTGCTTTACAACTGGTTAACTTTAAATCCAATATAAAAACAAAATGAAGGGCTTAAAATGTATTCAATAAAATGCAAACACTGGATAAATATCTAGAAATTGAATTGCTGCTTCTTATGGTAAACATACTTCAAACTTCTTTTTGAAAAACATTTTTGTTCTTCAAAATTTTGAAGAACATTTTTTTTTTAATTTTTTATTATACCACCGTGAAACATACAATTACAAAGGTGTTCATAATTGGTTCTTGGTAATACAGTATTCCAGCACCCATCCCTCCACCAGTGCCCCATTTCCACCACCAATGTACCCCCCCCTCCTGCCCCCCCACTCGCCTTAATAGCAGGTATCCCAGTTTCCCTCTCTTTCTCTCTCTATCTCTCTCTCTGTCTCTGCATCTCTCGCCCTCTTATTTTACACATTGTGGCTAGCCCTGCAGATATTTAGAGTTTATCACTTAAGTCTCTTTGTGTATATTCAGTGGTGAGTTTTAATCTGCCATTACCATTTCCCATATTTATTAAAACACTGGTATCTATATCCTATTAATGAATGCAGTCATTCTATATCTGTCCTTTTCCTTCTGACTAATTTCACTCAGCATGATAGACTCCATGTCCATCCATTTGCAGGTAAATTTCATAATTTCATCCTTTCTGACAGCCGCATAGTATTCCATAGTGTAGATGAACCACAGTTTCTTTAGCCAGTCCTCTGTTCTCGGGCATTTAGGTTGTTTCCAGATTCTAGCTATAGTGAATAGCGCAGAGATGAATAAAGAAGTACAGATAGTGTTTCTGCTCTGTGTTTTTCGGTCTCTAGGGTATATTCCCAGGAGTGCTATTGCTGTATCAAATGGGAGCTCAATATCTAGCTTTCGGAGGAATGCCCATATTGTTTTCCAAAAGGGCTGGACCAGTCGGCACTCCCACCAGCAGTGGATCAGAGTCCCTTTTCCCCACATCCACGCCTGCACCGGTTGTTCTTGCTGTTTTGGATGTGTGCCAGTCTCTGTGGGGTGAGATGGTACTCATTGTTGTTTTGATTTGCATCTCCCTGATGATTAAAGATGCAGAGCACTTTTTCATATGCCTTTTGACCATTCGAATTTCTTCTTTTTGGAAGCTTCTGTTCATTTCTTCTCCCCATTTTTTGATGGGGTTGGCTGTTTTCTGCTTGTGGAGTGCTACCAGTGCCTGATATATCCTGGATATTAACCCCTTGTCAGATGGGTATTGGGTGAATATCCTTTCCCACTCTGTGGATTGTCTTTGTATCTTGGTCACCGTTTCTTTTGAGGTGCAGAAGCTTTTCAATTTTATATAATCCCATTTGTTTCATTGCTTCCATTTGCTTGGTCAGTGGTGTGTCGTTTCAATGTCATAGAGCGTTTCTCCTATGTTTTCTTCGATGTACCTTATAGATTCATGTCTGATATCGAGATCTGGAATCCATTTTGATCTGACTTTTGTGCATGGCGTTAGAAGGAGGTCTAAGTTCATTTTTAACATGTAGCTGCCCAGTTTCCCCAGCACCATTTGTTGAAGAGGCTTTCTTTGCTCCACTTAATATTTTTTGCTCCTTTATCGAAGATTAAGAGGTTGTATATTTGTGAGTGCGTTTCAGGATACTCAGTTCTATTCCATAGGTCTGCGGGTCTGTCTCTATACCAATACCACACTGTCTTAATTACAACTGCTCTGTAGTAGAGCTTGAGGTTGGGGAAAGTGATACCTCCCATCTTCTTTTTCCCAAGGATTGCTTTAGCTATTCGTGGGGGTTTATTATTCCATACAAATTTCAGGGAGTGTTTGTTCAATTTCTTTGAAGAACATCATGGGTATCTTTATAGGGACCGCATTGAATCTGTATAAAGCTCTAGGGAGTATTACCATTTTGATAATGTTAATCCTTCCAATCCATGAGCAGGGAATGTGTCTCCATTTCCTCAGGTCTTCTTTTATTTCCTGAAGTAACGTTTTGTAGTTTTTTTGTAGAGATCCTTTACATTCTTTGTCAAACTGATTCCTAGGTATTTGATTTTCTGCGGTGCAATTGAAATGGGATAGTTTCTTTAATGTCCCTTTCTTCTCTTTCGCTGTTTGCATATAGGAAGGCCATTGACTTTTGGGTATTGATTTTATACCCTGCTACTCTACTATAAGAATATATTATTTCTAGGAGCCTCTTGGTACAGAGTTTTGGGTTTTCCAGGTATAATATCATGTCATCTGCAAATAGTGATAACTTGGCTTCTTCCCTTCCTATCTGGATGCCCTTAATGTCTTTTTTCTTCCCTGATTGCTATGGCAAGTACTTCCAGTACTATATTGAATACAAGTGGTGAGAGTGGGCAGCCTTGCCTTGTCCCTGATCTTAAGGGGAAGGCTTTCAGTTTTTCCCCATTGAGAATGATGCTCGCTGTGGGCTTGTAGTAGATGGCCTGGATTATCTTGAGGAAGGTTCCTTCAATCCCCATTTTACGGAGAGCTTTCATCATGAACGGGTGTTGAATCTTGTCAAATGCCTTCTCTGCATCTATTGATATGATCATATGGTTTTTATTTTTCTTTTGTTGATATGATGTATTATGTTGATTGACTTGTGGATGTTGAACCATCCTTGCATTCCCTGGATGAATCCCACTTGGTCATGGTGTACAATCTTTTTGATGACTCTTTGGATTCTATTTGCTAGTATTTTGTTGAAGATCTTAGCATCTGTATTCATCAGGGAGATTGGTCTGTAGTTTTCCTTTTTTTGTGACATATTTGTCTGCTTTGGGTATCAGGGTGATCTGTGCCTCGAAAAAGCTATTTGGGAGTATTTCTGTTTCTTCAATTTGCCGAAGAGCTTAAAAAAAGAATTGAGAGTAGGTCCTCTTTAAAGGTTTTGTAGAATTCACTGGTAAATCCATCTGGGCCTGGGCTTTTGTGTTTGGGGAGACTTTTGATTACCGATTCTATTTCCTCGATGGAGATAGGTTTGTTGAGGTATTCCAAATCTTCTTGTTGCAGACTTGGGAAGCTATAGGAATTCAGGAATTTGTCCATTTCTTCTAGGTTCTCTAGTTTCGTGGCATAAGGCTCTCATAGTAATCTCTGATGATCTTTTGAATTTCTATGTTTTCAGTTGTGATGTCTCCGTTTTCATTTCTGATTCTATTTATTTGGGTTCTCTCTTTTCCTTTTCTTACAAGTCTTGCAAGTGGTTTGTCAATCTTGTTTATTTTTTCAAAGAACCAGCTTTTGGTTTCGTTGATCTTCTGGATTGTTTTTTGACATTCCATCTCATTGATTTCTGCTCTAAGTTTTATTATTTCTTTCTTTCTGCCTGGGTTGGGCACCTTTTGTTGATCACTCTCTAAGATCTTAAGTTGTGAAGTCAGACTGTTTATGATGGCCTTTTCTTCTTTTCTGATGAATGCCTGAAGAGCTATGAACTTGCCTCTTAACACTGCTTTTGCTGTATCCCACAAGTTCTGGTAATTCGTGTCTTCAGTCTCATTTGTTTCAAGGAATCTTTGGATTTCCTCTTTGATCTCTCTTATGACTTGCTGGTTGTTCAGCAGTGAGCTGTTTAGTTTCCAGGTACTTGGTATTGGTCTCCGTTTTTGTGTACAATTAACTTCTATTTTCAGTGCATCATGGTCTGAAAAAATAGCTGGCACAATTTCTATCTTCTTGATTTTATGGAGGTATTATTTATGGCTCAGCATGTGATCTATTTTGGAGTATGTTCCATGTGCACTGGAGAAGAAAGTGTATTCAGCTTTTTGGGGATGAAATGTCCTGTATATGTCTACCAGCCCTCTTTCTTCCTCTCCTCTTTTAGGGCCAGTATTTCCTTGGTAAGTTTCAATCTTGCTGATCTATCCAGGGTTGATAGAGCAGTGTTGAAGTCTCCAACTAAAATTGTGTTGCTGTCAATGTCTTCTTTGAAGTCTATTAGTAGTTGTTTTAGGTATTTTGCTGGCCCCTCTTTGGGTGCATATATGTTTAATAGCGTGATTTCTTCCTGATATATGCATCCCTTGACTATTAACAAGTGACCTTCACTGTCCCTTCTGACCTTCTTCAGCCTGAAGTCTATGTTGTCAGATACCAGTATGGCTACCCCAGCCTTTTTGGATGTGTTGTTTGAGTGAAGGATTGTTTTCCAGCCTTTTATTTTGAGCCTGTCTTTGCTCCGATTATTCAGGTGTGTTTCTTGAAGGCAGCAGAATGTCGGATTCAATTTTGTGATCCATTTTGCCACTCTGTGTCTCTTAACTGGTGCATTTAGACCGTTGACATTGAGAGATATTATTGTCATGGGATTTTGTGCCATATTTCTGTATAGGTTGGTTGTTCTTTTTGGGTTATGTCTCATCTTATAGTAGATCATTCAGTCCTTCTTTTAAGGTTGGTTTTGATTTTACAAAGTTCCTAAGCTCTTGTTTATCCAAGAAGTTGTATATCTGTCCTTCAAATCTGAGTGAGAGTTTAACTGGATAAAGAATTCTTGCTGAGGCGTTCATTTCATTAAGTTTTTTTACTCTATCCCACCACTGCCTTCGGGCTTGGAGGGCGTCTTCTGAGAAGTCTGCTGAAAGTCGAATGGATGCTCCTTTGTACACAATTTCCTTCTTTGATCTTGCTGCCTGAAGAATTCTGTCTCTGTCTATGGCATCCATTACTTTGACTAGGATGTGTCTTGGGGTCTTTCTATTGGGGTCTCTTCTTGCTGGTACAGCGTCAGGCTTCTTGGTTCTGAATGCCTTCATCTTTTAACTCGGGAACTTTTCAGCCAGGATGTTTTTAACTGTTTTAATTTCCTTGGGGTTACTTTCCTGTCCCTCTGGGACTCCGATGATTCTTATGTTGTTCTGCCTGGCTTCATCCCATTGTTATCTGTTCCGTTGCTGATCCATTTTCCGATCTTTTTTCCATCTTATGTAATTCTCTGAGTGCTTTCTGCAGCTCATCTTCAGTCTCACTGATTCTCTCTTCCGGTGCTGTCATCCTACTGTTGAGAGCCCCGATTGTGTTTTTCATTTCATCTACTGAGTTTTTAAGTGATAATATTTCTCTTTGCATGGTTCTCATTTCTGCTCTCATTTCCTCCCGTAGTTTATTGACTGCCCTTTCAACTGCTTCGTTTATGTTCTCCTGTATTTTATTGAACATCTGCTCAATTTTTTTTCGTTGAGCTCCTTAAACATCCTACCAATTTCCTCTCTAATTTCATTGTCAGAGTTATCATGCATATCTGTATTCTTTTTTGATTCTTCACGGTCAATTCCTTCATCTGTTCTTCGTGCTGGGGATCTGCGTTGTTTCCCCCATGGTGTTGTGGTGTTCAGGGATAGATTCCTCTAGTGTACTGTTTCTTTTTTCTTGAGGGTATTACCTACCCTTGGTGTTGAATTTCCTAGTTTTAGTAATAATAAGCGGCCGCGTAAGCAGCCGCCGCCCGCCCGCGGCACCCCCAGATACTCTACCTGAGATGCAGACAGGCCGGGTGAGAGTTCAAAATAACGGTTTACTTCCAGTTCCGCTCGGACTTCTGGGGGTTGTAGTTCCACCTTCTGCCAAGACCCGGGGCTCTACCACAGCCCCAGGCGCCCGCCCGCCAGCCGGCGCACCACAGAGACTCTACCTGAAGAACATTTTTTGTTCTACAAAAGTTGAATATTATACAGCAGCGAGAAATGATGAAATCATGCAATATGCTGCAACATGGACAGAACTGGAAGATATCATGCTAAATGAAGTAAGACAGAAGGACAAACACAGGATGAGGTGACTTATATGCGGTATTTAGAGTGACTAGATGAGGAACTGCAATAGTTCAATGGTGGTAGGCATGAAAGGTGCCTAGATTACCCTTAGTACCAAAGTATAGGGAGTAGAAGGAAATACAATAAGTGGAGGGGTGGGGAGAAGTGAAAGATGAGAAGCAACAGGGTGCAAGGATCAATATATATCCATGATATTTAGGAATGATAGAGCTAAATATCCAAACCACAGAGTCAGTAACACTGAAATCATGATACAAAACTTTACATGAACAAACTATAAAAGGTGTCTGTTGAGATGACAGGCTGGTGTGGGGTGTGGGTAGGAAAGGAAACCTGCAACACTGGTGGAGAGAAGGAGAACCTGGTGGTGAAATAGGTGATGGAACATTGTATGTCTAAAACCCAACGATGAATAACTTTTTACATCATGGTGTTTTCAAAAGATAAAAGGGAATAAATAAGGTTACTGAATCCCCACAAGAGACCCTGTCCTTCCAGTGCATATCCTAGTGCTAATAAAATAGCCTTTCTCAGAGAGAGAAGGAAAGTGCCTGTCATAGAGGCAGGTGGGGGGGGGAAACTGGGGCCACTGGTGTTGGGAAATGTGCACTGGTGGAAAGACCGGTGTTGGAACACTGTATGACTGACACAAAATCATGAACAACTTTGTAATTGTATCATGGTGATAAAATTAAAATAAAAGAGAAAGAAATAACCTCTATCTATATTACTGGAGCTGTGAACCTGGAGCAGAAATAAGTGGGAAGATAAGAAAATTTGGATCTAACCCAAAGAGCCTGTGGGAATTACACACGATGAGGAGCCTAACTAAGGAGAAAGCAACTCTGTTTATTATAAAGGAAGGAGCAAGTGTAAATTGAAAGGCATGTGCTGTATCAACCATTATAGCTACAGAAGGCAAGGAAGCTACACAGAAGGATGCCATGTGGAAAATGTTCTGTGAGCTTCTGGAAGGAAACAGAGAGCAGAGAGCATGGAGCAGAACTAACATTCCACAAGCTAATTCTTGCTGTCAGTTTACAATGCCTTGATTTGCAGTGATGGTCAATGATATGAGAGTTGCTGAAGTCCATCCTCACCCACATTTCAAATGCGGCTACATTTGTAAACCTCACGGACAGCAGTTACACTGGTGATTCTTATCCTGTACAGAGTCCACCACACTATGACTCCCAATCTCAGGGGTCTGAAGTTCTACCACTGAGTAGGGTGGCCTTCATGTACAGAATACAGTCAAACAAAAGCTAGAATGAAAAGGCTGAAGAAAGAATAGAAGCATTAGAAAGTCTTTAATTACTTCATAATTTTGTATGTGGCCAGTATTACAGTCATGGAGAAATAAAACCTTTTATTTCAGCATCAAGAACAAAACAAAAACTCTTGACAATAGGACCAGTGAGTAGCTGTGCAATTCTTAAGAACTGGTTATAAATGGTAATGGGCTGTGCACTAACATGGACTGTGTCTCCTAAAAATTCCTAGGTTTAAGGCCTACACACACAAATACACAGACACAGACACATGCACACACATGCACACACATGGTATTAGGAGGCGAAATGCTTAGGGGAAGTAACACACACGCACACACACAACACATACACACACATGGGTATTAGGAAGTGGGATGTTTTGGGGAGGTAATAGTGATTAGATGAGGTCATGAAGGTGAAGTCCCATGATAGGATTATTGTTCTCCCTAGAGACACTGGGGATGAGGACTTGTTCCCTTTCCTCTCCTGACAGTGAGTCACAAAATGACAGTGAGGTCACAACAGTAGTCTGCAACTGGGAATAGGATCCCCACCAAAGCCTGACCATGCAGCCACCCTGGTCTCAGACCTCTAGACTCTGGGCAGTAAGAAAAAAAAATATGTTGCTTATATCCTATCTGAGTCTACAGTGTTTTTGTTATTGCAGTGCAAATGGACTAAGACGGTATTTGAAAATATCCTTGAACACAATATGAACCACTCTGGGTCTTGGTTTTGAATGACTGCACACTGGATGTGATCAGACGAAGTCAGTCAAAAGCCCAAATCCACCATGTCATAATTCTGCAACTGGATGCAAAATGGTCTCTTTGGGTGTTCTTTCTTTTCTGGGAAAAATGGTTTTGTGATGATTAAGAATTTTTTTCAGGGTCTGGAGCGATAGCACAGTGGGTTGGGTGTTTGCCTTGCTTGCAGTCGAACCGGGTTCCATCCCCAGCATCCTATATGGTTCCCTGAGCACCACGAGGAGTAGTTTCTGAGTGCAGAGCCAGGAGTAACCCCTTAGCATTGCCAAGTGTTACACAAAAAAAAAAAAAAAAATTTTTTCAGTTGAAATATTACCAGAACTTCACATGTATAAAACCAAAGATTGAAAATGTTTTACTTTGAAATTGTTTTAAATTAATTGGAATTTTTAAATATAGCACAGAGAACTTCACTCACTTAGTTTTCCTCAAAGATATCATATTCTAGAATATCAAATAACAAATCGGACATAAACATCAGTATCATTCGCAGCAGTATTTCTCAACCTGCTTCCAATCCCTCTTATTTCCTTCCTGTGGACCCTTATCCCCTGGTTTACCCCTAGTTTCATACCATCGTCCCATTTTATGCTCCTTTGAGACATACTGGGGGGCTTAGAGGAGGCCATGTGACTCCCGATTAAGGAACAAATATCTATAGTATTTATTCAGAATTACATTTCAGGGGGATAGGAGAGGGATATTTCTAGTGTGGGGACAACACTGGATGTTTGGAGGTGGGAGTAAAGATAATTAAGCATATATAGGTGTACAAAGATGACCCTTGATAGGTCATACATCAAGTGTTACTTTTTGAGGAAACAGCACCACAGCATGTTGCTCTGTCATGGGCTAAACCAAACTGTGCATGGGAGATCACATGGTATTGAACACCTAACCAGGGGCTCCTACATGCCAACTAGCTTTTAGAGTCTTCTGCCGACTGGTCCTAGTAAATAAAAAGTACATGTTGCATTTTGTGAAATTTTATAAATACTGCTTCAAATGACATAAAGACCTCAGATGTTACTAAAGAATCACCGATGGGGCTGAAGCAATAGTAGAGCTGTTTGCCTTGCAAACAGATGAACTACATTTGAACCCAGGACTCCATATGGTACCCCAAGCACTGCTATGAGTGATTCCTGAACACAGAGCAGGAGTAAGCCCCCCAAAAAACACAGGGTGTACTCTCCCACCCCACAAATAATCATGTTCTGATTTTTCTATTTTAAAATGTTTTGAGGCCCATCATCCTGCTTTCATTATATCCCTTTATCAACTGAGGGGAAAATGCTCTCGGAACAAGAGTTTTCATTTACATAATAATGAAGGTAATTTGTGTTTTCAAGATTCTTTCTCATAATTTTGTTTTTAAGCTGATATCCTATGCAATCTGATTAGAGAACCAATTTTGGTTTTCTTTTTTTGTGTGATATCTGACAGTCTCCTACTTTAAAAAAAAGCTTCTAAATCTTTTCCTTTGGTTTGGTGTTTTACATCACTAAATGCACCATTAATGTTATCTTCAACCAGTCAGTGGCTTTCCCTGACTTCTACATGGGAGTTCTCTGGGTGTAGAGGTTCATGGCAGGCTACACAGTGTGCTTTGTCATGGATCACGCTAGTCACCTCATATACTTCACTAAACCATGTTCTGTTTTCTCTCTATAAGAAACATTTTTAAAAGAAATATTTTATTATAACACCATGAGATATAGAATTACAAAGCTGTTCATGTTTGGGCTTCGGTCAGAGAGTGTTCCAGCACCCATCCCTCCACCAGTGCCCATTTCCCACCACCAATGTCCCCGATTCCCCCCCCCCTCCCGTAGCCTGCCTCTATGGCAGGTTCTTTATCTCTTTTCTCTCTTTCTCACTCTCACACACACTCTCTCTCTCTTCTCTCTTCCTTCTCTTACATATTGTGCATTGTAATACATAAATTTAGAGGTTATCATTTGTATCTTTTTGCCTGTATCAATGCTCAGTTCTAGATTGGTATTAGCACTTTCGACAATTATTAGCACTCTGTTCCCATCTCTGTCTTGCCTAACCTCTGACTCTCACACATTTGTGATTATTTCCATTTTTGACAAGACCTCCTGATCCATGTTTCATCTGACCTTGGATATTGGTATCATAATATGTATATTTTGGTTCTACAATGTTCCAACACCATCCCTCCACCTGTGCCCATCTCCCATCACCAATGTCCCTACCTCCCTCCCCCTTCCCCCAGCCTGTCTCCATGTCAGGTTATTTTATCCTCTCTCTCTCTGTCTCTCTCTCTTCTCTCTCTCTCCCCCACTTCTTGCTTCCCTTTCTCACACATTGTAGATTGTAATATATTCTAGAACATGATTAGTTCCACTAGTTTGATGTATCGGGATATGGACCACAAAAATGGTGGCTATTATGGTGAGTCTCATTCGGCTGCTTTCAAAGCCCTACAGAGGTTATGGGCCCACTCCCAAAACCCATCTTGCTTCCTGGCAGCCTCATGGTCAGCTGAGCTAGGGGAGAGCCGGATGGCAGCTCTCCCCTGTGCGTCTGAGTCTCTGCATCATGTCTGAGAGCCCAAGGCAGTTTGTGGGGCGGGGCCACCAGGCCTCTGGGGTGGGTCAGAGAGGGGAATGGGGACCTCAGCTCCATCTCCAGGAACGCCTGGTGGCTCCCGCCTCCGAGAGCCACCTACCTGGGCTCGAACTCCGCTGCTCTGAGCTGGTCTTG
The DNA here is from genome assembly GCA_021461705.1 of Cryptotis parvus. Taxonomy (NCBI): domain Eukaryota; kingdom Metazoa; phylum Chordata; class Mammalia; order Eulipotyphla; family Soricidae; genus Cryptotis; species Cryptotis parvus. Next base: position 206,132 of record JAJIBD010003082.1, read on the forward strand.
AGATCAGTGTCTCTCTTGCGTGGGTTCTGATGAGCTGTGGGGTCCGGACAGCGAAAATGATGGCTATTATGGTGAGACTGACAGACATGGGGCAGAGCTGCTACTTGCTCTCCCTGTGCCCAGCTGCTCACGAGGAGCCCAGGAGGGATGGTGGGTTCTAGCCCTGGCCTGCCACCCCAGCAGAGCCTCGCAACAAGCCAGATGACCCCCACTCCATGAGGGCCTCCATTTTCCACATCCGGTCTTCTCTCTCATTAGAACTCCACCCAGCAGACCAGCCTATCACATCCTGGCTCGCGCGGCATAAGCAACCTCACAGTTCATCAATAAATTCTGGACTTAGAGATGACCACAAGAGTATGCTACCTGCACGGCAGAGCCTGGCAAGCTACCTGTGTTGTATTTGATATGCCAAATACCAGTAACAATTATAGACCTCATTCCAGAATGGATTGAGGCTCTTTATATTCCTGGAGCAAGCAGATGCCCTTGGACTCTACTAGCATGAGGCAGGACATATGGAGATGTTACTGGGGCCCGCTCGAGCAAATTGATGATGAACGGGAAGACAGTGAGACCGTGAATATGTATATATGTATATTTATGTCATGCAAAAAAATACAGTCATTCTATATCTGTTTTTTCCTTCTGGCTAATTATACTCAACATGAGCCTGTCCATGTCCATCCATTTATAGACAAATTTCATAACTTCATTTTTCCCTAACAGCTGCCTAGTATTCCATGGTGTACATGGAATACTATGTACACCATACTATACAAATGCATAGTTTTTCCATGTACCAAAATTTCTTTATCTAGTCATCGGTTCTCGGGCACACTGTTTGTTTCCAAATTCTGGCTATTGTGAATAGTGCTGCTCTGAAAATAGAAGTGCAGATGGAGTTTTTGCTGTGTGTTTTGGCTTCCCAGGGTATAGTCCCAGGAGTGGTATGGCTTGGTCAAATGGGAGCTCAATTTCTAGCCTTTGGTGGAATGTCCATATTGTTTTCCAAAAAGGCTGTACCAGTCAACATTCCCACCAACAATGGATGAGAGTCCCCTTTTCCCGCATCCATGCCAGCACTTGTTGTTCTTGCTCTTTTGGATATGTGCCAGTCTTTGTGGTGTGAGATGACATCTCGTTGTTGTTTTGATTTGCATCTCTCTGATGATTAGTGATGATGAGCATTTTTTCATATATCTTTTGGCCATTTGAATTTCTTTGTCAAAATTTCTGTTCATCTTCTCCCCATTTTTTGATGGGGTTAGCTGTTTTCTTCTTGTAAAGTTCTACCACATACCTGCATAATCATACCTGACTTTGGGAGTATGCAATAACTGCATACATCATTAGTCTAAGTCTAAAACTGCCAGAGCTATATTGCCGACTCTATAATAAAAATTGTTTTTCCCTTTAAAATGTTTTCCTGGTTGGATGGGCATATCTAGATCAATGGGGTTTTGTATTTAGGGCTCACCCATACTCTTAGCCCCTCTTCTCTTACCCTGTCATGCACATCTCTTCCAGTGTTGCTCCCTTTATAAAGTCTTTTTCTCAGTTCTGTGAATTATTTTATTAAGTTAAAATTTGGAATAGGCATTGAAGACACCTGTTGCCAATTAGATAGATGTATGGGAAGCATGTACTGTGCATCAGTGTTGATACTTGAAGCAGAACTTATAGGTTAGAGTTCTTATGGGGTCTGAGCTAACTCTGGCTAGCAAGTGACAGAGCTGAATTGAATTGTATGACAAATAATGTAAGACACTGGGGGAAAGACACCATTTAGTTGGTTCAGGAAGAAAATAAATCCCTCAATTTGGTATCAAAGTGCAATAAAAGTACTTTGTGAGTAAAAACAATTCAATTGTCTGCCTAGAATTTCTGAACTTTATTGCCATAACTGACATCTTTCAGGTTGAGGTATGCTATGTACAACAGCTAAAAGAAGATATGCCTTTTCTACTAAAATGGGCTCTTCTTCCTGAATTTCCAAAATGCTAGCTACCAAAGCGTCGACTAAGAGATGAATCTTCTACTCTCATGCCCACTATCTGATACTGAAGAGTGGATTCAGATGTCTTGCAGTCCATCACTAAAACTATTAAGTGAATGTCCCTTAGAAAATCAAAATATGAACATTTTACATGCATACACATTGCTATGACAGTTTCCAGATCGTAGGGAAAGGTCTGTTCTTAAACTTCAGAAGCTTCATCGTTTCAGCCAATTCAGTTTTTCTTGGGTACTGCTGCTCTTCTGAAGTGACAGCAAAGAGAACAAAGTGTCAGCATAAGAATATCTGTTTCAGAAATAGTGAAAAATGGAAAATTGCCCAGGGTACTTGGAGGAAGGGGATCAAAGGAAAGGTACCCACAGAGATGGCAGCCTCAGGCACCTGCAATGTCTCTGGCATCTTGGAGGCAATTTAATAAATGCTTATTGACTGAATAAATGAGCATGAATAATTTCCTTGACAGACATCACAGGTTGCTTCATTTGCCCTAATAAATCAATATATTGATTCTGCTTTGCTGAATTAGGTAGATTTCATATTACCTTAAAAATCCCCTGTATTTTCTACTTAAGATATGATTTTGACATGTACTTTGGTGGTAAGTGTTGTGTGACATCTTACTTTTGAAAAGGTGTGAAAAAAGCACTGCTGAAAAAAAAGCAGATGAAAAATCAAAGTTACCTCAGTAGATAAGACAGAAAAAGACTTTGGCATGTAATATATCTCTGTATAAGGATGCCAGAATCGTGGTCCTAGGCATCACTTGTATCACTTGTTTTCCCATTGTTCATTAATTTGTTCAAGTGGGCGCCAGTAATGTCTCCATTCATTGGGAATGAGGTCCATTATTGTTACTGTTTTTTGGCATGTCGAATCCACCATGGGTAACTTGCCAGACTCTGCACTTTTTTTAAGTGGTCCTGGGTTCTCCATAAAAATCGGAGATATACTAGTTAATACTACATGACATCAGACAAGTCTGATACACAAATGAACATGAAGAGCTGTGAGGTTCATCTGTCCCTGCTAAATACACATCACTGGAAACAGTGAAATTGTATGTCCGAGCATTAAGACACAGTGGTATCTAATTTATTCATACTATGTTTCCAAGGCAAAAATCTGGGCATGTTTAAGTATAAAGAAGAATAAAAGTGACATTTGAAACTCAACAAGCTCTAGAGTATTTTAATCAAAATTATTTCCAGTCACTGTCACTCTCCAGCAGCCACTTCTGTTATGAGGCAGCAAGCCAATACAGTCGGTCCCTGACAGTTTCCTTCATCAACCCAGGAAATATAGATCAGGCCATTTGCACCATCTGCCACCCAGGTGTCAGTCACTAGAAGGCAGATAGAAACTCAGGAAATACTGGAATACCGTTTGGAAAAAACAAAAATTGAATCCTTCTCTGGAATAGTCTGAAAGCATACTGAGTGTGCAGACGAGCACGAAAAAAAAGCAAAGATATTCATTAAAGTTCCAACAAGTCAAAAGAAATTCTATCACTTCTGTCAACTTGATGATTCTTGTTTTTTGAAATCAGAAAAATAGCTTATTTCTGAGACATTTTATATGGGATGACACAGCACTCTTCGGTGTGACACATGCATAATAATATTGTAATAATATTTGTGTAAACCCCCTTCTAAGTGGGAACTAGGGGAAGAAATCCCTGTTAAAGGGCATCCTAATATGACTCTTTCCAGGATCACTATCTTCCCGTTCATCATCTATTTGCTTGAGCAGGCACCAGTAATATCTCCATATGTCCTGTCTCATGCTAGTAGAGCCCAAGGGCATCTGCTTGCTCCAGGAACATAAAGAGCCACAGACAATTATATTAGGTCATGGGAATGACCTAATATAATTGTTACTGGTATTTGGCATATCAAATACGACAGCTTGACAGGCTTGCCATGTGGGTGGCATACTCTTGTAGTCACCTCTAAATACAGCATTTATTGATGAACCGCGTGGCCGCAAGGGGCTGCGAGAGCCGGGCTATGATAGGCTCGTCTGCTGCTGGAGTGGAGATCTGACAAGAGGAAAGTCCGATGTGGAAGATGGCAGCCCTCATGGAGTGGGGAGGGGTCATCTGGCCTGTTGTGAGGCCCTGCTGGGGTGGCGGGCCAGGGCTAGAACCCGCCATCCCTCCTGGGTGCCTCGTGAGCGGCTGGGCACAGGGAGAGCAAGTAGCAACTCTGCCCCATGTCTGTAAGTCTCTGGATCAGCATACCTGGGCCAATTGAAAAAAAAAAAACTGCTGCAGGGTGGGTGTTGATGTGATAGGCTCATCTGCTGCTGGGTGGAGTTATGAGGAGAGGAAAGTCCGATGTGGAAGATGGCAGCCGTCCCTTTCAGGATGTATAATAATAATAAAAGCTTCATTATATCTATCCCCTGAAATAATTACAGTCTTTAGAGACTGATTAAAACTGCATAAATATAACCTTGATACAACTGGTGTTAGCAATGCTTGCAAGACTTGGTCTCTATGATGTGGGCATTTCATCATTCACAAAATATCTTCTCAGAAACATTTGAACAGACCACTGAGATGTTGGTTTTTGTGAATACTCCTGCAATAAACATATCATTATACATGTCTTTTAAACTAGTATTTTGGGAGGCTCTCTTAGGCATCCTGATATCCCAAAATTGCTGTGGGGCCTTTGAGCAATCTATTCCATCTCAGGACTGTATCCCTAGTTAAACCACCCAGAGTTAGGCATGGGGAATCCATACCCACAAACCACCTCAGGCTCAACCATACAAGCCCACTTACTGGTACACTCCAGAAATCATAAATAAGCCACAAAGGAGATCAAAAGTCACAGTTAAGATGCTCATTCACCGGGCATGATCTAGAGGCTCATATATAAATCTCAACAGAGCTCAACACGTGGCAGAGATGCTCCTGGTCCACCAGGCTGTAAATCTAGGGTGCCTCCGAGGGGGACAAGTTTGGGTCTGGCCTGTCCAAACAGGGACCTAACAGCCAAAAATGTCCACACCCCACAATCTCTGCCATGTTCAAGGCCAATCTCCATTGCTCAGATGAGGTCCTCCCAGAACTTAATCTGTTGAAAAACTCAGGTATGTTGGTTTTGTGATTGAAATCCCCATGCTTTCGTGGACTTGGGGAAGGGCACTTCCTCCCACCCCACTTCTCCTGTGGAAGGCCCAGCAGACATACCCATACTCCAAAGCCTCCACTCAATTAACTCCAACTTTATCACCTCATTAAAGATTTTATAATTCCTGGTGGGCACAACTGCTACAATACTGATACACTGAGTGGAATATCACACCCAAATTATTTGTAACAGCTCTGTAAAAAATGCCATACCTTTAGCAATATCATTGTGAGATACATGTCATAATAAGCAATATAAAGTTAATTAAAAACTGGTATATTGGGATCCTTGGGGATAGTTGTTAAATTGGAATTGTTAGATAGTATGGAAGCTTGAAAATTTTTTCAGAAATGCGCATATATTTTCCCAAAGAGGCTGAAGCTGTCCACGTTCCCACCGACAGTGGATGATGATTCCTTTTCCCCCACATATATGAGCACAGACTGCTTTCTGTTCTTTTTATGTATGTCAGTGTTTAAGGTGATATCTCATTGCTGTTTTGATTTGCATTTCTCTGATGATAAGTGATGGAGATAATTATTTTTTATGTCTTCTTTAAGGAATTGTCTGTTCATCACTTCTCCCATTTTGTTTTGTTGTTAAATTTTAGATGTGCCTTATATATCTCATATAGTATCTCTTTGCCAGATAAACTGTGGGGAAATAATTTCTCTCATTTGGTGTAGTGCCTTTTAAATTTAGTCATTTTTTTGCCAAATATAAGTTTCTTAATTTGATATTGTACAATTTATTTATTATTATCTTTGTTTGCTTGAACAATAATATTTAAAATTGCTATAGATTCAATTTCAGGAAGAGTTTTGCCTGTTTCTTTTTCTCAGATTTACATATGAGAACTAATATTAAGGTCTTTCATTTTATTAGTTGAGATAGGGGTCCAAGATTTTTTAATTATTATATCGCCATGAGATAGACTATTACAAAGCAGATAATGATTGAATTTTGGTCATACAGTGTTCCAACATCTATCTCTCCACCAGTGCACATTTCTGAACACCAATGTATCCTGTTTTCCCTCCCACTCCAACTTTCCTCTATGGCAGGCACTTCTCTCTCTCTCTCTCTCTCTCTCTCTCTCTCTCTCTCTGTGTGTGTCTCCATTGTGTTTGCAATATAGACACTGAACTGTTAGATAGATAGATAGATAGATAGATAGATAGATAGATAGATAGATAGATAGATAGATAGATAGATAGATAGATAGATAGATAGATATCCCTTTACCTTCTTGCACTATTGAGTTCTAGTCTAGCATTACCATTTCTAACTATTATTGGCAAATTTGTGTCTTCTCATCTTACCTAGCCTCTGTCCCTCACACTTGTAGATTCCAACCACTGAAAAGTCCTCCTGACCCCTGTTTTGTCTGTCTTAGATATTAGTCTTATCCAAAATATTTTTAACATGTGACTGACCAGCTTTTCCAGCATCATTTATTGAAAAGATTGCTTGCTCTGCTTCCTACTCCTAGCAACTCTGTCAAATATTAGCTGATCATACATCTGAAGTCTATGGGCTCTCAGTTCTATTCCATTTGTATCTGAGTTTGTGTTTATTCCAGCACTACCACATCACACTTAATAGAGAAAATGTAAAGCCTTCCACCTAAGACATGTGCCAAATATGCCTATTCTTTTTTTTTTTTTTTAGCCCAGCGGGTAGGGCGTTTGCCTTGCCTATTCTTTTTAAATATAGTATTGGAAGTCCTTGTCACAGCCACTAGGCAAGCAAGAGATAGTGACAGAATGCAGTTTAGTAACTAGGCAAGCAGAGATGTGAAGGGATGAGTTTGGAAACAAAATCAAACTACCACTATTTGAAGCGGACTTAATACTATAGCTAGAAAACCTAAAGACACAACAAACAAAAACAACTTCTAGAAACAGTGAATTTGTAAAGTGGCAGGCTACAAAACCAACACATTTCTATATGCAAATGGTGGAGAAGAAGTAGAGATACAAGTAATAATTCTATTCACAATTGTGCCTCAAAAATAAAGTCTGGGAATCAGTTTAACAAAAAAGAAAACTCTGTGTTACTACTAAAAGAAACAGAAACACAAGGAAACAGAAATGCATGGATTGAAGGACTAAACTGCTAAAAGTCTCCTCTGACCAAACCACTACACAGATTCAATATAAGAACACTTGCGACATTTTTAGGAACAGAGACCAAATGCTGTTAAACTTTATATGAAATAATAAAACTTCCCAAATAGCCCAAACAATTCTAGGATAAAAGAATATGGGAGGTTTCTTCTGTCCCTACAACTTTAAATTTTACTATAAAGCTATAGTATTAAAGATATAGTATTATAGTATTAAAGATAAAGGTGTTTAGGCAAACACCCTCCCCACAGTGCTATTGCTTCATCCCCTAGTGTCCCATTTATAGAATAAAAACATACTCCTGGATATCTACTATAATATGACTTAATAATTTATAAAAATCTACTATAAGTTCCATATCTCTATAGGTGTTACATATGAAAACAAGAATACAATTACATGCCAAATATAAAGAAAATTACAAAAATTATAATGGCCAAATTAACAACATTAATGTAATTGATAAATTCTCTTTTGCTAAACTAAAACTAATATTGTGAATATTTTCCTCAGTACAAAGGCTCAAAATTTCTTGAGTAGAGGTGCAACTAATGACTATAACTCAGTGGTCATTTTATAGTGGAGGGTGAGAGACAATTGCCTTCACATTAGGAAATTACCATATCTTGAAAGTCACATAGGCTTACCAGCACATTGAGAGGAATTTTTTCAGAAAATCTATTATATCAAAACCTTTACACTTAAGTTTTTTCTCAATGTAAAGACTCCATTTGGTGACATTTTCAGCAAAAATACCATTATTACTGTTAAAGTTGTTAAAACTTGATCTCTCCTAGTTTTATGATCCTTTATCTAATTTTTCTACATGTATTTAATTACTGAAACAATGCAAAGTTAAGACTTATTACAAACTTCTGCATTATTTTTGCTACGCTAGTAAATCACTGTGTAATTTATTCCAACTTTTCTTCAAATTTTCATTAATATTTTGAGTCTTCCCATCACTTTTGCTGATACAAGTACAGATTTTAAGTTATTTCCATGTCGGGGCACACCGCTGGGGTCCCCGACAGTGCTGGGAAGCGAAGTTCCCTTCTACCTCCCAAGCCGGCGAGGAATGGATGAAAACTCAGGAATCCGATGCAGTTTTAAAAGGCTTTACTTATCACAGGTTCAGGCATACAAATCAGCAGAAGGAAAAGCCCAGTGCTTAGGATTCCAGGCTAGAACCCCAGCCACGTGTAGGCCAAGATGGCGGCCACCACGTGTAAAGGCCTTGTAAAAAGGAGAAGAAGACAAGACTTCCAAGAAGGGTGAGCGCTCACAAAGAGAGAGCCCACAAAGAAGCACGCGAGAGAGGAAACAAGCCGGTTTTATACCCCTGCAAATCAGACCTTCCTCCCACTGATATGGAAAGCAGGGAGGGTCAAATGCCCTTAGGTAATCCCTCCCTGCACCTCACCTAGGCCCTTTAGTATGCTAATGTTTTGAGCCAAGATCTGCCTGGAAATGCCTTTATAGGGTAGAGAAGGGGGTTTCTGAGATGGCATGTCTCTGTACCAAAGACTAATACTAATGCCAGTTAAATATTTCTCCAAGCCTTCACAAGTCTCTTCTACTTCATTGTAGTTTTATATTTTAGTTGCCTTTGAGTATATCAGGGAGCCATGCTTGTTTGCTTGGAAGCAAACAGCATTTCTCTCTGGTCTAATTACCCAGGGGTCCTGTGTGGCCAGGCTAATATGCTGGTAAGATCTAGCTAGTCCCACGATGATTGTGGTAGCATGGGAGAATATTTATACCAGCTAGTACAGCATACATGGTCAGATAAACTGCCACATTTAGACTATCCCCTTATCTAAGAAGTGATTTGCAGGCGGCAATTCAGAGCAGATGCAGCAGCCCTTAGGAATCCTGCAACATTTCCATATTGTTTTTAATGTATTGAAAGAGTTGGCCACCCGATGGGGTGACTGACTGGGAGCTTCGGAATGCCGCACCTATCAAGGAAAACTCTGAGAGACCGGGTCCTATGCAAAAGCAAGGGTTTTATTAATAAGCGAGTATACTCGGGCCCATAGCATGACCCCAAGTGGTTAGTGGCTAAGAGCCCTGAGCCCTTCCAGGGAGGATTTTTTAAGAGATAGTTCCCGCCGCTACAGAAAAGCCCACGCATAACCATCCAATAGATTTAAAATATTACATCAAGGTCTGCACGCAGGCAGCCAATCACTTTGTACCAAATAACCATTCCCCACCAATCAGATCATTCTTAATATTTCTTTCTATATTTGGTGCTGCTAGATACATGCGTGGGATTATGGGTCAGCAACGGCTATGCGTATGTGCAGGAATACAATCCAGACAATTCAGGCCAGATAGTAGATTCTGGGCGGGGGTCTCATAACCTCTAACAGGAATTTGTTCTGGGCCTTTTGTAGATAACAAAAAGGTTACTTCAAGATGAAAAGGACACTCAGGCCCTAAATTGGTAACTTTCCATGAGTAGGCCTGCCCTGGTTGGGAAAGGGGGGTTCTGCCCTCTTTCATTATCACTTCAGCAATTTTACTGTATCAAGATGAATGGGTTTGAAACCAATGGTACATAGCTTCAATAAAAGTGTGTAAGTAAAGTTTTAAAATCTATTCTCAAATATTTAGCTTGAGAGTAATTATAAAAACCATAAGAGTTTTCCAAGAGTTAAGAGACAGGTGCTTGCAAAAGCAAAGCAAGGGCATATAGCTTAGTGATCGAGCATTTGACTATAAAGGAAAAATACTCCAGTATTCGCACAGGCCTGATTACTGCTACAGCTGTAACTGGGCATTCAAGATAAAAACCCTCACCACTGGCTTAGCTCCCTTGATTTTGATAACATGGATGTTGTTGGGCACTGGCAGCTGTAAAGTATGGGTCATAATTTGGGTCCACTCCATCTTGAAGGGCACCTCACAGCCACTGCCTAGAATTTGTGATTTTAAGTACTTGATAGTTGCCCAGGTTGGCTTGAATATGGGACCTTCCCCTAACACTAGTGTAGCTCCAGACACCAAGAAGAGATAGAACTCATCAATTGTGGTGGGTGAAGACCAGAGCAGAATGGAATGAACACCAAGTACCTCAGAGTTTTCATAATTCCTGGAGAGGAACATTGTAATAGTAGACACAAGATGCTACTATTATAACCCTCAAATGTTTGAACACTGACACTTTTGCAACCCTATGTCAATGTTGCCTAAATGAATAAAAGTCAATAAATAATAAAGAATAATTTACAAATATTTAAATAAATAAACAAATCATTAAAACATATCAATAAATTTATAATTATTTTGAAAAAAATATAAAATAATTTATTATAATTTAAAGAAATATTTTATAGAAAAAGAAATTACTAAAAATTCAGATAGCAATAGAAGCAAATAGTTAAGAGGTCCCATGCAGTTTTACCTATCACCTTATATAACCAGAAACTATCACTTTATATAATCCAGATTACAGGTTTGGCATAATCCACTGGTTCATACCAGTTATTTAATTTCAGATAGATGTTGTGAAGACTGGTGTAACTAGAAATAGCTCATGTATGGGCCAGACAGCGGCAGGGTACTTGTACTGTCTCTGAATTCCACCAGGAGTGATTCCTGGTAGAGCTAGGACTAAGCACTGAGTACTAGTTGGATGTGACCTCCAAACAACAACAAAATAATCCCCCCAAAACCTCTGCCACCAAAATAATCTCATTGGTTACTAAGGGTATTAATGAGGTGTTTGTCAGAATGTGGTAGTGAATGTGAATGGTTCGCTCACATTCACAGCATTCCTTACCTAGTCTACAGGGAGGAAATCTGCTTGGGCCACAGTTCTTTATAACAGTATATAAATATCATGTTTCAAATACATTTGTTGATAATTTGGGGGCTCTGTCTGACATGTGTAATCTGACTAGATGACTTAAAATGGTGATTGTGAATGAGATTTACTAGAATTAGAAAACATGTCATTTATCTTCTTTTATTGCTTTATACTAAACATTGTCTTCAACCGGGTTTCTTTGTTTTATTCACATTTGTTCGAGTATTTCCCTAAGCAAGCAATATATTTTCATAGAAAATCTATTTAATTAGGCACACATAGTCTCCATAAATTGTTTAATATGAAAAGAATGGGAATCCTAATTGTCTTACCTCTCTCCTTTATGTTATGGAAATATCTCTTCATATACTTTTCATATTTCCTGTGACTCCTGACTTTAAGAACAGATCTTAAAGATTTAGGGCATAAAGTTAAAATACTCATCAGATCATCTTACACTTCTAGCATAAGTTATGAATTCCAGCTAAAAGCACTGACCCTCATGATAGAACATGATAGAACATGACCCACATGACTGTTTCTTCTTCCCTAATGATGCTTATAAGCTCACAGATAGACACTAAACTAATGCTACCTTACCACACACAGTTATTTCCTCCTCTCCTTATACATATTTTCATTTGTCTAGAGCCTTCTTCCTTCCTTCACTGAACTGGAAAACAGTCGCTCTAGTTGTAAGCCTAGCTCAGATGCTCTTCCTTCCATAAAACTATTTTTTTGGGTACACGTTGGTTCATGTGTATCCATTGGTGTAATGATCTCATCTGCAATGGGTTGTAATTTATTATCAACCTCATCAATAGAGTGTTGATGCTAGTTGTTCTTTACCACTGTGAATGGTTGACACCTTAGATTGAATCTTTTCCTAAAAAAACAATGCTGCCTTTATAGACTCCTCACCTCTTCAGCCATATGGAACTCACCAAGGAAAATACAATTCTGATACGACCTAGATTTTTTTTTAAATACAACTAGTTAGTTATGAGAATTTTTTTTAATTTTTTATTTTACAATTACAAAGATATACAATTAAAAGTTCATATTTGGGTTTTGGTCATACAGTGTAGCAGCACCCATCCCGCCACCAGTGCCCATCTCCCACCACCAACGTCCCCGGTTCCCTCCCCCTCCCCCCAGCCCTCCTCCATGGCAGGTTCTTTATTTCTTTCCATTTCTCTATCTTTCTCTTTTCCTTCCTCTCCAGACTATGGATTACAGAACATACATTAAAGGGTTGTCATGTGTATCCTTTTGCCTCTATTTAATGCTCAGTTCTAGGTTGGCATTAGTACCCTCACAATTGTTAGCACACTGTTCCATTTTCTGTCTTACCTAGCCTCTGACTGTTATGAGAATTTTTAAAAAGGAAACTGACATAACTGTAGAAAGGAATTAACCAGTGCAGGGGGTAACATTTGTTTAAGATGGACTTAACATGTTATTTTATGAAATAATTCTAATATTCTGATGAAATAATTCTCATAACATTCAAGATTATTGTCGCCATTGGAAATTATTGGGACATTATTATTTTTATGCTTAGAGGTGCAAAGACTATCTTCTACACTTTTTGTGCCCCTGTCTCTAAAAACCCCAGGAGATGCTGGCAAGACAGCAGCATACCAGAGTTATGAAGGGAGGGGAAATATGTCCAATTAGACTTGGTGGGCTTTCGGTACTTGCCTCCTTTGTGAAACAAACCATAGGATATATGCTTCTCAATTATTTCCCCTCAGGAAAATGCCAGTCTCTTGATCAGGCAAAGAGAAAAGATGCTGTTCTGGGTTTTGCTTTTCCTCTGAGATTTATTTCATAAAGTGACGATTAATGACCTGAAGCTACCATTCTGCCATTGCATATGCTGAATGTGTTTTCCACTTGTTGGAACCTTCCCCAAATGTCAAATCACCTGCCAAGTTTAATGGTTAACTGTTTCATATCCACTACTTTAGATTTATAAAGTGTTTGTCTCTGATATTCATTAGAGATTTAGGATTTCAGAAACCTAGCTCTCTGTTGCCTCTGACTACCTAAAGAGGGTAGTAGGGAGTTAGGGTTAGTAGGGTTAGGGTTAGGGAGTTAGGGTTAGGGTTAGTAGGGAGTTAGAGAGAGAGGTATAACTTAGCTCAGGGGATACTTGGAAGTTAAGGTAGAAAGGTTTTGATTTTTCTGTCCATAAATAAACTGGGTCAGACTTGAAGAAAACAGGGACATATTATCAGTAACACAGATATTTTTAAGAGCTGGTTGTTGAGCATTTGCTTACAGACCATTGAGAACAGATTGCATTCAGATGACAAACGATGTCTGGCACAATGGAGTGTACCAGAAAGACTCTCTGCTGCAATTGTACCTACTAAGTTATTCCCATCAGAAGAACTGGCTATAATTTACCCACTTAGCACCAGAATCGCCAGGATAGGTTCCTAGAAAAACAAATAGTTCACTCAAAAAATCGAGTTGAGTTTACGGCATGGTGAACACACAGTAAAAGAAACAGTGAAAACAATCATAGAGAGCCCTTCTGTATTCAGGTTAAAGAAGGGGAAGAACTTGGGGGCCGGAGCGATAGACCAGTGTGTAGGGCATTGGCCTTGCAAGTGGCCGACTCAGGTTCAATCCCCTGCATCCATATGACTCCCTGAGCACTGCCAGGGGTAACTCCTCAGTGCAGAGTCAGCAGTAACCCCTGAGCACCCTCCCCCCCAAAAAAGAAGGGGAAGAACTTGGAAACCAAGTAGCTGTGTAAGAAGGACTTAACCAGCCAGTGCCCACTGACAGAGGGATATAGTCAGCCTGAGGAAACCCTAAAGGCAGAGATAATACTCTGAAGTCACTTGAACAATTTGCTCACTCTCCCATGTCAGAAAGTGCTGGAGTCCACTGACATACTGTATGTCTGGGATTGGACTCAGAATGCTATGAACACCAAATTACAAAATGGCACAGTCTTTGTGTATAACCCATTCATATCCACAACTGTACTTAAAAGTAGTGATTTCTACATTTTTTTATACCTATGGAAAGGTTCCAGTGTGCAGACCAGTGGCTGAAAGCCACTATCAGTTACACAGAAATAACTCTTGCAACGGCAGAAAACTTCTTTTGGATGGCAGAAGAGATTGAACATCACTGCTTAAAAGCACCTCTGAATTACTTATAATAACCCATACAAAATCAAATGCAATGTAAATCATTGCTGAGTGGTATTTTTAGGGAATAATGACAAAAAAAGGGAAGAAATATTTACTATAAGTACAAAGATTAATCATCAAAAGCCTAATTACATAGTACTTATTTTTAACCCAGGACTGGTTGACTGCAGGTCTATGAAATGTGGACACAGAGCATACAGTCCCTATAGATTAGACTTAGAAAGCAAAAAACAGAGACAGTGTGGCAAGACTTAGAGATGTAAATGGAGGCCAGCCCCATGACACCACACCATTGTAGTTTGAGTAACCAGAAAATTGGTCACTCCAAGTTGCCAGATGTTCCTAGACAGACATTCAACATAAATAAAATGTTCCTACAGATAAGGACAAGCAGCATCTTTTTTAACCCAAAGCTGGTTCTTCCAGCTGTCAGAGTCTGTGTCCAAGCTAAAATACTCTGCTTTGTGATGTAAAACCCCACTATAAAGCTCAGTTCTCCATCTCTGCCAATAGAATACTATGATTAATAACAGAATATACTTAGCCACTCTCTTCTGAAACATAATATTAATGTGTAACCTCCTGATGAGTATGTGTGACCTCCCCATAAATAAATAAATTCTGTTTATAAAAATAATCACCCATTTGAAGTGGGGAGTCTGGTTTTCTGGTCCCTCAGACCACCTTGCTCTTTGCTTGCACAACTGAATAAACAGCCTTCTGTTTGGAAATCAAACTAGCCTCTGTGTTTCCATGGGCATTCTCAAAAACAAAGACTCACAGCTGTAATGTGCGAGCTACAGGACTCAGAATTTATGGATTCTGCTCTTAAATGTCTGTTTCTGGGGTGTATGTGTATGTGACTGGGCCCCCTGGGATGAACCCAGAGCCACGGAAGAGCCTAAGATACCCATGTTGTATTTAATATGCCAAAAACAGTAACAATAGTGAACCTCATTCCCAACAAATGGAGACATTACTGGCGCCCATTCAAGCAAATTGATGAATGACAGGACGGCAAGTGATACAAGTGATGTGTATGTGTATGTGTACATGTGTGTGTATGTGTACATGTGTGTGTGTGTGTGTGTAGCATGCAGAATGCCAGTCCTCAAGAAACTGCTTTGTTGATCTATTCCAAAGCGGCAATTAGCAATACACAGTAGGTTGCATCCAGTAAGGCCTTATGTAAACATTGATATTAGTTCTGTTTAGGTCCAAAAATCTTAAATTATCATTTCTGAAGTATTTTATTATTCAGGCAATAAAAATATCACCAGATAAAATATGCACGAAATTCAAATAGCTCTATCTTCAAGGAACAGTAAGTAGTAAGAATTACTGCACTTTGCCAAAAGGGCTTTTCTCTGTCTATTGTTCAGTTTGTAGAGTCTCTGTTAAGTTGTATGCTGAAGGAGTTTCTACCAACTAATGACAGCCAATGAACTCATACCTATTTATTAAAGTTTTTCCAACTTCAGCTTAGTGATATTTTGATGGCTAAATGTGGTCACAATATGAAAAATTTGTACCACAGAAATGAACAAATTCAATCATTTTATTTGCTTCCCCAGAGAGGGCTTATGTTTTATTTTGTTTTTGTTTTTAAACAATGAGTAATACACATCTCTGTCTTTGCAGATTGAATTTTTTGAATAGACAATGGAGACAAGTCTAAAGAAACAACATTTTGATCTAGGTTCCAACCATAAGGATCTGCATTCCTTTTTCCTTTATAAGTTCCTCAGAACAAAGGACTGGGCAGTAAAGGGCACTATACTGGACACAGAGCAACACTGGGCAAGGACTGGGGTGGGCAGATAAGCAGAGGGACTTGGGAAGACACTTAGAACTTCTCCTAATTGTTATTAAAGGTAAGGCAGGGCTCTCCATGGTCATGGGTACTCAGTGCATATTGTTTTCAGATGTGAAATCAGAGAGAAATGTGAAACCAAAGTTCATACAGGCCTCAGAGATCTTATTAACAATGATCAAAGTCAAATTTCCTTGCTCTATTTGCCCTTCCAGATCTACCCTCTTCTGTTTTCTGAACTGTTCTTAGCCCCAGGAGGCTGACTTCTGAAGACTACATACTGAGATTCTTTTACCTTCAACTTTTCTATTGGGTTTACTCAGCAGGAGGCACTAACAGGAGATGAGAAAGAAGAGATCAATCAGTTTAGTTAAAATCTTTCTCTGCCAATAGCTACAGCTCTCTATAATTTCCATAGTACCCTTCACTCCTGTAGCCCAGTTTCTTCCCAGAAATGCTTAAAGGAGCTCCATTCTATCAGAAGTGTTACCAGCCCTGATAGGATTAGTTCATCCTGTGGAGCCCACAATCTAGGTTTACCTCCATGTTAAAAAAAAAAAAAAAAAGCAAAAAAAAAATCACTTGTATCACTTGTCTTCCCGTTGTTCATGAATTTGCTGGAGCAGACACCAGTAACATCTCCATACATCCCAGGGAATCTGCTCGCTCCAGGAACACAAAGAGCCTCAAACCATTTATTCAGGTCATGAGAACAAGGTCTATAATTATTGGTTTTTGGCATTTCAAATATGACACGGGTAGCTTGCCAGGCGCTGCCTTGTGGATGCGATACTTCGGTAGTAGGCTCTCAGTTTGTGCATTTACTGATGAACCCCGTGGCTGCAATGGGGAGAGATAAGCTTTTCTTTTTGGTGGTATCAAAACATATCACCATGCAAATCAGGATTTGGTACACATTCAGGCCCCTCTATATAATTTTTGCAATGGCTATGATAAAATTACCAAAGTCACTTTTGTTTCAAGTCTTCTTAGTAACTTAGGTAATTCCTCCAAGTTGGTTTTTTAAAAACAATCTCGAGAAGATCTGGTTTGATTTTGTTCAAGTTAAAACTAGCCCCGTTGAGTGCAAGCCTAGAATTCTTTGTGCAAAACCCTATACATCTAACAGTCCCAGAGAAAGACTCACTTCTCAATTTTCTAATTTCACTGAATCGTCTATAACTCTCAGGGCCCTGTTTTATACATTGCTAACATTACAATATAATTATATGTTTTAGTGTAGATAATATAGAGAGAGGTTATGTGTTTTTTTTTTTCCCAATGCTGGGCAGGGTTTCCTAGCAGACCCAGCTCCAAAACAAATGGCAGCATTTAGGTGGCTTCTGCATTTCCTTGGGGAGAGAGGAGACCTCAATTTTCTATGCTGCAGTGTTATTCTTTTTTGCCAAATATGTTGTTAAATTTTCTTAATTGAAAAAAAACAAAAAAAACAAAACACTTGTATCTAGACTTCCTACTGCATGTCAATCTCATATACTTCCTCCGTTCTATCCTTAAATATCATATTTTTTCCTTATGCTCCATAAAATGCAGCAATGTCTTCTAGTCCTAGCATACTTCTAGAATTTCAAATAATCTTATGACTGGTCTAGATTTGTCAAAATGTTCAGAATTATAACTATGTCTATCATGTATTTATCTCTGGTATTTCCAGAATGTGGAAAGACTACCAACAAATTTGGCAGAGAAGTCTCTATTACCAAACACTAGTATTTTCACATTTGTTAAGTTTAAAAAATTCAAATTAATGAATTTATTCCAGAAAGAGCAGAACAAAAAGATATCCAGCTAAGAGATCTATTTTCATATTAATATTTAAAAAGCTTTCACTATTCACGTCTTCATACTCACTAAATCTCCAGTGACTTTTTGCTTTCAGGAAATCCATCAATTATCAACCAAAGTGAACATCTAAAAGGACCTGTAAATTGTAATACATTGTCAGGCAGGGAGTCCAAAGCTCACCAGAGAATGCAATTAACAGAATTTCTCCAAATTCATGTAAATGAATAAACTGTGTAACCATCTAGAAAATCTTTATTTATTATTACTCCTAAGGAGTTCATCAGAATCTTATGCAGAAAAACGTTTACTGTATAGTGATGGACATAAATAGAAATTTCACACTAAAAATATTTAAAAAAAACAGATATACTAAGAATACTAATTTTACTAATAAAACTACAGCTAATAAAATAAAGTGTTGTCTTTCAAGTAGGAAAAATTTCTAAATATTGATAAATATTATGGGAAAATTATACTGTATTGTGGTCTCTGAGAGCACACTGCGTGGGTTTGAGTTCCTACCTCATTTCTGAGAAGACTTTGGGAATGTAACACAATCTGTTAGTTTTTCATTCTGCTAAATAGGGATCCAGAGTCCTTCCCCTTACCTGTGGGAGCTTTGTTCCAAGATCCCAATGGATGACTACATACACTAGGAGTACTGATATCTTCATATTTTATGATTTTTCCAATACATAGACCTTCCCTTACAAAGTTTAATTTATACATTAGGCAGAATAATAGGTAACAACCGACCACTAATTATAAACTATAAGTCATAGAATACAGTATGATAAATGGTGCATGAATTTCCCCATCAGCCCTTTCCAAGATACTTTTTATTTAGTATTTTCAGTTGATCATTAGTAACTTAAAACAACAAAAAGGAAAACCACACATAAGAGGTAAGTCCCTTCCAAATAACCCAAAGATTCTATTTTGCATTCACTCTGAGCCTAAAAAGGATAATTCAAAAACACACTGCACTCCTATATTCACTGAAGCACTATTTACAGTAGTGGAACTTTGGAAAACAACATGAGCACCCAAGAACAGGTGACTGAATAAAGAAACTGGGATACACATGCAATGAAATATTGCTTGACTATAAAAAACAAAGATAAAATCATGTGACTTGCTGCAATGTGAATGGAAATAGAGGATATCATGCTAAGTAAAGTTAGAAGTAGAAGAACAGATAAAGAATGTTCACCCTTTCTGTCATATGCAGAATATAGAGAAGCAGAGGGAATAATAAATGACCAATTGTAACACACCCTACGAGTTGGCCTACAGTATTAAGTCTGTCTGAGGAGATTTGTGCTGGATCAAAGGACACATTGAGACACTGGTGGAGGAACCCTGACACCCTGGTGGTGGGTGAGGTATTGATATACTAAGCCCGAAACTTGATTCTTATTACAGTATTGCAAATCATGGTGTCTAAATAAAAACTAAAAGGGGAAAAATGTGACTCCCCCATTTGGAAGATTGTAAATTAGAATAGGGCCTGCTACTTGGTTAGGGCTTAGTAATTGTGCACAGCTCTTATTACATCTATGAAGAATAATGGCCTCCTCTTGTAAGAAGGGCAATAAGCTGAATGTTGAATACATTTTAATGAAGCAAGAATAAATTGGCATAAAATTTCTGGTCAAATTTTCTATGATTCTTCTACTTCTTTTTTAGGAGCCTGGAAAATAGTTCAAAGTGCTTTAGTCACTATAAACTTCCCAGATTTGGGTACACTCCCTGGTATTGCTTGAAATACCTGAGTACTTCTAGGTGTGAATTTAGTGAATTCTGGCCCTCTGAGACCAAAGCTCATTAAATCCACCCCTAGCATAGAACTGGCTGAGCAATTTGAGAACAGCTCCAGGTTCCCAAATCCACAAGTGAGTCCACAAGCTCTCTTGACAATTCCATGATAAATATGATACCTTTGAAAATGCAGGAACAATCCATACTCTTTTTGTCATGCGTGACTATAACTTGGTGATCAACCTTTACACCAAGTTAGGAACAATCATGATTTACAATCTACATTTTCAAGGTAAAAATCATTTTTCATTTTATTAAGAATATAGTATCACTTATCACTTGTCTTCCCGTTGATCATAGATTTGCTGGAGTGGGCACCAGTAGCATCCCCATATGTCCTGTTACATGCTAGTGTAGCCCAAGGGCATCTGCTCGCCCCAGGAACAAAGAGATTCAAACCATTCCATCAAGTCATGGGAATGAGTTCTATAATTATTACTGGTATTTGGCATATCCAATACAGCACAGGCAGCTTGCCAGGCTTTGCCGTGCAGATGGGATACTCTTGTAATATATATATATATATATATATATATATGTGTGTGTGTGTGTGTGTGTGTGTATGTATATATATATGTATGTATGTATATATACATATATATAGTAAATGTTCAAAATTATTTTAGATGTCCAACATTATTAATTAGTAACATTTTGATATTAACATTAATGTATTTACATTGCGGCTTTTGGGGTCCTGTCTGGTGGTGCTTAGTATTTACCTGGTTCTGTGCTCAGGTATCATTCCTGGTGGGGCTCAGGGTACTATATGTGTAGTTTAGAACTAATAAACTAGGGTCTGTTGTGCATGAGGCTAGCACCTTACTACCTTTCTAGTCCCTGCATTATGTACTTTATCTTTTTAATTATTGAGTGGACTAGATACAAGAGTACTCATTTTAAGGGAGAGACTTACTGGGATGAACTTGTCCATTGTTACACAAGCCCCACTACTGGAGTTAGATATCAAATTAGTCTGATCAGAAACTAAACTTTAACCCCTGAATACACTTCTTCCAAATGTATTTGACTCATTTCTTAGCCCTCATTATTGGGAATAAGCAGCAAACAAAAATTATTCCAAATTATAATCTAAGAGTTAATGATGCTGTGAATTTAGTATAAATTTATTTGCAATTTAATAACTTGCTAATATACAAACTGGAATCCTCTAAATTGGAGGTTATTGTAGATATCCACTCAAGATGACATGCTGGTGAAAAAGATTAGTTAAGCCCTGGAAATGTTTAACAATAGTAATATTATTTCTATATATATATAAAACATCTTAAACTCTTCATATGGAAATTGTGCTTCTAATAATGTAAATATTTCTTTTTTTTTGCTTATAAGAGTGATGGCTTTGGTATATGGAGGGTTTTTTTCCTCTTATTTTGATTGTGTGGATGCTCATCTCATATGGTATTCTTAAAATATTTTCATTTATTTCAAAGTATATGTTGCTTTTACAAACTAGATAATGAAGATAGGGAGATGTGCTATGTTTTCATATGGAAATATTGAGCTAAAATTTAGAGTTATTTTGTTGCTACTTCTACCATTAAGTTGCTCCAGTAGCCATCCCACAGAGAAGAAAAGACCATCCTTTGACTTGTATGAGCAAAGGATACTTGACAGTCTCCAACATGACTTGTAACCACATCATTGTGATTCTGGTAATACTCCAGCACCCATGTATACATATTGAAAGGTGATTATTTGCATTTAAGTCACTCTTAATGCTCTAATCTACAAGCCTGGATGAAACCAGCTCTTTCATGAAGTCTATAATTAAATGGTTTGAATTCACAGAGTACAGCAATAACATGTTACCTTTAAACATTGCTGAAAATCACATATAGAAGTCCTTATTTTAAGGTAAACTATAAAGAGGCTGGAATGTGGGTCCTCAGTAGAAGACTTGCTGTGCATGTGTAACTCGTAATTACAAAACTGACTTCACAATTTCTGTGGAATTTTGGACGTTAGGTGTTTAGGTCTGGAATTTTTTTTCTCATTTTGAAAAAGACAGGGGAGTGGAAAGGAATACATTGCAAAGGTCTTAATGAAAGCATCTAGAACATAAACTGGAAGGACTGGGTATATAATCAGTGATATAATAATGGACAAGTGCTCCCTTCGCATGCAAAAGGCCTGAGTTCAATCTCTGGCACTGTTTGTAAAATATAGTAAATCAACAGAGATGGGGGGTTAGGCTCATAATTTTATACACTTCTTGAATTCTACAACAGCATAACTGTGTACTATTCAATTATGCTTTGCAAATTCTTGTTGAGTAAATGAGTAAAGGGTAAATGTTGAGTAAAGGGTAAATGTTGGTCAGTAAGTGAATTTATAATATTTAATGTCAGGATATTTCTTTGATCAAAAGTTCCTCAGATGGCAATACAGAGCTCCTCTATGCCTTTTGTTTGAACATCACCACCATCACAGTAATCATCATTTGCATGATCAAGAAGCATTTATTTGGTACTTCTGGAATGAATGGCAGCAGCCCAACCTCTATCTTTGGGAGAGCTGGGGCACAGCTGGCTATCAATCTCTGTGTAATAACCTTTCATATGTTTAAAGGCTATTTCCAGAGCCCAAGATCATTAAGTTTAAGAGTCTCAAATATTGGACAAGGTCAATTGCTACAAAAAAGTGGAAAGAGAGGAACAACGAAGAACATACTGTGAGGAAGGGAGAGATTATATGTGTTTCCAGCTTGCTACACACACATCTTTACACCCAGTGTAATGCAGCAGGCGAGCACATGAGACAATGAGCTGTCAGTCTCTTGGTGTGCATCATTTGTTAGGGCACTCCCCTAGCAGCAGAGGCAGGGGCACCCCTGTTAGTATGCAGGGCTTGTCATGGAACCAGAAGTATCTACACACACTGAATGAACTTTTGTTCTTGTCAGTTAACATAGCTGAGAACAGTTGTGCTATAGAATTCCAATTTCACCAATTCTCTTGGAACTTGAAATGAAAATCTGTTCTCTATACATATATATCTATATACATATACCTATATATAAGTATATATATGTAATATACATATATAAAGGATCTAGTCTAATATATATGCCATATAATTAAGTTATATATTATACATGTTGCATATATTATATATGTATACATACATAACATAGATGGTTTTCCTCATTCTCCAAGGAGGTGGAGTTTAAACTGAGAGTAAATATTTTGGCATTATCATTTACAACATAATTTTTAAAGTTTCCTAAAATCCATAGTACAATCCTGCCGCCCAGTTAAATTTGGACTGATTAGTCAAATAATTATAATTCACTCTAACAAAATGGGATGTGATTTTAATACTCAACTGGATATGTCTAGGAGTTATCATTTTTGTATGGTCACTGCACTTCTATTCACAGAAAGTAATTGTTTTTGGAAGCCGGCATTATAAAAAAGTAAAGGATAGCTTAAATAGAAAACCAAATTTGATAACCATCCACCTCTGGATAGAAATGAAGCCACACAATTTTAGCTCTTACAACAGCTTCTCTTTTCTAATTTTTTTTTTGTTTATAGTCTGAGCTACCTATTCTCAACTGCATTTTATATCCAGTTCTTTCTATATATCGTTTTCATATAATATAGGGGCACATACATCTCTGTACAAAATCTTCCCTGGTGTTTACTTTTTTTAGCCCAGAAAATTCAATTAAACTCATCTGAAAGATGGAAAGATGAGGCCCAGAAGGACAGCAACAAATATACTGAAAATAATGAGAATGGTGTAAAGATATCCTGATTCGGGAGATTGTTCCTAGAGGCTTAATTAAGTAATTAATTCTTGCTAGTCATCCCTCTTCTGCTTATAATTCCTTTTGTTCAGACACTGAAAAACAGTTTCGGGCCAAGATGTTGATGCTAAAATTGAAGCAAACAGGCCGATTTCCTTCTACTACATTTCTCAAGTAATGTCTCACTGTTCCTCAGTCAGAATCAGAGTGACTGAACCACATAGTTGATGGATAGATTTCCTGGGACAATTCAAATCTCAAAAATCTTCTATTGTTCTATTTTATAAATAAAAACATATAATTGGCAGTCAGTAAATTAATTGAGGAATTGAAAAAAAATAAGGTAACTTTTCAAGGTCTTAGTTGGCTGAACTGCCAATATATCTTTATTTATATTTATTTAATATAAGTATTGTGTATTAGCTAAATACTCAATTAAATATTTAGTCATATATATTTATAAAAATAATTTATATATGCTTAGGCAACATATGTTCATGTGTGCTTAAAACTTTATATCCATGTATATACACTTATATGTTCACACATAAAAGAAATATAAATATATATACACACAGCATATTTTCATTTGCATTAGTTATTTATGAGGCTACTGCAAATACCAGTTAGCAAGCACTGAATCACTGCTTTTAAGAAAAATACAAGTACCCGCAAGCCTCCTGCCACATATTTTTGTCAACTAATCAATACAAAGCTATTTTCAGTATGCATTTCTATTCAAAGACACCTTATTTAATATATAGCAAATCATTTACACTGAATTCAAGACTGAAAGCATTAATGCTTGAATTAAGGTTACCTAACAATGCATTTTCTTTATGAGACACAGTACAACTTTCTTGCACTTAATTACACTCGACAGCACTCCTATAGCACTTTACTTGGGAATCATTTTAAACTGGCAAGTCAACAAAAACCACAAAAAGTTGTAAAAATATGGTTTAAAACTTACTGACCTCTTGTTTACACATTGGGAACTGAAACATGAAAACTGATGATCACCTTATTTGACTTCAAATGTGTGTATTAATTGATTCATATTTGTCCTCACTCAGAAATTCCAGTCCTTCTCAGAGTCTGGTTGGATGACCTCCCCCCCACCCCCAAACTTGTGCAAGACCTGGAAAACCATGCCCAGTTAATATTCTGGATTTTTGGAGTGCATGTCTGCATTCACACCTGCATGACATGTCCATACTCTCCAACACTGACATCCTAGTAGTAGCACATCAGATTGAATGGGATGTAATGGAGAAGCAAAACAATATAGGTTAACAGAAATATTAAGACAGAACGCTGAACTCACAATAACGGCTTAGTAAAAACTCTGACATGAGTCCCTATGATAAGATAAAACAACTTTCACAAATTTACTCCTATAGAAATAACTTTTTGATCATTCTGTTAGCCATTTAATAAGCAGTATAAATAAATTATTGTGAGACTTCTTCGGAGGTAGGCTTGAGGGATGGTTGGGAAAATGGTGGAGGAAAAGGTGGTTTGGAATGGGATGGCTTGAGGGATGTTTGAGAATATATGGTGGAGGGAAGGTGACAGTGGTGGTGAGATTGGTGTCAGAATACTGAATACCTGGCATGTGATAGGGTCCAATGGAAATGTTACTGGCGCCCGCTCGAGCAAATCGATGAATAACGGGATTCAAGTGATCAAGTGATCAAGTGAAATCTATAAGCCTGTATTGACAACATTAATAATTTTCTGTGAAGTAGAAAGATAATTAGAGATTCAGCTTGACAATTACCTTCTACATCTATATTTACCTTTGCTGAATAAAGACATTGACTTTCAGAAGTTTGGCACTGGATCGGTCAGCTTTCAAGTATTTCTCTGCCTACTCATTAATATTATGTTCTATAACTGAGAATCCCCAGAGAGAAATATTGGATATTTCTCCACATAACTCACATCCTTCCATGACTTTGTAGCACTTCTCTCCACTACATTACAAGCTGCAGAAGCACTGCTGTTATACAGCAGGATAATGCTTATGCTTGTGAACATTCTTTTTCAAAAGAGGAAACTATATCCACGTTGAAAGTTGGTCAACTGTGACTATCTCCAACAGACAGTGTTAGTGTTTGCTTATATAACACTTTGGTTGAGCCAAGAAATTGAATTTGAGGACCAATATTTAGAGTCTACTATGAAGTCAGTGGAGCAGCCTCTACTCTCATGTATGTGTCCATCTCTCCTGTTTGGTTGTTATTTTGACGGTAACGGTGGTGTTTGTAGGCTTCTCTTACATCACTGTATCCTGTAGAGATGGGTGATGAAAAAGATACCATCGTTGATTTCAATAAATTTGTACCTCAGTAAGTTTTTATTTTCTTTTCAATTCACAAAATTTTCTACCCTTGGTTTCTACAGGTTGTTCTGCATAAAGGTTTTCCTATTAAAATATAATACAGGACATATTGTCAGAAAATTAGAATATAAACCTAAATAAAACTTACTGGCAATTCTTCCTCTTGGTTATAATAAGTCTTAATATTCTAGTATAATTTCTTCAAGTCTTCTATTTTTTTCTCACTTCTGTAATATCAGAGCACCATCTATCCCCAATTTTTTAAGCTTGGACAAAAACCAGAGTCATGATTACTTCTCGAATGTGGCTTATTTCTTTCAAATGTAACATGTGTGAAAGCATGTTATGTTAACTGCCATTAAAAACACATTCAAGGGGCCAGAGCGATAGTCCAGGGTGTTTGGTTTGCATGCGGCAGGCCAATGCCAGCCAGGGTTTGATCCCTGGCATCCCATATGGTCCCCCGAGCACCGCCCAGAGTGATTCTGGGTGCAGGGCCAGAAGAAACTCCTGAGCATTGCCGGGTGTGACCCAAAAAAAAGCAAAAAAATGCATTAAAACAAAATTCTTTGTTATAAAATCTATGTAAGGAAGTAATCAATAAATATGCATGTTATTAAAGACAACCATGGGCTATGTGATCAATCAATCCTACTATTTACATTTCAAGGAAAACACAATAGTGTGAGAGGCAATTCTCGATTGTAGAATGGAAGGAAAAGATTTCTCAACCGCATATTTAAAATATTATTGAACAAACTCTTGATATTAAGTATTGCCCTCTCAAGACAAGATTTAATATGACTTGGTACATATTATTTACCTGACATCATGATTTGTGTTCTCAATGGCACACCTATATTTGTTTCTAACAAATATAAAGAACACATTTGGAAAGGGAGATTTCACTTCAAATAAAAATTATTTTGCCAATTACAACTATAGTGAAAACAACAGATATAAAATAGACAAATACTAAAATTCAGATGGTAAATCATCTCTATTAAAGCAAGTCTTTTGGGTGTCTGAACTCTACAGATCAAGCAAATAGAAATAATAGCTCTGTCTGTAATAATTATACCAGGTACAAACTTTCAGAAAAGTTCCCATGATATTTTCTAAACCATTTTATTGAGGTATAATGGATATTCAATAAAACAAACATCAAGAATTGTACAATATGATATTTGACATATATATGCTTCTATGAAACTAGCAAAACAATCAAGAAAATAAACACCCCATTTGATCACCTTTGTCCCTAACGATATCTCCCTCTTCCTGCTTCATATTCACACAGGGATGACTGCTCAATATTCTGCCCTTGTGGTACTGGGTCATCTTGACTGTACTCCAGGGCCTTATGAGTTGATACCAGAGACTGAACTGTTCAAGTACATTGTGCCCTAATAATACACCATTTCCTGGCTATTCAGAGTTGTTTACAGACTATTGGATTTAGCTATATCCCTTATCTGATGAATGACAGAACAAACTTGTTCTCTTATCATGTGACCTTGCTTTCATTCTGTTTCAAAGAGAAAATATTAATATTTTCTGATGAAGTACAAGTCACTAAACTGATATAGGTTGCTTTGGGTGCTGAGTAAATCTTTACCTAATACAAGGTTACTAAAATGTTCTGTGCTAGTTTTAGAAGTTTCATAATTCTGGCTTTATACTTGATCCCAAATATATTAATTTTAATATGTTACATTATAATTATTTTTGCATTTAGTTATCTAATTGTTCCACTGTATGTTATTGAAATAAATATTATATGTCCATTGAATTACCTATGAATACTGTGGAAAATTACTTGAATTTATATGTACTTCTAGATTCTTTATTCAATTGCATTTTATATTAATGCCAAATTATCTTGATATTATATAATAAGTCATGTAAGTGCTCTGGGTTTTTTCACTTTGAAATTATTCAATTTTATGAAATATCTATTGGGATTTTGACTGCATTGTGTTGAATGGATATATCAATGTTGATATGACATTAACAATTAATGAACATGATATACCTTTAATATTTAATTACTCTCATAAATGTTTTGGAAGTCTACATTAAATATGTCTTGCACATTTATACCTAAATCCTAATGTTTTTGCTGTTGTTTTAAGGATTTTTACTAATGATTTTTATTAACATAAAAATATGATTTTTAAAACATTACCACCATATCCTGAAAATATCCAAAGCTATTATCTTGCTTCTCACAGAGTATTATAACTCCCCTGAGTTTATAAAATAATTTATAAAAATTATTCTAGATGTGATGTTTAGAAGTTTTCACTGTTTTTTTTAATTGGAAAGGTTCTTTTTAAAAAAAATGCTATTTATTTGTTTGATTTGGAGCCATATTCATTAATGCTTAGTGCTTCTCCTGGCCCTGCACTCAGGAATTACACCTTTCTGTGCTCAGGGGTTGTTCAGGATCAAACCCAGGTCTGCCACATCTAAGGCAAAAGCCCCACCCACTGTGCTATATCTCCAGCCCAATTAGAAAGGTTTTATTCTTACTTTTTATCTTGTAATAGTCAAGATCTTCACCACTATTTAAATAGAAGTAATATTAACAGGTGCCTTATCTATCTTACCTACCCTCTGCCCCACATAGATTCCAGCCATTGACAAGTCCTCCTGCCCCCGCCCCCCCATTTTGCCTGGCCTTGGATATTAGTCTCTCAGACTATTTTCTTTTATATCCCACAAATGGATGCAGTCATTCTATATCTGTCCTCCCTCTACTCATTCCATTAAGAATGGTATTTTCCTTTTCATTCATTTATAGGCAAATTTCATGACTTCATTTTCCCTAACAGCTGCATAATAATCCACTCTGTAGATGCACCATGGTTTCTTTATCTAGTCATTTAGATAAAGACACACAGGCTGTTTTCAGTTTGTGACTATATTGTGAATAGTGCTGCAATGAACATAGAACTGCTGCTGGTGTCTCTGCTGTGTGTGTTTGGGCCACAGGTTATATTCCCAGAAGTGGTATTGCTGGGTAAAAAAACCAATTTTTAGTTTTTGGAGGAATGTTTATATTGTTTTCCAAAAAGGCTGAACCAAAAAGAAAAAAAAAGACTGAACCAGTCAGCATTCCCACCAGTAATGAATGAGAGTTTCTTTCTCTCCACATCCGCACCAGCACTGGTTATTCTTGCTCTTTTGAATGTGTGCCAGTTTCTGTGGTGTGAGATGATACCTCATTGTTGTTTTGATTTGCATGTCCCTGACAATTAGTGATGAAGAGCATATTTTCATCTGCCCTTTGGCCATTCGAATTTCTTCTTTGAGGAAGTTTATGTTCATTTCTTTTCCCCAGTTTTGATGGATTTGGATAGTTGGAAATTTTAACTCTAGACAGAACTGAATATTGAAAGTAGGTAAAAGGATATACATGTTGGAATTGCAAACCACAATGCGTGTGCGTGTGCACATGAGAGAGAGAGAGAGAAAGAGAGAGAGAGAGAACAAGAGAAGACAAGTACCTGCAATAGAGGCAGATGTGTGTGGGGGGGACTGAGGATATTAGTGTTGGGAAATATGCACTGGTAGAGGGATGGGTGTTGGAACACTGTATGACTGAAACCCAATTATGAACAGCTTTGCAATGGTCTATTTCATAGTGATCCATTATACATTAATAAATAAATAATAACAGTTTAAATATTTTTAAATAAAAATGAATATAACAGACAATCTAATTTGATTATTTATAAAAGAAGCATTCAAAGTTCTACTGTTTTTAAAAGTAAAAGGATTTTCAACAATGTCATTTTTTAGTCTATTAGTATAAGGTATTGTATTGGTTTCCTTGTGTCTTCAACTACTTGAAACATAATTTAAAAGTTTTCAATATATAAATCATTGACATTATTTGCTAAGTAAATCTTAGTAAGTTGGTTTACTCATTGATGTCATAAATATTAATAGGTGTCTAGTTTTCCAATGTTCGTACTCTTTTAGTTTTCTTTTCATGGTTAATTTACAGCATTATTTCTTTCCTATCTGAAAAGACAATTGATGTAATTTTGATAGTTATGGCAGAATTGGAACATATTTAGGGCTCCAACATATGGGCTAGCCTCAAGAATGACTCGTGCACTAGTGTGAGTAAAAGGTGCATTCTGTATTTTTTAAAATTTTTTATTATACCACCGTGAGACATACAATTACAAAGGTGTTCATAATTGGTTCTTGGTAGTACAGTATACCAGCACCCATCCCTCTACCAGTGCGCCATTTCCACCACCAATGTACCCCACCCCTCCCGCCCACCCCAGGATACCTCAATAGCAGGTACCCCAGTATCCTCTCTTTCTCTCTCTGTCTCTCTCTCTGCCTCTGCATCTCTCTCCCTTTTCTTTTATACATTGTGGCTAGCCCTGCAGATAATGTCCATTATACGCATTCTGTGGATAATGTCCATTATACGCCCTGCAGATAATGTCCAAATACGCATTCTGTATTTTGGAGGAATGTAGAGAACTGAAAATGTCTATTAAACCCAGCTCTTCCAGTCTTCACTTAAGACTGCTTCATTACTTTTGCCTAGTTAATCTATTTATTATTAAGGGGACATTAAAGTCATCTATTGCTATTGTGATGAATTATTATCCCTCATAAGGACTATTACTGGATGCTTTATATATTTTGTTGCACCTTTTTGTTGCATATATGTTAATTATTGTTAATTTTTCTTCACATGTTGCTATCTTAATAATTGTACATTGTTGACTTTGTCTCTTATTACCTGTTCCATTTCTTTTTTTTGCTTTTTTTGGGTCACACCTATGATGCTCAGGGGTTACTCCAGGCTCTTTGCTCAGAAATTACTCCGGGCAGTGCATAGGGACCATATGGGATGCCAGAGATCAAACCCTGCTGTGCTATTTCTTCGGCCCCCTACCAGTTCCATTTTTAAATTCGTTTTATATTTCAGATTCAAGAATGCCAATCCTTAGGAGGTCTTGTCAATAGGTAGAATCAACTGCAAGTGTGTGGGAGTCAGAGGTTAGGTAAGACACAGAAGGGAACAGTGTGCTAATAACCATTGTAAGTGATAATACAAGCCGAAAACTGAGCATTGAATAGAGGCAAAGGGATATACATGATAACCTCTAAATGTATGTGTTGCAAGCCACAATATATAAAGAAGTAAGAGAGAGAGAGAAGAGAGAGAGAGAGAGGAGAGTGATAAAGAGACTGCCATAGAGGCAGGCTGGGGGAGGGGAGGGAAATGGGGACAGGGTGATGGGAAATGGGCGCTGTTAGAGGGATCAGTGCTGGAACACTGTAGACTGAAACCCAGACATGAATATCTCTGTAATTCATGGTGGTATAATAAAATATTTTTTTAAAAAGAATGGCAATCCTTCATTTTTCAGGCTACAATTTTCTCTTGTATTTGTTTTACAATCATCTACTTTGCAGAGTGCTGGAACTCAAGCAGGTCTTTTGGAGAGACAAGAAGTTTGGGTTTTCTATTGACTCACCCAGCCAGTTTATAATGTATTATTGAGTTTATGTGGCTATATATATAAAAAGACAAAAGAGCAGAAATACTGGAAGATGCAGCAGAAGCCTGGAAAAGCATTCGCACCACCCGACTGTCCTTCGCCAACTAAAAGACCAAGATGACTGCCTTCCGACTCCCTGATGGATCTATCACATCTTCCAGAAAGTCAATGGAGAAGATTATCCATGACTTGTACTCAAATCCCCACCTGCCCACATACCAAATTTCACAGGATGGATATGTCATTTCCAATGTTCTCCCTTCTGAAATCCAACATGCCATCTCGTTAGTAAAAAGGGAACATCACCAGGCCCAGACAAAGTCAGACCTGAACACCTGAAGAATCTGCCCTCGGTACTCATCAATACACTAGCTCGGCTTTTCACACGCTACCTGTCCGAATGCAAGGTGCCCTCCCAATGGAAAACCAGCAGGACAGTTCTACTATTCAAGAAGGGAGACATTCACGACATCGGCAACTATCGCCCCATCTGCCTGTTGTCTGTCATCTACAAGCTGTTTACACGAGTCATCCTGAACAGGATTAGCAGAACACTAGATGAAGGACAACCATGCGAGCAAGCAGGCTTCCGGAAAGGATTCAGCAAAATCGACCATATCCACACGGTAACCAAGTTCATTGAGGTTTGTAGGGGAGTACAAGATGCCGCTCTGTCTCACGTTCATTAATTTACAGAAAGCCTTTGATTCTGTGGAGACTGAAGCAGTCATCGAAGCCCTAGCCAAACAGGGTGTTCAAATCCAATACATCAAAATCCTTCGTGAGCTGTATTATGGATTCACCACCAGGATCTCACCATTCTACAAAGAAGTGATCATTGATGTCAAAAGAGGGGTTCGACAGGGTGATACCATTTCACCAAAACTCTTCAGCTCCACCCTCAAGAACATCATGCAACAATTAGAATGGGAAGGAATGGGAGTGAAGATAGATGGTCGGCAACTACACCACCTCCGCTTCGCTGATGACATTGTTCTAATAACACCAAACATTAGCCAAGCGGCACAAATGCTGGCTGACTTCAACTGAGAATGTGGAAAGATAGGTCTACAGCTGAATCTAAAAGAAAACCATGTTTATGAAAAATGAACTAGTTCCAGAGGCCCCATTCACTCTCAATGGAACAAACATTTCTGAATGCAGCAGTTATGTGTGCCTAGGTCGAGAAGTCAACATGATAAACGACCTAAAAACCTGAGCTGCACAGGAGGAAGAGAGCGGCATGGAATGCCTTCAAAGGCATCGAAGAAATAGCTAAAAGGACAAAGAACCTCCGGCTCCAGGCACATCTCTTTGACTCCACCATTCTCCCTGCATTAACATATGCCTCAGAGACCTGGGCCCTACGAAAGCAGGATGAGAATGCTATTCGGGTCTCCCAGAGAGGAATCGGAAGAGCTATGCTTGGAATATCACACCTCACTCAAGTGAGAGAAGGAATCTGGAGTTTCGACCTCCGTCACTATTCCAGAATCAGGGATGCTGTCTCGTTTGCCAAGGTATCGAAAATCAGATGGGCTGGACATGTAATGCGATTTGGAGACAACTGCTGGACTAGAGCCATTACTGACTGGATCCCATGGGATGTCAAAAGATCACGTGGCCGCCCACTTACAAGACGGTCAGACTTCCTTGTCAAGACCCTGAAGGAACGGTTTGAGGCTCTTCATATTTCTGAATCAACCAGATGCCATTGGGCTACATTGGCATGTGATAGGGTCCAATGGAAATGTTGCTGGCGCCCGCTCGAGCAAATCAATGAATAACGGGATTCAAGTGATCAAGTGATCAAGTGATGTAAATAACTTATTGGCATTTCTCTATGTGGATTCTAGTTGCTTCTGCAGTTGTCTCTATCATTTCAATGTTATCACCCCATGTCCTATGATATCCATTTTTTGTTTAATATTCAGTTCCAGTGCTTCTCCATTCATTTAAGTAATTTGTTTAATTTGCAATTAGATGAGCATACATATCCCATTTTAAAATAAGATAATCTTGAGTTTTCCCAAAGAGATATCAGTATCACTCCTCTTATATTTAAATTTTTAGGTATCTGGTTACATGTAGGTGGGTTTTCTTTTCTTCGATATAGATCCTTTATAATTTCTTGTATAGTCAGGTTAGTGGACAGGTATACCTTTAGCTGTTTTCTGAAAGGCTTTTAATTAATGCTTATATCTAAGTGATAACTTCACTGGATAGAATATTCTTGGTTGGAGGTTTTTTCCATTCAAAAATCTGATATACTGAGCCATTTATTTATTTACTTATTGGCTTTTGGGGTAATGTTCAAGGGTTACTCTTGGCTCTGCATTCAGGAATTACTCCTGGTAGTGCTCAGAGGATCATATGGAATGCGGGGAGATCGAACCTAGGTCAGTAATGTGCAAGGCAAACGCCCTACCTGCTGTGCTATCATTCCACCCCATTCATTTCTTTCCTTTTTAATTAATATTTATTATACCACCATGAGATATACAATTACAACGTTGTTTATGTTTGGGGGGGTTTCGGTCAAAAATTTCAATTGAGAAATATGCTGTGAGTCTTATGCAGGGTTCTCTTTTATGAGAGCTCTTCCTTTCTTGTTCTTCTTTTAGTTTACTAGCTCTCCTTATCTTTGACTATCACCATCACTATCTTCCCATTCATCATCGATTTGCTCCAGCGGGCACCAGTAATATCTCCATATGTCCTGTCTCATGCTAGTAGAGCCCAAGGGCATCTGCTTGCTCCAGGAATAAAGAGCCTCAGACAATTATATTAGGTCATGGGAATGACCTAATATAATTGCTACTGGTATTTGGCATATCAAATACAAAACGGGCAGCTTGCCAGGCTTGCCATTTGGGTGACATACTCTTGTAGTCACTCTAAATACAACATTTATTGATGAACCACGCAGCCGTGCGAGCCAGGCTGTGATAGGCTCGCCCACTGCTGGGTGGAGTTCTGACGAGGGGGAAGTCCGATGTGGAAGATGGTGTCCCTCATGGAGTGTGGGGGGGTTGTCTGGGAACACCGCTGGGGTCCCCAACAGTGTCGGGACAGAAGTTCTCCTCTACCACCGAGGATGCCGGGAGAACAGATGAAAACTCACGAGTCCAGTGCAGTTCCAAAAAAGGCTTTTACATTAGCCACCATTTTCGTTGTCCGGACGCTGGGAAACTGCCTCATGACCAGAGGAACAGAGCAAAACCAGTTTGAGCCCAGGTAGGCGGCTCCAAGAGGCGGGAATCACTGGGAAGTCGTCAGATGGAGGCGTGGTCGCCCCTTCCCCCCTCCATTTTGTCGAGCCTGGTGGCCCTGCCCAGGAGCTGCCCATGGCAAGCGGCCGCTCTGGCCACTAGGGTGGTGAAACAGTGATGTCTTTTGGTGCACTGCATTCCACGAAGAGCAGGAAAGTTTGTTGGGAGGGAGATATAGACAGGAAGGAAATGACATGCAGAGCCCGCCAGGTGGTTGAGGTGAGGGGAGGGGGGGGGAGATGGGACATTGGTGATGGGAGATGGATTTGGGTGGAGGGTGCGTGTTGGAACCCTGTGGAACCGGGACTCTGCATGAGCATCTTTCAATTAAAAAAAAAGGTGGAATCTACCACGGACATGTGGGAATCAGAGGTTAGGTGAGACAGAGAAGGGAACAGTGTGCTAATATTTGTCAAAAGTGATAATGCCAGCCTAGAACTGAGCAGTGAATATAGGAGAAAATATATACATGATAATCTCTAAATGTATGTATTGCAATCCACAATGTGTAAGAGAAGAGAGAAAGAAGGAGAGAGAGAGAGAAGAGATAAAGAACTTGCCATGGAGGCAGGCTGGGGGAGGGGGGGGGAGGTGGGGGGACATTGGTAGTGGGAGATGGGCACTGGTGGAGGGATGGGTGCTGGAAGACTGTATGACTGAAACCCAAACATGAACATCTTTGTAATTGTATATCACATGGTGGTGTAATAAAATATTTTTTTTTTTTTAAAAAAAGGCTTTTAATAGTACAAAAGCTCTTCCACAGCATTCCAATATAATGAACAAACTCTAGCTCTGGTCTGAATTTAGACCATACAAAAGAGTCTAAGTCTCCTACCAAAGAGAGAGGATCTCACCCAAGTTGAGTCCTACCCAGAAGATGGAGCAAAAGGCCAAAGAGCAAAAGTCAAAAGCCAAAAGCAAAAGGCCGAGGAGCCAAAAAGCTGAAAGCTAAAAGGCCCAAAAGGCAAAAGTGGAAGGTGCCTCAAGTCAGTCTCCTTATATATACCAAAGTAATCCAACCAGGAGGGTCATGTCAACAAAGAACTCTAAACAGACTGTAGTGCCACACCCTATTGCAGGTATAAACAAAGGTTATGCCAAGGTCTAATCCTTTCTACCAAGATTATCTCTTATGTAAAACATTGGAGAGAGGGTCTGGTATAAAGTAGTACATCTTAACTTCATGAGCTTCATGTAATCTAGATGGTACCCACAAGGTCCTTCTTATTGTCTGCACCAGGGTGATTCTGAGTATCTTGTTCTCGTGTACTGAAAGGGTCACACTCGCCTGCTTAGAGCAAACTAGTATGATCCTTCCTATAGTCTTCCTATAGTCTCAGCGTAGCCAGGGTGGTAGTCTCCTGGTAAATTCTAACTGTCCCACGTTGGGTGCAGTGGGTATAAAGAGGAGCTGTGCCCAATCTAGAAAACATAGAAGTCTTAGTAGATGTATAAGTCAGAAGTTATTCAATCAAGGTGACTTCTGTAACTGCCACACCCTCTAGCAGTGTTTACATAGAAGAGAAGTCTCATTAGAATGAACCTTGACTTAAATAGATTAAGCTGGGAGTGGGCAAAACAACAAAACTCCCAGAATAGATAAACCTGTCCTCCAACAGGGGAGTCATCTGGCTTGTTGTGAGGCCCTGCTGGGTGGCGGGCCAGGGCTAGAACCCACCATCCCTCATCCCTCCTGGGTGCCTCGTGAGCAGCTGGGCACAGGGAGAGCACACTTCTATTTAAATTATAATGTGTTTTAGAGTACATTAATTTGGCTTTTTTAGTTTATAAGTCTTCAATATTCCTGATATGAATGTCTGTTTTTCTCCCTCAGTTTGGGGACCTCTCTAGTATTATATATTCAATCAAAAAGTTTCCCCCTTTTATTTTCCCTTCAAAAACTGTATGATATGCATAACGCTACTCTTGGTGTTGTCTCATGCATCTCTATTATATCTTATTCAAAAAAATTATTTTTCTGAACTTTAAAAAAATTGATATTCTCCTATAACTTATCTGCAAACTCACATTGTCTGTTTCACTGTCTTCCCGTTCATCGTCGATTTGCGGGAGCGGGCATCGGTAACATCTCCATATGTCCTATCTCATGCTAGTAGAGCCCAAGGGCACCAGCTTGCTCCAGGAACATAAGGAGCCTCAAACCATTCCATCAGGTCATGGGAATGAGGTCTATAATTGTTACTGGTATCTGGCATATCAAATACAACACGGGTAGCTTGCCAGGCTCTGCCGTGCGGGTGCCATGGTCTTGTAGTCATCTCTAAATCCAGCATTTATTGATAAACTGCATGGCCGCAAGCAGCCCCGCGATCCGGGCTGTAGTAGGCCGGTCTGCTGGGTGGAGTTCTGATGAGAAGGAAGTCGGATGTGGACAATTGAGGCCCTCATGGAATGGGGGAGGGTCGTCTGGCTTGTTTCGAGGCTCTGCTGGGGTGATGGGCCAGGGTTAGAACCCGCCATCCCTCCTGGGCACCTCGTGAGCCGCTGGGCACAGGGAGAGTCAGTAACAGCTCTGCCCATGTCTGTGAGTCTGCCCCATGTCTTTGAGTTTACAAAGGTAAACCAGGTAAATAAATCAAACATTTACCAGCAATAAATCACAAGAAAATTCTTGAACAAATTTTAAAGATTTCTCAAGACCCCCAACTGCTGTTATATGAGATCACAGGGAGCCAAAACCCCCAGTTAACAAAGCTGGAACTAAAGAACCCCACACAGGGGTCAGCATGTAACCCCAACCCGGGCCCAAGCAGGGCGATCCGCTGCCTGTCCGGAGCACTGCATGGGCAGAATCCTTCCTAGGAGCAGAGATGCAGATGCAAACTCACAACTGATTTTTAAATTTCTTTACTTCTGCTGTTCAGTCCCTCTTATTACATTTTACTATGTTCAGCTACTGCATTATTTAGTTCCAAAAAGACTTAAGAGTAGCCTTAATGGAACGTCAATCACAGAGCATGAACTTGGGGTTGCCAGAGACTACAGCAATAAGTGGGAACCTCCTTGATAATTGATTTTGCTTTAAGAAATCTGCAAGTGCTCTTTGACCATAGATGTGTGGCTTGTTTGTAGTAGTTGTAATAATCTTCAAACTTTGGCCTGGACATCAATGTACCAGGAGAGACCAACATCTTATTCAACACATACAGATTTACTGCAATCTCTATCCCAACCCCAGTGACATCTTTCAAGGAACTAGAACAAGCATTGCTGTAATTTGTAGGGAACCACAAAATGTTACGCACACATATTTGTTGTGATATATTTTATATGCCATATAATTTACCTAAATGAATGATAAATATTTTTTTTTAGATTTCTGGAGATAATTTTATAAAACTTCCATCACTCCTAGAGATGAAGAGACAGTGCAGCAGTGTGGGGGAAATGCTGAGGCACCCCACACAAAATTTGGGAGTAGGGTCAGGGATCCCCTTCTGATCGGAGTACAGCGGACAAAGATGCAATAATCCAGTGAAGTTTCAAAATGCTTTACTTATCACAGGTTCAGACATGTAAATCAACAATAGGAAAAAACCTGAACTTAGGTTTCCCGGCTGGGACCTGGCCACGTGTAGGCAAAGATGGCAGCCACCACATGTTAAGGCCCTGTAGAGAGGAGACGGTAAAGTGGCACCAGCAGAAAGTGGGGGGGGCAGGCAGGAGTGAGAAAACCAGAGAGGAAGAAGCCTAGTTTATATACTTACAACCCAGACCTCCCACTTCAATGGAAAGCCATTAGAGTCAAATGCCCTCAGGTAATTTCTCCCAGGACCTCACCTATGCCCTTTGCGATGTTAATGCTGCCTAGGCAAGATATGCCTTGGAAATGCCTCTGCAGGGTAGAGAGAAGGAGTTTCTGAGATGAACTGTATCTCAGAATACAAAGGCATGCATCTGTACCAAAGAATATATTATAGCCAGTTAAATATTTCTCCAAACCATCATAAGAGTCTCGTCTTTACCTCATGGTAGTTCTGTATTTTGGCTTTGAGTTATCAGAGAGCCCTGCTTGCTTGCTTGGAGGCAAACAGCATTTCTCTCTGGTCTAATTACTTAGAAATCCAACATGGCCAGGCAAATATACCGGTATGATCTAGCTAGTCCCACGATGATTGTGGCAGCATGAGAGAATATTTATACCAGCCAGTATAGAATACATGGTCAGATGAACTGCCATATTCAAACTGTCCTCCTCCTATCTACAAAGTGACTTGCACAGGGCAACTCCAGGCCAGATGCAGAGGCTCTGGTCAGGTGTACTACAGCACAGCAGATAGGGCACTTATCTTCCACGTGGCAGACCTGGGATTGATCCCATGGACCCAATATAGCCCCTGTAGCATTGCCAGGAGTGATCCATGAGTGTAGAACCATGAGTGACCCCTGAGCATCACCAGGTGTAGTCAAAAAAAATATCATCAACTCCAAGAGAAAGCATGTTCTCAACAGCATTCTCTATCCATGTTCCCTTAACCCTTCAGCTCTAGGTGAGCACAGAGGCCAGGTATGTAGCTCTGCAGTAGAGCAAACTTGGCAGGGTTCCCAATCTATGCCTCTTGGATGCTAGATAATTAAGTATTTTGTCAAACTGCAAATGCTTAGTTAAACCTGCTAATGGTTTTCTAAGAAAATACATGCCATGTAAGAGAATATAGTATTTAAAAAGCTGTCACCAAGTAAAGAGAGGATGGATACAACCAAAAATAGATTTGAACAGGAGGACTAAGAGCAACATAGACTGAGGATGCAGCATTTTTTTAAGCTTCCAATGTGTACCAAATAGAAGGAGGAAAATTTTGCTAGAATACTAGGGACAGAGAGAAAGAGTCTTAGAAAGACAGTCTTGGGCCAGCACAGTATACCTACCACACTGCCAGGCACTTTGTTCTCTCTCTCTCTCTCTCTCTCTCTCTCTCTCTCTCTCTCTCTCTCTCTCTCTCTCTCTCTCTCTCTCTCTCTCTCTCTCTCTCTCTCTCTCCCCCTCCCTTTTATCTTACACATTGTTGCTTGCAATACATACATTTAGGGATTATTTAGGGGTTATCATGTATATCCCTTTGCCTACATTCAATGCTCAGATCTAGTCTAGCATTATCATTTCCAACAATTATTAGCACTCTGGTCTCTTCTCTGTCTTACTTAACCTCTAACTACCTGAGCTTTTTAAACCCAATAAATCTATTCAGAATTGAGATGTTTTTCCATGTTTATTTGCTTTCATTTTAATTAAAGACTTTTTGTTTGTGCGTGTGTGCGTGTGTGTTTAGACAAATCTGACATTGAAATTACATTACACAGCAAACTGCCTCTTTAGCCTAAATTTTTGGCAAAGTTCATTGCTGATGTAGTTTATATGATTAAAAATTACTATTAGGAAAAAGTTTGTGCAACATAGTCTCAGAAGTCACATGGATATTTTCAGCATCACTGACCTATCACTACTAGGATATCCAAAAAAAATATTTGGGGACAGGAATGAAAGGAAACTGAGATGCTTAAGCTGGGTGAGCTTAAGGAAAGGAAAACTGCTGCACAATTTTGTGATTATTTTTTTGGGAACTTTCTTAGCTCCACAAATTGTGTGAAGAACATCCTTTACCATGCTTTATTGTGTAATCAAAGTCATTTACTTGTACTTTTTGGGGGACTGTAAGTGATTCTGACCTTTGTTAATGTATTATGAGCAGAAAAGAAAACTGTCCCTTTAACACTGGCCCCTTGTTGTTATATTAGAAAATTCTAATAGCTCCATGCCATATTCCATTTGTTACAATACAGAAGTTTCCAGGTGAAATGAACAGCTGCCAGGCTAGTTTTTCATGATGTTGCCTTTGGGAACATAATGTGTTATTATATACGTTGTGTAGTTTTGTATGCTGAGTTGTAGTTAAAATAATGCGAAGTCTGACTAAGTGATCTATTTCCAGACATAGTTTCTCCTTAGCTAGTCCAGCTCCTTCAGTCTCTTCTATCCATCTGTTCTTCCTCAGGGCACAGAAGCAAGCCAGTTGGCTGGAACAAAAGTCTTCAACCTATTTTGTATTTTGCAAAGTAAACTTGTAAACTAAATTCAGCCTCTTATATGTTTTACTCAAAGCAAGCTTTTGGCTTTGCTGGAATTGTGTCTTCTTTCAATGTTAACAGTTTTTTCTGTTTGTCTTGATTTACAAAATTTGCTTGCTCCTGTAGGCACTAATAAAGGTCATTTAATTTTCTTTTTTTTTTAACTGCTCCAAACTCTAGGTCCTGATTGCTGACAGAAGCAAATTTAGTATTGTTCACAAATCAAGTAATTACTTTCTGACAGAATTTAATATCCTCTTAAAAGAATTTTAAGGAAAGATGTAATAATCTTCAAACTTTGGCCTGGACATCAAATGACTTTCCTAAGCAACAGAATTGAGTGAAAAGAAATCAAAGACATATTTCAAACATCAGGAAAATACATTTTGAAAACTTTGTATTTGTTTTCTTAAAAATGCAAAATAATCAAAAATTTGTTATGGTGCTTAGAAAAACTGAAGATGAACATTCATTACATTTGTCATAGTGTCTGGTAATAATAAGGACAAGTGTGAGTTTTGGGGGAAAGGAATGGGAAAAATCAGTTTTCTGAGAAAAAGACCTGGCGTTATCTCCTGTCATCAAATAGTATAACCTGTTAAAACACTGTCTTTGAACTCTCCAGGAATAGTCAGGCTGGTTATAGGAAGCTTCTACCCTCATATAAAGAAATTACATTAACTAAATTCAGTTAATTGGGTAATTATTTTTTAAAAAATTACATTTCATGGGAGGTGGTCGAGGATGCTGGCACTTGTACATTAATTCGTATACTTTAACACTGTTGTTACCATTACACCACACTAAACTATTAGACAATAAAAATAAATGTTTTGCAATGTAATTCAGGACTGGAGGGAATGGAGTAAAGACACTGGCATTTCAGGCACTGTCAGAAGCACTGAAGAAGCTCATTTTTAATAGGGCCTCATTCAATATCAGGCACTCAAGTATCCTCTATCCCTCCCGTGGCTAGAAATTTACTCTTGTTCATTTTTCCCCTTGCATTATCTATAGACCAAAAACTGGAAGAACCCTTAGAAACCCATCATATCCATCATGATTGTAATTAGGTCTCAGAGTCTTGGGCAGCTATTCAGAGATATTTTTTTCTGACTCCCCAAATTAGAACTTCTTTCCGCCTGGGTATTTTATTTTTTTTTTTGCTTTTTGGGTCACACCCAGCAATGCTCAGGGGTTACTCCTGGCTCTGTACTCAGGAATTATTCCTAACCGGGAATCGAACCCAGGCAGCAGCGCTGACTGTGTGCAAGGCAAATGCCCTACCCGCTATGCTATCACTCCGGCCAATCCCCCTGGTTTCTTTATTATAAAATCTACTTGATTTCTAATTTTTACTACAAACATTCACTTATTTTGGAGAAGAGCCTGTATCTGGTGATCGCAAGGGTTACTCCTGGCTCCGGGGACCATAGGGGAAGCCAGGAATTGAACGTATGTCACCATGGAAGGCAATTTAAGAGCCTTATCTGCTACCTCCAGCCCACAAACTTTACTAATAAGTGTCTTATGTCTTCTATTCTGCTTAACTTTTGCTTCCTGAGCCTAGCCTCCATCTGTAGTCTTCATTCTAATTTTAGCCTGTCCTTAATTAGACAGTACCTTGCCTTCAAAGGCTTTTCACTTTTGCTTCTGAGCTTTTCTAGATGCAATAGGCGTGGGACTCACTCATCAAGAAGGTGTTTCAACCAGAGACAAATTCATCAAATTATGCCCAAAGTTGATTCTCCACTGAGGGAGAGGTGCTATGGTCCATCCTCATTGGACAATGTTTCTCACTGATAGAGCACCAGGCTTACCAGGAGCTCTACAGATTATGTATAATTGTGAAGTCAGCCCATTTATCTTACTGTCTTCAAAGAGATGCACACATGCATCAGGAAAAGCCCTATTCTTCTTCTTAAATGCTATTCAGAAAGGTCCCTGTGTGGAGAAAGTTAGCCCCATACTGTGGAGTTTTGAGTCCAGACACAGAGCATTAAACAGCCTATCCTGTCCTATTCTTCCCTTTGCCAATTGAAAGCTGATCTTCACTGCCAAATTTTGTCTTTTATTGGATTCTGCCTTCAAATTCATACTCAAAATGTTCCTTTGTGACAAGGTTAGAGCCAGTTCTTGCTCGTCACTAACTGAAATCTGTGAAGGCCCAGGAATGCCTCCCGTCCTGTTCCCATTCAAGTCCTGAGTTTATCTACCACCATCTCCCCACTGAGTTCTCGTAAGAACATGTGTCATCAACACTTGTTTGCTTTATGATCCTCTTCCTCAACTTAACTTTGCTCAAATTTTCATCTGGCATCTAGGTTTACACATAACTTGCAGAGATTTTTGTGTCCCTAGAGTTTGGGAATTCAGACCAGCTGACTTTTGAAATTAGTGTTTCCATTCCAGAACCTAAATTGCTTAGAGATTTTCAAGATCCATTCAACCCTTTGAATTATGACCCAAAGCAAGGGAGTAATCGATGTACTTGGCTTTTAGAACCTAAGATTTCGTGCTATAGCTGGCTGCTCAGAAATCTGAAGAAAACAAATGACCTTTTGGTGGTCCCCGGAGCAGAACTCAGCACAGTAGACCTAATAGGAAGCCATTTTAGTTTGAAGTTCAAATCCAAAGTCTTCTCATCAAACTTATAAGAAGAAACTATTCAGAGTTCACATAACTTGATGATTATGTTATTTTTTCCAAAAAGCTAAATACCTTTTTCTATAAGGCATGGAATTATTAGTTTCCTACCCAATCCTTGTTTATAATACAAGAGAACATGAATTTCACATAGTATGTATTAATGATAACATCACCCCTATTTCATTTGTAAGCAAACTGAAGCTGTTGAGGACTAAATAATTTACATCAGGTTAGTATGGAAAAGGTGTACTTCACTTTTTCTCTCTTTTTACAATAATATGCAGTATTACTAGTCAAAAGAAGTCAAAAACCAACAGACAAAAATTTTTGATCAAGTGACAACTTATTTTTACTTGAAAAGGTAAGAATAGTGGTAGTGATAGGGTTATAGGCACTTCAGTGGGATACAGAAACTTTGCACATCAATACTATATAAAGTTGAATACTATCATTACCATATTACATAAAATATGATAAAATAATTTCAAAAAAAAGGTAAACTATTACTGATTGGGAACATAACAGATTTCTAGACTATCAGATTCATGTCATACTGAAAATAATTTTAGAAAACCAGTGTTTTCTTCCCTGAAATAGCATACATTTCTTTTATATCACACATATAAGAAACTTAGAATAATATTTTCCAATTGGGAGACAGGTAATAAAGTATCATTTACTATAATATTTATTTAAAACTGTGCTACTTATTACTTTGATAGTGAAGTTTAATTTTCAATTCTTAAATATTAAAATTATAATGAAGGGTCTTGCTGAAAGGAATAGATATAGTTCATAAAGAAAGAGCCTGAAAAGGATACACATGACAACCTTTTAATGTATGTTCTGTAATCCATAGTCTGGAAGGGAAGGAAAAGAGAAAGAGAGAGAAAGGGAAAGAAATAAAGAACCTGCCATGGAGGTGGGCTGGGGGAGGGGGGAGGGAACTGGGGACGTTGGTGGTGGGAGGTAGGCACTGGTGGAGGGACGGGTGCTGAAACACTGTATGACCAAAACCCAAATATGAACTTTTTAATTGTATATCTTTTTATTTGTATATCTCACGGTGGTATAATAAAATACTTAAAAAAATAAAAATAAAAAAGTGGGAAAAAAAAGAAAGAAAGAAAGAGCCTGTAAGTCCCATTCCTTGGTTTCTTTGCATCAGGAAACAAAATTTCTATTACTAACGAAAAAACATGACAGTACATTGTGACCACATTGCACTTTTATTTCTATTTCTCATTCTCCCCTAAATATTGCATTTAATGTGGGGCCATAGTTATAGTACACTGGTAGGGATTTTGTCTTGCATGTGACTGACCAGGGTTTGATCCC
Organism: Cryptotis parvus; assembly: GCA_021461705.1. Taxonomy (NCBI): domain Eukaryota; kingdom Metazoa; phylum Chordata; class Mammalia; order Eulipotyphla; family Soricidae; genus Cryptotis; species Cryptotis parvus. The sequence continues at coordinate 250,868 of JAJIBD010003082.1, forward strand.
TGGCATCCCATACAGTCCCTTTTGAGTGCTGCCAGGAGTAACCCCTGAGCATCACTGTGTGTGACACAAATACCAAAAAGAAATTTATTTAATGAATATATTTCTCTGTTAGGGCTTAATTAAAACTTGGGCCGAAGGCTGGAGAGACAGTACAGTGGGTAAGATACCTGCCTTGCATGTATCTCTTGGGTACAATTCCCCAGCCCCACAAAGAGTGATCCCTAAGCAGAGAGCCAGGAGTAATTCATGAGCACAGCAGAGTGTGGCACCAAAACCACAGTGCATTCATAGCCCAAAATACCTTGAGTTATGAATTCCTTATTCTAATTTTTATTAAAAACAAGATTCGGGTACTAAGCAGCTATTAGGAAAAATGAAGTTATGAAATTTGCCTTATAAATGGATGAACATGGAGAGCATCATGTTTAGTGTAAACTTCCAATTTAAAGATACGTGTTAGAAATGGGATCTATTAATATATCACAGTGACCATTGTTGTGGGACAGAGGGTAAGTCACTTGCCTTGCATGTGTCAGATGCTGGGTCAATCCTGGCACCACATATGGTTCCCCTGAACCCTGTCAGGAGTGATCCCTGAGGGCAAAACAGGGAGTAAGCTCTGAGCATTACCAGGTGTGAACATTAGCAAAACAAACAAATAACAAAACAAAAAAGTTTGTATTGTATATTTGGAAGATACCTAGATAGTAAATCTTACAAAATTCTCATCACAAGTAGTTGTAATTATAGAGGTAATAGATGCTATCTAAAAATTATTGTGCTTATCATTTTGCGATATATACATATTCAAATAATCACTTTACATTCTGAATACAAAGTTATTTGGTAATAGATTAAACTATTACGATTTAAGGAAAAAGATAATTAGGTTCAGTTAAAAAATTTTAAAGTATCACTCTATGTACAGGGACATATGTTATAGAAATAAATGATCACCACCACAAAAAATCTTTCTGATTTAACCCCTTTCCACAGGAATGTCTGCCTGAGGGCATGTGAAGTACTTTCTATTCTCTTTCTTTCTTTCTTTCTTTTTTTTTTTTTTGTTTTTTGGGTCACACCTGGCAATGCTCAGGAGTTACTCCTGGCTCTGAACACTTCTTACTAATGTTGCCTGTTGGCAATGTGAGCTGTCCTGTGGCTAATGTCAGTGATCCTGAGTGAGCAGCTAATGAAGAGGACTCTTCTTTGGTGGGTGACTTTTGTAGCACCTCTGGGTAATCTACTTGACCTCTCTTTCCTGCAGCTGCTACTCTCAGCTATCTATATCCATCTCCAAGATCGTCTTTTTTTTTAACATTTAACTCAGCTGCTGGACATCCCTTTTTCTTTTTCCTGACCTCTTTATGTCCCTCTCAAAGACCAAAAGTTTAGGAAAAAGAGGACTCTGTATTTACTCTGACAACCACAAGCCCAGACTGGTGTGTGAATACTTCTATAACACTTGGATTTTCAGAATGATAATGGGGCAGTGAACTAAACTGATTAACTGATTCTCTCACAAATGAAGTAGACTTCCCTATTGCCATCTAGGTTTCCAGGGTTCAATCAGTCGCCAGTCCTAGCATACAGCAGTTTTATCATGAAGAAGTCAGGTACCTTTGTGTCTTTGGACAGCAGGAGATGTATCTCAAAGCATACTGGGAGACCTCTTTTTAACCATATTATTCAAAAGTTATTAAGAAGATACTAAAATTATCATGTCTTTACAAGCTCATTTTAGAGCATCATTTGACTACCCATTCACCTACCAGATAAACAAAAGATCATTTTTCACTAGCTACTAAACAGAAATTAGGTCTCAGACTCTATACAATTGGGGGGGAGCTTATAGAATTTATCAATTTCTATTTTTTTTATCAATATAAGCAAATGATTTCTGGTATAAAATGATTATGATTTGCATAATTATGATTTTTTCTATACTATATGACAATGCACAGTTTTCTAACATTGACATCTTAAACTGACATTTTTTTAAATTACAGAATGTGTATGTTAGACAGATAACATAGACAGATGTTATCTGTCTATAACAGATGAATAGGAGGATAGATGGATAGGAGGTAGATTGATAGATTGACAAACAGGTGGACAAACAGATGAATGCCTTAATTGTTCATTCATAAGTTAAATAAGAAATTGACTAATAATGTGAGAGATTTTTCTAAAAATCATTTTTGAATCTCTTGAAATTCCAGGAGTCTTTACATTACAAGGGAGCACCTTCTCTGAAAAGAGGTAGTAAGAGCTCAGCAAAGCAACAGTACTTTCTAACAATTCTTTTCACAAAACAGTTTTCTCACTCTGGCCCCTTATTTCATATCCATGAACTGGATGAAAAGATCCCAGAAATAGGTCCTTGAACATTTTTTTGAAAATTGGCATATGGAGGCTTGTCTGTTACTTATATTTGACTCCCTCATACTCTTCAGTCATTATGAGACTCATAAAGTCACTTGCTAACACAATTTTTACTATTAAATTGAAAGAACAAATTGAAAGGACAAACTCAAACATGACTGCTTCTGACCTTTAGGAAACCAACTTTTCACGCTTGCAACAACTTTTTACTTAATTTCTTTTGCTTTCAATGTGGATATACTTAGTGGTATTCTTTGACCCTTATGTTTTCATAGGATTCATGCCTTGAAACTTATGAAAGAGGTCAGTACGAATTGGTCTCGCCTCTATGATCTGTGAAGCTGATCACAGTTTGTGAAAGACAAGTTCTGTGTAAGGGCATTAAAGAAAGTCACCTTATTTCACATGATGCCTTATTGTAAAGGCTACATCATTCTGTTTAAAATACACTAGAAGAAAATGAGATTTCCTATGCAAAATCTATTTTAGAATGAAATTCTTGAAATTGTGTATAAATGGTCAAATGGGAACTCGCTATACGATTGCAGTTAATGTAAATTTCTCTATAATTCAAACCCATCCCTTTGTTTTAGAATCAATTGTTTTGAAACATATAGTTTTCTGCTATGTTTGCACATGAGTTAAAAAGTTGAAGACAAAATAAATGGAAGACATTTCATTTAAAATGGTCTCTGAATGGAGCATAAACCCTAAATGGAACTAATACGAACTTTCAAGTTTTGTTTTTCCTTGCTCATTACATTTTGCTTTAAGTTGATAAAAACTTTAAATATTATGAACTGGGAAGATTGCATAGTTGTTAAGGCATTCCATTTGATCAATACTAGTTTGATCCTTACAACTGCGAATCATTCCCCAGAAACAATCAGAAGAGACCTCAAACATAGCTAGATGCTGTCCCAAAACAAAACCAAAAAACTGAAAAACGAGGATGTTGGTTTAGGGAAGTCCAAAGTTGCTATGATCCTTACTAACATTTTAGGTGCCCAACACAATTTCAACTCAATACAAAGTTTCAGGTGTGTGTGTGTGTGTGTGTGTGTGTGTGTGTGTGGCGGTGCATGCGCACCCGTGCAGCAGCAGCTGTCTTGAAGCATTCAAGGAGCCTGGGGCTACCCTTGGTGATACCCAAGCAACCTGTTGTCTAGTTCAATGTTATGAAACTTGAACCCAACAGTGCTGGGGATCTAACCAGTCAACAGTGTTTGAAGTCAGCACTGCCATATTTAGTGGTATTAGGGGGACCATGTGGTGCCAGGGGGTATTGTACCTGCAAGGAATGTGGCCCTGAGCTTTAAGTTATTTTCCAGTCCCCAAAGTTTTAGATTCTTTTTAAAAAAGTAAAATCTATTTATTACACACATTAGGATCTCAAGTTGATTGATTATCCTTATAGTGCTTCATTTTCTGGGAAAATACTAAATACTAAAATGGCCTTCCAGCCTATCATTTAATGTTTAGTCCCTGCAACCTTTGAAATGCTTAAAACGCAAGTTGCAAAATGCAAGTCTAAAAGAGAATTTATTGTGCCAGAATTGACAGAGGGCAGCAGAAAACTTACAAGCTGTCCTCTAGTCGATTCAAAAAAGTAATTAATTGCAGCTGCTGTTTTGCAGCAAGCTGGGGAAATGTCACCAAATACAGAAAACTCCCCAAAAAAGAATGACAAGGCCTTCCTGTAATTTTCCCAGCCTAAACAGAAAGGAGATGAATGCATTGTGACTGCTGTAGGTAATGAGACTTTGTAAGATTATTATAAATAGGGTGCATAATTAGCATTCTACAGTTCAGTAAGCATTTTATGTTGTTTTGTGAATTTGGAGTAAGCCCCAATAGCTTGACAAAACATTCACTCTCTCTAAACCAGGAGAACATTTTGGCTACAGACACTGCTTCCAAATACAAAGACAGTCAATTACTTGAAGATGAATTTAGAAAAGAATCAAAACATTAACTACAAGAAGAATTAACATTAAGTGACTGACTAGCATGTGTCAGCAGTGTGCTCTTCACTATAAACTTATAATAGTTCATTTAATAGGTAGAAACAACTATTACTATTCTCTTTCATAGATGAGAAACTGAAGCCTGTAGAGTAAACTTAAACCACAATAATTATATTTGAATCCAGGTCTGCTCAGTTAACATCCTTGAAACATTTTACTTTCTAAACATTCTGCAACATGTAAAACCCTAAACTGGTGTTTGGTAGATAGGACTGCAGGTAAGGCTAGAGAGATAGCACAGCAGGTAATGCTGGAGAGATACACAGCAGGTAAGACTGACCTGGTTTAATCCCCTTTGAGCTATGGTCCCCTGAGCAATGCCAGGAGTGACTCCTGAGCACAGAGTCAGGAGTAACCCTGAACACTGCTCAATGCCGTCCCCAAACCAACAAAACAATTTAAACTGTGCATTTTTCCCCTTGAACTTTTCTTTGGAGTGATATTTGCTATGCATGTTAGTGAAAAATGTTCCAAAAGAGCAAATGTATTGACTATGGAAAAGTCAGAGAAAATGTTGAAATTGCTGATAGATGAGAGTAAGGCACCATCCATCATTGGGCATTTGTATGTGCATATGTGAACTCAGAAATAACCAAGGTTTCTTTGTGGTTAATTTTGAATAAGGGTTCAAAACTAGGAGGATTAAATGTAATATGACTATCTCTGAGTTTAAAATGAAGGAAGATTTCATCAGGTGAGGTAGCACCTAAGGACCTCAAAAGCATTTGGCCAATGACATCTTAAAAATTATGTCATAGGATGGGAGCCTTAAGCTCAAATGGGTGAGCACAAGCTTACATAGGGGAGACCTGGGTTCAGTCCCTGGCACTTTCTGATCCCTTAAGTACTGTTAGGAACAAAAACCCTGAGCACCAAACCCAAGTGTTCCCCAATCACTGCTGGCTATGTCTCAAAAATAAACAAAATTCTAACATGTATAAGGTTTCTATAATTGGGGAACTGCAGAAAAGTAAATTCAGGGGAAAATACTAGGTCAAGTGTTTGAAAGCCTCCCCTGCATATTTCGTCAAACTGGTGTAACAAAAAAGACCCAAGTCATATTCACCTAAACATTATCGATTATTTTTTTTCCGCTTTGGTTCTAGGACAACAACTGCCAGTGTTCAGTGTTGATTCCCTGCCTCTGAACTCAGGGATCCTTCCTGGCAGGGCTTAGAAGATCATATGGGGTGCCAGCAATTGAGTCCCAGGTCAGCCGCATGCAAGGCAAAAACCTTACCCATTGAACTATCCTGCCCAGAAACTTATTTATTTTATTTTATGTTGCATAATAGTCAAATAAGAAGTCTGTAGCTGTTAGGGGGAAGAGGAACTATGCCATCTTTAAGACAGTTTAATTTTCAAATTCCTTATTCCTGATGGCAAATGCCAAAAAGAAAGAGAAGAGGAAAAGGAGCAAGCAGACTCATTCCAATTAGGAACAGGCCTAAAAGTGGAACTCTGCTCACTGCTGCTCGTAATTTGGTCAACTGACCATAATGGGCCTGGGACGTGGAATTCCTTACTGAAACACCATCCATCTGCTCAGCTGACGCTAAGAGTCTGACTGTGGATCAACAACTCCTTGAATCTTTCTCACTCAGGGTCCTAAGTAACATCAGAGTAGACCAGTGAAGTTGGGGATTTCTCAGTCTCCTTCTGATCCTTCACTTTGATCCCCTCTTCTTTGTCCTCCTAACTTTAATGATTTTCAAAGGAGAAATAAAGAAAAATATAGTTAGTATAAACCGACATGGGTTTTCTGGAATTATTGTTATTCCAGGAAACATCAGCCCATAAGCCAAAAGAATTTTGCCTTGCTCCTTTCTTTGTGGGAGATGGTGGTTCTGCGGATCTTTTTATCCTACAAGTCCCTGGCACAAGAACTGGAAATGTGCATCCAACATCTTTTTGTTTCCCCAATCTGAGAAGGAACTGAAGTATAAAGGGACTGGTGGGCTTGGCCAGTGTGCAAGTCCTCAGTGAATTCTAGACTTGACTTGATCACTTGATCACTTGATATCCGTTATCATTGATTTGCCTCGAGTGGGTGCCAGTAATATTTCCATTTGACCCTATCATGTGCCAGTGTAGCCCAATGGCATCTGCTTGCTTAGGAATACAAAGAGCCTCAAACCGTTCGTTCAGGGTCTTGACAAAGAAGTCTGACCATCTTGTAGGTGGGTGGCCACGTGATCTTTTGACATCCCGTGGGATCCAGTCGGTAATGGCACTAGTCCAGCAGATGTCTCCAAATCGTATTAAATATCCAGCCCATCTGAGTTTTGATGCCTTGGCAAGCCGAGACAGCATCTCTGACTCTGGTACAGCGACGAAGGTCAGAACTCCGATTCCTTCTTTCACTTGAGTGAGGCGTGATATTCCAAACATAGCTCTTTGGATCCTCTTTGGGAGACCCGAATAGCATTCTCATCCTGCTTTCATAGGGCTCAGGTCTCTGAGGCATATGTTAATGCAGGGAGAATGGTGGAGTTGAAGAGATGTGCCCAAAGCCGGAGGTTCTTTGTCTTTTTAGCTATTTATTCGATGCTGGTGAAGGCATTCCATGCCACTCTCTTCCTCCTGCAGGTCAGGTTTTAGGTCGTTCATCATGTTGACTTCTCGACCAAGGTACACATAACTGTTGCACTCATAGTTTTGCTCAGATTCAGCTGTAAACCTATCTTTCCACATTCTTGGTCAAAGTAGCCAGCATTTGTGCCGTTTGGCTAATGTTTGGTGTTATTAAAACGAATATTAGAATGAATTCTAGACACACATGAGAAATCTGCATTTGGAAGATGCAGATTTTTCTAAAAAGTCACTAAAGGTCAGGTGTACTTTTAGTGGCATTCAGGAGTTAACTCTGATCAGTCACTAGAGACTATTCTTTCTGAAAGTGTAGAATTTTTCTTGAAATTATAAACAGAGGAAGAATAAATGACACACCAAGTATGAGAGGACAAAGTTGTAGCATACAGATTCATGCGACCCCCTTTCACAAGCAGTAATGCAAGAAGAAATGCTTAAAATATAACTGCATAATGGCAAAAAATAAGTGTAAGTTTAACCTGTGGTAATAATTAAAAGGACTCAAGGCAAATTCATTGAAAGTGCATTCATATATCTCTGTTCTTGAATCAATGGAGAAGCAAGTTAGCATCTAACACAGGGGCTGTGCCCGTAATTCAGGAGACTGCTGGCTCCAGGTCACTCCCTTGACCAGCTGGGCTTGTCACAGTATTTCTAGAGTCTCTCATAGAAGCCTGACTCTTTTTCTCCACTTACCTCCTTTCTTGGAGGGGTTGGGAATGGTGGCCGGCAGTGCTCAAGACTAGTCCCTGTTTTTATGCTCAGGCTATCAACCCAGACAATGCCTCAGGGCCCTTATGCAGCAGTTGAAATAGTCTCCGTGCAAAGAAAATGCCTTAATACCTGTACTATCTCTCTGATTGCCTGGCCCTGTCCTTCACTTACATTTCGGTACTTTATTGCTGCTGGGAATGGAGCTAAACCAGACTTTCTCCTTTACCAAAAAGAAATTCAAAGTTCATGTTATGAAATTTTAAGAAAAGAATCAGATAAGAAATGGAAATGAAATAATGAGAACAACATCACAAATTATTAGAACTTCTGAAGTTTTCAACCTGGAAGTTTTGGAGGAGAGTATTTCTTTTTTAACAGTAGTCTACAAGTTGTATCATACAGACAACAAAATTTCAACAGGTTCTGATGCCAACTAAATGGACACAAGCATAGTCACATGCTAGACTTTTTAATTAGGAAAGGGCTTCAGGTGGTTGATCAGTTCTTAAAGTCAGAGTCTACATTTAATGTGTAATTTTAAGTCTCACCATTTCATAAATAAACTGGAAATGATAACAAATATTAAAATTACTGGGTTAGAACAAAGAACTAACATTATGTCAAGTACTTAACAAAATGTCTAATATAAGATATACATTTTAGGGCCGAGCGATAGCCCAGC